>CM060679.1:34605183-35008876 GCA_030686995.1 Artemisia argyi | reverse complement strand
AGGGATGTAAATTTGTGTTGGAGGATGTAGCAGGTTTGATTTTGAATGTTGTGGAAGTGAAACGTTTTTGGTTTGTTGGTTTGTGTCTTTGGTGCTATTATGGATGGATCCCTATTGTTGGAGACACTAAACTTGAGGTGGGTGAGACAAGGATTTTAGACGGTCCAAAATGTGGTTTAGGATAAACTTCATTTCTTCTGTTAGCTCGCGAATTTCCATTCGACACCTTTCACTAATGTGAGCGGTTCTTTCGCAATGTCCGCTATCATGGCGGGGAAATTTTGGTTAAAGAGAGGTTTGATTTGTTGGTGGTGGATTATTTGAACTTGAAGGAGCAAATGTGGATGGTTGAGAGGTGTTTTTGGTTCCTTCACTAGTTGAGTGCAATGCCGTATGGAAATCCATAATATGGTTGATTTGAGAGTCAACCATACGTTTGAAGGCATGAAGGTGGTTTAAATGAGTGTTCATTTCATCATTAAGGTTTGGAGATTTTTCCCATATGGATGCTTCTATTTTCTTATAAGAAGGAAATAGAGATTCAAAATGTTGGGAATATTCTTGTGGTGGTGGATGTTGGTTGTTGTGGTGGTTGTTGTTGTTGTGGTTCTTATTGTTGAACAAAATGGCGGAAGCTTTTTCTCCGGAAGGATTACCATGAAGGTCTTTGTAAATAGGGTGAAACACAAATGATTGTAGGTGTGTATGACCTTGATCTTGTGGAAAAATAAAGGGTCTAGCATAACGGTAAGCCAAACTCTCTATTAATGAGGGTTGATGAGGTGCATCATCCATTGACTCATTTGGTTGAAAAATTGGTTGTTGTTGGGTTTCCATTTCGGCAATGGTGTCAAAGAGTGACAATGATGGAGGGCTCGATGATTTAGGTGATAGGTCTTCTAAGGTTTCCAATAGGGTAGTGGTGATGTTGGTGGTGTATGGAAAAGTTCCATTGGTGTAAGTGTTTGTGATTAAGGTGATGGAGTTTTTGATGGTTGAGTTTGTTGAGAAGGTGATGTTGAATCACTTGAAGGTCTAGTTGGTGGCGGAATAGTAGCCATGTTGGTGTTGCAATGTGTTGGAGAGGGTGTTGGAGTAGCAAGATTAAGCAAATCTTGTATAGTGATCACATTGGTATTGCAAGGTGTTGAGGATGGTGTTGAGGTAGTAAGATTAAGGAAATCTAGATAGGTGAAGAAATGTCAAGTGATGCATCACTTGATGATGATGAGCTTGATTTGATGGTTTTGTTGAAGCAACAAGGTTTTACATTAATCCTAGCGGTTTTTGTAAGGGATTTTGATGATTCGGATGAGTTGTTGGATTTAGTCATTTCGAAGGTGTGGTTTTGAAGCTTTGAGAGAAGAAATTTTAATGGTGATAGTGTGATTTGAAGTGTTGAAAAATTGTCAAATTTATAGAGTGGAAGAGATGTTGGAAGGGGTGTTTGGAATTGATGTTCTACCATACAAATGTTGAGGTTTCTAACATGTCAAATCATTGGATGTCAATCCAATGGAATTGGGTGGAGTGAAAGACTAACTTATGCACTCAATGCTAAGTGATCATGGGAAGTTATTTGGTTGAAAATGTTTTTAAGGGTTTGAAGGATCCTTTTAAAGGGTTCATTGGGTTAGTTATGTTTGAATTTGAATTTTTGGCGGGAAATGACTTCCTAATTGTTCTAGTGAGTGAGAGTGATCCTAATATGTTTATTGGAAGTAAGGGAAGATGTTTCTCTCACTAAAGATGAAGATTTGACATTTAACAAATTTTGAAATTTAGAAAAAATGAAAAAAAAATTCTACAGGTGATTGGCGGAAACCCTCGCGAAACACAGGCGGAACCCTGTTTTGGGTTTCCGTCTGGTCTGTTGGGCCAAAAACTGGGTTGCCCAGAAATTTACAACTGGCGGAACCCAATTTTTGGTTCCGCCAGACCTGAAAAACAAGGCAGTCCACCTTTTTGAGGGTCGAGACAATTTACAAAATTTTTCGAAAACTCTTAAAAATGAAAATTTATTATATGTCTGATTAGGAATATGCAAAAAATATACATGTAGACATTCATATTATAGGACTTTGACCGGGGGCTAGCGAATTTCACTATACTTAGTGAAATTTTCCATATGCATGAAAAATTGACAAACACCTCAAATATCGTCAATATGCATAAAGGCTCATACAAAACATAGTTCGACAAAATAATAAAGCATGGAAGTAAAAAAGCAATATAAATCACATAGTTTAACACATACAAAGTTCTAAAACCTTCATAAGCCAAACACTCCTTAATCACACATCTCACAACCGGTCTATCTTCTTCTTGAGCTTTCCTAGGTACCTTCCAAAGCACTTGAACATTCCTTTGGTTTGCTTGAACTCTTCGGATGCATTGCTAATGACGAGAAGTTCTTGAAGGTAGTCTAAAGGGGGTAGCTTAGAGTTAGGAAGATTATTGTTATCGCTTATATCGGATGATGAGGATGATGGTGAAGGAGAGCGAGTACGCTTGCCCTTAACTTTGAAGACTCTTTTTATCACTTAGAGGGACGAAAATGTGAGGAACGAGAGAGTAATCAAGGCACATTCCCTTATCATTAGGAGGAATGGGCGAGATTGCTCTAAAGAGGCGGGTGAGAAGCATTCCATAAGGAAGAGCGGTTGTTCCTACCAAGGATATGTCGGCCATTCTTTTGCCTAGGTAATAGGCTAAGTTAAAAGGTTGACCGGTGGAAATGCTATAGAGCATGTAGCTAAGACATCTGTTGACATGATCTCTATTTCCTATGGAAATTATAACGTTTGCTCTAAGAATTTCTTCCCATTTCTTAAATTGTGGTTTAAGCTCATTGAGTTCCATGCCAAAAGGGTCCTTATCTACCTCATTTCCCGAATGATTCTTCCTAGTTGTTGAGGTCCTAACAAAGAGATGCTCATGAATTTTTTCCTTATTAGCAAGAGGAGTGTCGTATGGATGAAAACGCTCAATGGAATCAAGACTAGAAAGGGGCCACATATCCGTGTAGAGACATGTACCAACATTAGGGACACCAAGAATTTTGCAAAATCTTTCAAGGGTATGATATTTGGTACTTTATTGGTTGTAAAGGTTAATGAGATATCACCATCGTCATCGAAGAAAAGGCTTATGGTTGCATATAATTCTAAGATGAACCTAGGACAAATTTTCTCATCGATGTCTAGGAGGCAATCAAAGTTGATTGCGGCAAAGTTTTGGCGAATGGATGTTCCTTTTAGGAAGGATGGATCAATGGTTCTTCCTTCATGAACATAGCGTTTTTCTGAACTCTTAAAGTTTCAACTCGATCTTTAGTAAGGCCTTTGGTCCTATGGTGTATTGGGTAAGTAATTAAGAGTTTCCTTGTGATCGGAGAATGTTGCGGGAGGCATGTTGTTTCCTAGAAAACACAAAATTTAAGTTTAAATTAATGACTTTTATAATGTGGATGTTCTAGTATAAGCCTATATGAAAACAATGTGGATGTGCGGTTATCTTGATGCTTGAAACATTTTTGTAATGCAAGTTATGTTACAAAAAAAAAAAAAAAAAAAAAAAAAAGATAGCCCAAACGCTCCTAATTCAATATAGCTTCGTTTGAATGTACCCCGAAAATACATATTAGTTATGTATTCCCTTTAGCATTCAAGAGACATTATGCAAGTGATGTTTCAGTGACGTTTTTCATTTGTTTTAACAATGTGGTGAAAGGTGGTGTTCTAGTGACTTTTAAAAGACAATGAACTTGGTGTGTTTGGTAAATCATGACAATAACAAAGAGGATAGAATTCCTAACTAATGGAAATTATTATTAGTTTACAACCAAGTTTTTTTTTTTTTTTTTTTTTTTTTTTTTTTTTTTTTTTTTTTTTTTTAAATGAATCAACAAGTTTATGCATAAACCCTAAGATTCTAGTTAATGTATGTAGATGAAAGTGATAGACTTTGATTGAAAATGCAATTATGATAAGAATACTTACAAAGTTGATTGGATTGGAAGAGATGTGCGTGAGAGCCCTAATTTTCGTGTGATAAGGTGTTTGTAAGTTGAAGTTGTGAGTTAAGAGGTGTTTGGTTTTGAATTTAAAATAAAAACATGCTGCAGATTCGGCGGACCAGGCGGAACCAAAGGGAGGGTTCCGCCCGTTTGGTCTCAGGGTTCCGCGGGTACAGCAGAGGAAAAATTAAAAAGCATTTGTTTTGATTTTTGTGGTTTTATCCTAATGTTCAAAACAAGGTTTTAGGTCTCATGAGTCTTTAACTAAGCCTAGGGAGGATGAATGATTCTTATTCAAGAGGTTTTGTGAAAACGTCGACAATATAGTGATCGAGTAAGACTTTCTTGGTTGAGATGTTCCTCAATGAACATTTTTACCAAGGCGATGATGATGGATCACAATATGTCAATTAAGAACATAATGGATTGGATTGTCGCTGAAGTCGGTGCTTCCTTTGTTGAAGGGATAAAATTGTTGATAAGAGGAATTCCGTTTGTTGACGTGGGTTTGCTTGTTCTAGTGGAGCTTGTTGACGTGCTTCTCCATCCGATACTAATTGAGAACCTTAAGCGTTTTGGAGAATCATTGGATAAGTAAGTATAAAAGTGCAAGTACCACTTGTGCTTTTCTTATCAACTT
Organism: Artemisia argyi; assembly: GCA_030686995.1. Lineage (NCBI taxonomy): Eukaryota > Viridiplantae > Streptophyta > Magnoliopsida > Asterales > Asteraceae > Artemisia > Artemisia argyi. Next base: position 35,004,218 of record CM060679.1, on the reverse strand, counting down.
ATTACCGACATAATTCCATTTGGCATACCCTATGGTTTCTATTCCCTTTCTTTTGGGATACCATAATCCTAGTTGTGTAGTGCCTTTTGATGTATCCAAACAAGCTCTTCCGAAAGAGTTGTTTTAGGATCTTCTCTAAAAACGAGCACATAGACAAGCACTAAACATAATGTTGGATATATTTGTTGTGAGAAAAAGTAAATTTCGAAACATTTCTCTGTTTAGTTTTACCTACGGATTCACTAATCTCATTCTTGATAAGTCATACAAGACTTAATCATTGTGAACTTGTGAATAACTAGGAATGTCTTTGAGTGATTATTCCTTCCTTTTGGAGCTTGCTTAGGTTATTAAAAAGTCTTTCACAGATTTACATTATTTTCTATTTTGAAAGATCTATTTTGTTTTAATGGTTGCTTTACTATAATGTCCAAAAAATATTTTTATCAAATTTGTTTTAATCACAACTATGACCCATGATTCAAGTTTTTATGACCATGTCAATATTGCTTGACTCAATGTTTGACACAAGACGAAAAGATGTTTTTCAATATAATAGTACATCTTCCTTGTTATTGATCTTGACTTACTTGTCTTATCAATGTTGGATTTTCGACTAATTCATCATCTACCAAAGATGATATCTTAGAAGGAGGTGGTCTTTCATCGAATGTTAAATTCAATGACTCCTCGACTCTTTAGGTTTATTTACTTGAAACACTATGAGTGTAAATGTCCAAGAGATGCAACATCATAAGACTATGGGTCTAACTTGATTGGCAAATCCTAGATGTTTATAAATCATCCTAATGTATTCAAATGATTTATTTTTCTTTGTGTGTCTTATATGAAACTTTAACAAAAGAGTGGTTGAATTTAAGACACCATTGAAAATATAAGGTATAGTTTCAAGAGATGTTGTACCACAAGCATCTATGAAATGTTGTGGTTTTGCTAGATTTGTAAGCCTCACAAAAGTGTTGGTTGTTAAATCACTTAGAAGATTCTTAGTTAACTCACTTTTAGACAAGTATTAAGTGAGACTTACTCAAGAGTTTCTCGTGTCTTTTCCCGAAAGTTTAAAGAGGTAAAACACCTTATATCTCCTACTAGATGTAGTGTCTAAATCCTTTAATCACGGAGGATCTAATCCTTGTTGTTACTTACACCACATAAACACCTTAGAGTAAAAAACTATTAATATTACCCATGACAAAATTTAATGTTAATCAACAAAAAGCAATGAAAGGTAAGTTGAAGAGGCATGTACCTTTTAAGCTCCATAGATGAGCCACCAAGAAGATAATCTTTAAGCAAATTATCTTGACTCGTAAGAGAGCTAAACTCAAATACTTATGAATCCAAAGAGGTTAGATAAACATATAAAAGTATTGAACATGATATCTTTATCCTTTTATCATGAGCTCCTAATAGAGATAGAATTACTCCTACAATTCTCTCCTAGGTTTCACAAACACGACTTGTTTTGTTTTACTTGTTGATGGTGCATTTGAGTCAAATCCTAATCCGGTTTTATCTCTAAATAACTTTTGACTTTTTAATAAGCTTTTGAGGGCTTTTGAACTTTCTTCAAATTTAGCAAGCATTTTCCTTTTTCATTTTGTCTTTGAAATTCATATTTGTAATCTTGACATATTTTGCATTCTAGATCAATTTCAACATTGCTTTCAAGTCTAGACATTTTATCTTCTAACATTATCTCTTTTTCAAGATTGTTCACAAAAGATTTTGAACGTTCATTGTTAAAGATAGTTTTTATGTCCATGTTGCATAAAAGTTTAGAGTCATTTTCTAGTTTAGAAAACTCTAGGATAAATGTGTCAAAGCAAAAGTGTTTGGTTTCAAATTGTACCTTGCTTGATATTTTATCTAGTTGAGAATCACAAACCGGATAGTTGGCTTCATCTTCATCCGTGTCATTCCGTGAATCGTAAGCAGGGCCACTTTGAGCTCGACATAAGTAATCATCTTCACTTACACCTTTGATGAGTGTGTGAATACTCATCATTTTTCGTCAATCTGAACTGCAAGAACATACAAAAACACTCAGATATGCATCAAAATACTAAAAATATTCCAAAATTGTGTTTTATATGTTTTAGATGCAAAATGAGTAAAAACAGTTGAAAAACGAACAAAGTTTGCAAAATTGGCAGTTTCAGTCCCCCAACTTTCAAAAATTGACAAAATTAGTCCCTGAGTATTTATTTTGAAAGAAAAGTCAACCCAAGTCATTTAAAAATCAAATATTATCAAAAATGGACTTTGGGTAAAAAGTTTTGAAAAGTTACAGGTTTGGTCCCTGCCGTTTGGAATTTGGCGAAATTGGTCCCTGGGAATTTTAATTTGGCAAATTATCATTTATGGTCCCTTGGGAATTCATAAGTGACATGTTTGACCCTTGGAAGAAAAGTTTGGATAATGGCAGAATAGGTCCCTCATATTTTCAGCATTTGCAAAGTTGGTCCTTGTGCACATTTATAAACCAAAAGGGCTTTTATTACCCATTAACCAAATCCAAACACAAAACCCTTACTACCCCAGCCCATGTATACCCCAAGCCCAACATACTTACCGGCCCACTCCCAAAAAAACTAACACCCCCAGTTTTATTAAAAAGCCAGTCAACCCATAAGTCAACCCTCCACCTCAAACCATTCCCCCCCCCCCCCACCATTTGCTAAACTCCAAGCAACTCCATCATCACCCCTATACTTCACCCTCTGCTACACTCAACATCCCACCCCCCTCCTACACACCAAACAAACACATAACTCCAAACTCCCACCTCTGGCTTCAACTTATAAGAAAAATCCAAAAGAGGGTGTTGGCGCCAAAAAGCTTTGAATGGCCAAGATCAAATTCTCTCATCCTACGGCCCCAAATCAAAGTGGGAAACCTCCAAAGAGGTTTTGTGAAGCTTATAAATAAAAGAGAGAAGCAGGAAGAAGACGAGTTAGTTTTTATTTTTTAGTTAATTAGTGGTAGTTTTAGTTTAATTCAAATGTTTTAATGTAGTTTTCAATTCAGTTGTACTTTTAAATCAAGAAATGTTGTAATCATTTTCTGCATTGTAATTTAACTCTTGTTGCAATTAAAATTCAAGTTTACTTGTAGTAATTCCGTTTTGGTAATTTTTAGTGAATTTGACAAACTCACTTAAATCTTGTTAAAACTTGTTCCAGAGTTCCATTCACCTCATGTAAGCTTATTTATCAGTTCTGATAGTTTACAAAGTTTTTAAATCATTTAAATTAGTTTAACTCAAATAAAATCAAAAATAAAAAATAAATAAATAAAAAATAGAGAAGAGAAGGAAAAGAGGTGATGCAGAACTGAAAGCTGAGCTTGGATTGGGTTGTAGTACCTCAGGGAGGTGTAAAATTGGTTATTGGTCCTTGGATTATTACTCTGAGCTTGGAATTCCTAGTAAGTATTAGTTATATTTTCACAAGTTCATGGTAGCTTAGCTTGTTTTCTACTTAATTTTTAATCATTTTAGTTGTTGTAGGTTTAGTAGTGATCACATGTTTCATTTATGCTTATTTGGTAGTTAGTATAATTTTGGTTTAATAGTTGCTTAGTTAACTGTGAAGTCTCATTAGTAATTTTAGGCATTGGCTTTAAACTGCTTAAGCTGAGTTAAGACATGCCCATTTGATGACTTTTAGTCTTAATCCATTTCTTTGTCTTCAAAACATAGCTTACAACAAACTTTGGTAGTGAAAAACTCCAAACAGTCCACTTAAAGGGCTGTTTGGATTAGCTTTGCAGCTAGTGACCATGTTATTGTTTTGGCTGTGATTTAGTTTGAATAGATTACATTAGGTTCAGTTAGGATGGTTGAGTCATAAAAACAAGATCCCATTTGAAAAGAAAGTCAAAATCTCATTTCAAGTCTTAGAAATTGTTCACTGTTGTGATTCTTAGTTGCATACTCATCCACCTAGGTTCATTAGATGTTAGATTAGCCTTAATAACTTTCATTTCACCTTAATGCATCAATACTAATCATCTGTGATCATTCAAATCTCACATAAGTCAACTTACTAAGTTTTTACAAAAGTCAATATGCATGCTTTCAGATTTTTCTAAATGTTGTAGGATTTTTCTTGAATTTTCTGCTTGGACTTAAGCTGTGTAACTTGTTCCTAGTTAAAACCTCCCACCTCACCTTCAAGTTCCAACATCTCTTTGATTTTTACCATTTTTTTATCTGGGCCCCACATGCCCTCAAAGTGGGCTGCAGGGCTGCAATGCCCCCTGCACCAGCAGATTAGTCCCAAACACCACACTTTGGTGGTGGTTCTTGACCTCTACAGTGATCCCCTTGCCACAAATCTTGGTTCTATCAACTCCCCCCATGGTAGGGTTCATGTTTTGACCATCATGTTGACCTCCAACCCTGTGGACCCCACTTAAATCAAGCACAAGTTTCTGTCCCAGTTTCTGGTTTGAGTTAAGTTGCAATGTGCTTATTTGTGAGCTTATAGCTTATTCTGTGTTCAAATTTAACTTTTTCCAGCTCACACAAGTTCAAATAAGTTACTTGTATCAGTTTTAACCAAAGTGGGTCCCACTCTTGGTCATTTAAGCTCATTTTACCATTTGGTCAACAAAAGTCAACTATGGAGCCAAAAAGCTTCCACAGTGCTTATTTTTAAGTTCTAAAAAGTTTGTTTTTGTAAAAGTCTTTCATTTTTAGTTGTAAATCAAGTTTCCAAAAAGAAAATCCAGAAAATCAAAGTTAATTTTAAGTGATAGTTTCTATTTAATTTTATTTAATTTTAATTTTAATTTTTATATTTTTATTAAGTACTTGTTATTTTTATATTTTTCTTAAATTTCTATTATATTAAAGTATTTATAGTAATTTTCTCAGATTTTTATTTTATTATTTAGTATTTATTAGAATTAATTTTAGTTTTATTAATTATTAATTAATAATTAGTTTAAAATAGCATAATTAGTTTTTATTAAGTAAAATCTAGTTTTTATATTTTTTATAGCTTTTATATGTTGTAAAATAATTTTAGAAATTTTCTTAGAATTTTTACTGTTCATTTAGTAATTTTCTTAATTTAAAATAGTTTAATTAGTAATTAGTAATTATTTAATAGAAAAATCACAAAAAGACAAAAATACTTATTTTTAATTTTAAAACTTATTTTTAGTTATTTTATAATTTTAGGAATTTTATTTTCACCTTTTTAGTATTTAAATAATATTGTAGTTTATTTTAGTTATTTAAGTATTAATAATAAGTATTAAATAGTTTTTAATTAATATTAAATAATTAAATAGTGTAAAAAGTAATTTTAATTTTCTAAAAAGTTTCTTTTATTATTAGGATTGTAAAAATGTGATTTTCACTTTTGTAAGTATTTTATTTTACCAAAACTCGCGTTTTATTTTGTACGTTTACGTTTTATTTAAACGTAACGTACGCGTTTTACGTTTTAAACGTTTCTGGGTTTTCAAACTTTCCCGTCTTGTTTTTATAGCTTATTTAAGCTATTCTCTTGTAGATTCCTTAGTTCTAATCAATCTCAAACCCTTTTTCCATCCAGATTCACCCGATCACGGAACCGTTTGATTACAATTCACACCTCGTCGGGACATACGACCCGGGGAAACCTTATACTTCCGCGGAGCATTGATCTAGGCTGTCTGACTTTGTTGACCATTCCTTGGTCAATATAAGTTGACCGTTTAGCATCAATCAACCTTCATTTAAAACATTTAAACTAGTAGCACATGTATATATTTCAACTAAATGTATATCTATTAATTTTTCTAAGACTTTTAATTCATATGTGAGATCAAATTGATCATCTTTGACTTGACATATTTCTTGATGAAAGTTTAACATATTTTTCCAAATATCATTAGCCGTTTAACAAAAATACACTCTTTCATATTCGTTCCTTGGTAAGGCTTTATAAATCATTATCTTAGCTTTAGTGTTTTTATCAAGTTTAGGATAATCATCTTGATTTTCAAAACTTGTTTTCGTTGGTTTGAAATCACCAATAAAAATAATATGCCAAAGATCTTGATCAATTGATTTCACATAGTTTTCAAATTTACTTTTCCATTCAAGGAAGTTTTCTTTTTCAAATAGCGGTGGCTTTGAATAGGTTGCCCTTCTTTGAGATTTCAAAATCCATGGATCGATCCAAGTTTTAAAATACAATATATTTTAAAGATCTTGAGTAGCGTAGCTCCTGATGCCAATTGTGAAAAACTAGAAGGGGGGTTGAATAGTTTACGGCTTTTTGAACTTAATTATCCTTTAAAAACTTTACGTTTCATTAAAGATATAGACTCAAATTACTTGTTAATCTTTGAAAAGCTTTACGTGTGATTAACGATTCTAACTAAAGACAATATGTAATATGCAAAGACAAAGTAAGAAACGATCAAACCACAATACGATTGTTTATCGTGGTTTGGCTACAAGGACTCTTTTTCCTTGCCCTACATCCACGCCCCGAGTTTCCAACTCGAGAGTTTCAAGCACTAGTCAACAAGCTCCTTTCACGGGTGGAGAAACCTTTACATTCGTCGCTTACACTTTATCCGGTACAAAGCTAGATACCGGGTCCTAGTTCAAGGTAGAACCAACTTAACGTTGCCTATCCACTATTTCCGACACTAAGCTAGATGTCGAGTTCTTTTACAAGGGTACAACCACTCCCGATAGTTCTTTTACAAGGGTACAACAACTCCCGACACACTATGTATTTTGAGGCCTAAAATACTAACCGATCACTTCTACACACGATACAAATGAAGTATAAACTACCAAAGTTCATACATAACAAAGCTAACAAGTCTTGAAACTTGTAACTTCTTGGAAGAACTTGTGAACTCCTCTGCTACATAAGAGAATCACACAAGTCAAACGATATTGAGTTAGATGAGAGAATTTATGTAATATATGTCCTAAAGTGATGAGTGAATTCTTGCAAGTGGCTTGGTATTTATAGCCAAACCAACCAGCAGTCTGGCGGATCCAGCGGAACCCTCAGATGGGTTCCGCCCATGTACCCTGAGGGTTCTGCCTGGACTGACAGGAAAACATGCAAGAAATCTTTCCATATCAAGCAATGTCACATCAAGTTATTTCTAGTCAAACACTCAATTGTGTAAGAAGTCTTATGGAGAGTCAAACACACAATTGTGTAAGAAGTCTTATGGAGAGTCAAACACATAAGCTTTCCATAAATGCATGATGTGATGTAACATATACTATTTTAAGAAATAAGTAAATGTAATGTTTTATATGAAAATGTAAATGTATGCAAGACTTAAACTATAATCATGTTTTAGTAAAAACTAAAGTTTACAATTTGTCGTTAACAAAACTTAGCAAAGAGTGTAAAATATAAATAACATTTTTTAGGTGATATTTATATTAACAAGCTTTTTGCATTAAAAGACTTTCCTCATCCCTAACAGCTTCACTATACTCTTGAAGAATCATGCAGCTTTGCTTTTTCACTACCTCACAAAATGGATTTTTATCAACCTCCTCTTGTGCAGTCTTGACCTTTTCTCTTAACACATTTACTCTATCATAAACATTGCCATTTTTCCAACTCAATTGACTCAATTTATGCTTCAGCATTTTCATTTTTTGAATTACCTTGTACATTTGAAAACCATTGACATTCTTCTCCCATTCATTGTTTACCACCTTCAAAAATTCCTCTTTTTCAGTTATAAAGTTTGACATTTTAAAAGCTTTTTTCTTTTTTACCCCACCATTTGGTACTACTAATACAGCAGGTGAGTGACCGGAAACCATGTATGGAAGAAACATACTGTGGGCAGTTTTAAAAGTATCCAAGAAAGATTCATTGATCATCACTCTGTCCAACTTCTTTAATGTTCTGCATTTTGGGTTCTTCAAGCTTTTAGTCCAAGTAAATTGAAAACCAGAGCTCAATAAATCCTCAATCTCAACATCTTCAACACATTTTTTGAACTCAATCATGTCATTGGTGTGTGATGAGCTCCCGTTAGAATGTTCACTAACTTCTAAAGTTACATTAAAGTCTCCCATGATCACCCATGCAGTTTCACTTTTTATCTGTTTATAAGCACCCAATTCATTCCATAGCCTTCTTCTTTCCATCCCTGAGTTACTAGCATAAACAACTGTGCAGAAGAATATACTATTTTGACCTCTTGTTTCAACCAGTAACAACATACTCTGCTTAGTCTTAGTAATCAACCAATCATCCACCATGTTCTGATTCCATCCAATCATAATTCTACAACCTTTGTTATTATCCTCAGCATTAGTGACATATTCCCAGTAACCAAAAATGTTGTCTCCCACTTTCTTGACTTTATTATATTTGATCTGTGTCTCAAGTATGGCACACATTTGTATATTCTCCCCAGCAATAAATTTTCTAACCTCCTTTTGCTTATCAAAGGTGCTGAGGCCTCTGATATTCCATGTTGCAATTTTAAAATCCATAACCTCTCTTTCTGTTTTTGGCTCACTATATCTCTCAATTCTTTTAGCTCACTTATACACTCTGTCCATTTTTTTAATCACACAACCTCTCTTTCTGTTTTTGAACTCACAAACTTCTCTCAATTCTTTTGGCTTACAATCACTCTCTAGGTTGTAAAAATCGCTAGGCGCTAGTGAGGCGGTCGGGTAGGGCCTAGCGATTTATCAGTTAAGCAGGGATTAATCGAGGATTAATCGGATTGAAATTTTTAGGCACAAAATTGTAATTTTAGGTATTATATTATATTATATTCATAAGATAAGCATAATGCATCAAAGTTCAAATATTTCAAGTGTTCAAATATAAATATAATACATAATTCTTTAAAGTTCAAAGTCAAACATAGATATTACTCGGTTTTTTGTCAATTTAAAGCGATCTTTGACTGATTTTGTATAATTAATCGGTTTGTTGACCAATTTTTAAGTGATTTTATCTGACTTTTAAGCGATTTTATTGGCTGAATTTTAAGCGATTTTTTTCGATTAATCCGGTTAGACCGATTTTGTCCGATTAATCGGTTTGTTGACCGATTTTTAAGCTATCTTTGACCAAAGCGATTAAATAGGCCGATTATGATAAATCAAGACGCTTAGTTAGCTATTAGCGATTATGCGAGGATTAATCGGCCGCCTGGGCCGATTTTTACAGCAGAGATCACTCTGGCTGTTTTTCCTCACAAATGCTCTCTTTCTATTTTTGGCTCACCAATCTCTCAATTCTTTTGGCTCCCAAACTCTCCGTCTATTTTTACACACAAAAATGCTCTCTGTCTATTTTTATGCTCCCAATTCTCTCAATTCTTTTTGGCTCTTAATACACTCTGTCTATTTTTTTCCATAGATACTCTCTTTCTATTTTTATGCTCACAACTTCTCTCAATTCTTTTGGCTCTCTATTCACTTTGTCTATTTTTTCACACAATATAAAAAGCAAAAAAAAACTATATACAACCAGATACACTTACTATATACACTACTGTATCAAGATACAAATTCATTATTCAGTTAAGGGTATGACTGCACACCCCCTCAACTTCATTCCTTGTCAAACTATCTCCAACTAATGATAAATTTTTCACAACATCCTCCTCATTTTCAGAGTTTTTTTTTATTGCACATAACAGTTCCTTTTTATCCCTATAGTATCTTTTCATATCCTCATTCCAACTTTCCCATTAAGTCACAGTGGGATCACCATTCTTACCTAAAACTTCATCCACTTGCTTCCTTTCATCCAAATTTGGTCTTAAATCTTCCTCATTGACTAGAGAATCCAATAGTGAATACCTATTACTCCCTCCATCCCAAAATTACTGTCCAGTTTGAATTTTCAAAGTCAAACTGGTTCAACTTTAACCATAATTTTTTTTTTAAATTATTATATAAAACTTGATGAAAAATTATACCATTGAAAAGTACACTTAAAACCTAATCCATTTATATATTTAACATCAAATATTATATAACACCCACAAAAATATTTAAGATCAAAGTTGAATAAGAAATACTAAAAAAGTCAATAGTGGACAATAAATTTGAGACGAAAGGAGTATTACCTAAACCACCCTCAGTAATCTCTTTATGAACACTCTTAGATTTAGCAGGAACCTTGGGTGGAGTATCAAACTTGCTACTATTATCCTTATCCTTAGGGATACTAGGTTCTTTACTCTTTTCCATGCCAGTTTTATTGCCCACTTCCTCATTTCTTTTAGCTCAAAACAATATGAAAATCAAATCAACTCATATCATTGTATGCCCAATGATGAGATGAGTTGATTAATGTATTCAGAATTGAAAATGGTTACGATTTGAGTGGGTAATTTGATGAAAACATTGATTTTTTGTAATGGAGTAAGGCGGGAAGTTTGTTAGGCGGTTAGAGAGAGGTTTTATATTTTATTTTTTTGAATTAACTCTTTTAAAACATGTTTGCAAAAAGTGTTTTAAAATATTGTAACTAATTCTATTATATTCATATTTATTAAAATTTATTATAATAAGTAAATATGTTGGTTTAATATTTTAATATTTTTATTTTGAAAACGTCTTAAATGCTTAATAATGTAGTAGAGATCGACAGTTTAAGGTGTTATCGATCACGCTAAGAAATCTTTCTAACTCATCCTATTGACAATTAGAGAATATAAACTTTGTTTAACAGGGTTGTGATCAATATTACCTTAAAGGATTTTACAATTTTCAAAAAGATGTACTAAATATCATATTCAAACTTCAGACAGAAGCTTCAATTTGATCTCAAGACAACGTTACAAAACTTATGGGTCTTAAAAAGAAAAAGCCACGAGTTGGAGTACTCAATGTAGCTTAAAATAAAGTAAAAGTGCTTTTTTAATTTTTTTTTTATTTTTTATTTTTTATTTTTTAAGGCAACTCTATTGCTTGCATTTACCATAAGCCACATGTTACATGCATCCAACAAATATTGCATCCAATTATAATTACTTGTTGGCGTATTAAGTCATTAAGAATATGTTAATGCATGTGAGGCATTTTATTTTGGATACCATTGTTTTGTTGCTTATCAAAGGACATATCTCATCATTTATCTAGTTTTAACTAATGATTGAGATTAACCACAGATTTAATATGTAAACTTAAGTCTATTATTTTTCCGCTTTCATACGTTTTCGTATGTTTTCATATGTTTTCATCCGTTTTTATACGTTTTTGTCCGTTGTTTTACGTTTTCGCCCGTTTACTTCAGTTTTCATACGTTTTCATCTGTTTTCTTACGTTTTCGTTCGTTTTCATACATTTTCATCCGTTTTTATATGTTTTCGTCCGTTTTTACGTTTTTGTTCGTTTTCATACATTTTCATCCGTTTTCATACGTTTTCGTCCTTTTTTTACGTTTTCGTTCATTTTCATACGTTTTCTTCCGTTTTCGTCCATTTTCATATTTTTTCATCCATTTTCAGACGTGTTTTTACGCTTTCATACGTTCTCATCAGTTTTCTTATATTTTTATATGTTTTCGTCAGTTCTCTTACGTTTTCATTCGTTTTCATACGTTTTCATTCGTTTTCTTTTGTTTTCGTCCAATTTTCATACGTTTGTGCCCGTTTTCATACATGTTTTTACGCTTTCATACATTTTCATCCGTTCAATAAATATTCATCTATTTTCTTACGTTTTCGTACGTTTTCATCCGTTTTTAAATGCTTTTGGCCATTTTCAAACGTTTTCGTATGAAAACGTAAGAAAACGGACGAATACGTATGAAAACGGACGAAAACGTAAGAAAATCACAAGTGATTTTCAGAAAATCACAAGTGACATTCTGAATATCACTTTTGATATTCAGAAACGTATGAAAACGGATGAAAACATAAGAAAACAGATGAAAACAAAAGAAAATGGACGAATACATATGAAAACGAACGAAAAGGTATGAAAGCGTAAATACACGTCTGAAAATGGACGAAAACATATGAAAAATGGACGAAAATGAAAGAAAATGGACAAAAATGGACGAAAACGTATGAAAATGGACGAATATGGGTGAAAACGCAAGAAAACGGACGAAAACATAAGAAAATAGAAGAAAACGGAAGAAAACTTAAGAAAACTTAAGAAAACGGACAAAAACATATGAAAGCGTAAAAACATGTCTGAAAACGGACGATAACGTATGAAAAATGGACGAAAGTGAAAGAAAATAAGGGGAAATGGATAAAAACGAACGAAAACATAAGTAAACGAAAGAAAACCGATGGAAACGGGCGAAAACGTAGAAAAACGGATGAAAACGGATGAATACGTATGAAAACTTAAGAAATCACATTCAAAAAATCATAAGTTATATTTTGAATATCACTGAATAACGTATGAAAATAGACAAAAACATAAGAAAATGAACGAAAACATAAGAAAATGGACGAATACATATGAAAACGAGCAAAAAAGTATGAAAGCATAAAAACACGTCTGAAAATGGATGAAAACATATGGAAAATGTACGAAAATGAAAGAAAATGAAAGAAAACGAACGAAAACGTAAAAAAACGGATGAAACGTATGAAAACTGACGAAAATGAGCGTAAACGTAAGAAAACAGACGAAAACATAAGAAAACACAGACGAAAACGTAAGAAAACAAGAAAACGTAAGATAACGGACGAAAACATATGAAAGTGTAAAAACACGTCTGAAAAACGAAAGAAAATGTATGAAAAATGGACGAAAACGAAAGAAAACAGATGGAAATGGACGAAAACGTAAGAAAACGAAAGAAAACGGATCAAAACGGATAAAAACGGACGAAAACATATGAAAATGGACAAAAACGTATGAAAACGAACGAAAGCGTAAGACAAGAGGTGAAAACGTATGAAAATGGGCGAAAACATAAGAAAACGGATGAAAACGTAAACGAACGAAAACATATGAAAACGTATGAAAACAGACGAAAACATATGAAAACGAAGAAAAAAACGTGAATGTAAAAAAAACGTGAATTGAAAAAAAAAAAAAAAAAAAAAAAAAAAAAAAAAAAAAAAAAAAACATGGACTTTGGTATACATATTGAATCTTAAGTTAATCCCCACCATTAGATCAAAATAGGTGCATGGTAAGGATTTGCTCCTTGGTAAGCACCAAAATAAGAGTAAGCATTTGAACTTTTCTCTAATGTATATATGTTTTCATTACTATAAAATTAATACCTTAAGACAGAGCATGATAAGGGAAGAGAGGACGTCTTTTCATACACTTAAAGGTTATAACACCTGCACAATGTGGTGGTGCATGTTTTGAGAGAAGATGGTGGTGCAGACAACCAACATGAAAAGCAAGCAAAACAAATGCCAAGTGTTTTATATATTTATTTATTTTTTGTTTACCATTGGTTTTATTTATTAGAAATAGACAATTAATTTTAAATATTGTTATCTTAGTGAGAATAACCCAATACTTTTTATTTTTAGATTTAAAATTATTTACATACCAAAAGTTTTTCTGCATGTTAAAAGATCAATTCTAGTTACTCATTTTTTATGTTAAACAACAAACTCATTTTCACCTTTTTTTAAAAAATTATTACTTCTTAAACCGTTAATCGTTAAGCAAAAAAAAATTACATCATCGTGACGAGCATTTAATTATTTTTCTATACACAGGTACTTTGATATACTTTCGACAATTTTTTTTCTTCGAGTTTCACCTTTTTTTTCGTTTTTGATGAGGCGAAAAGTGTACCGCTTTTAAGGGGTCATTTAAGCCCGGATTCGTGATTATTTCATCAAATATTGCCCTAAATCGTTCCTTTTGTCATTTTAGGTATTTTTGGAGAGAAATCTGGAAAAGGAAGCATTTTGGACGTTTTTGGAGCATAAAAGTGAAGAAAACGGCAAAGTCTCAATTTTTTCTTGCTGGGAACAGTACTTGACGACGTCACAACTTTGTACATGACGGCGTCAAGAGTTACAAAAGAGATGGAAGTGAAAAATACACGTGACGGTCCAGAGTGCTTTCAAGCATAGGACCTGACGGCGTCACCAAGGCCGTCCGGGTCCATTTGTACGTGACGGCCCAGAGGATTTTTACACATGACGGCATCATAAATAGATCTAGGCAATACGATTTTTATTAAGGTGGCGATTTGACGGCGTCACAATTCAATACATGACGCCGTCATGAGATGTAATCTATATATAGTTTTCCAAATTTCATTCATTAGTGTGCAACTTTGAGGGAATAAACCCTAGGCTGAATTTTGTCATCTTTTCAAAGATAAGTATTCCTTCAAATCATTCAATATGTCTATGTGTTGTTTGATTATATCTTACGCTTGTCTTCTATTTAACATGATAGGCTAGATTTTCTTGTGTTTGCTTAGATGTAGTAAAACCTAGATGTTGATTATGGGTTGATTGCTTGTTTATAATTGTTACGGATGATTGTATTCGATGTTAGGCTTAAGAAAACTGGCAGAATTCCATTGGTAACTTGCTTGAATGTCTTAAGAAACATGATCGGAGGTGTACTACGATTTTTGGTTGTATTTAATGCGTAGGAGAATTCTAATGATCCCATGTTAGGAGCTTCTAACAGCTCGACATAGGAGTGAAGTATGATCCTATAGAGTTAGGGAATATTGTACACGGCCCGTATTAAGGAATATAACCCGTCATCCATGCAATTGTAACAAGTAATTAACTTGTAAAAGATATCTAGAGAGTAATGAAATCTAAGTAAACACTACTTTCCTCATTATTGTTACCACCACATTAGTATATTAGTTGTATTTTCATTTCTTTTATATTATTTTGATTGCATCTTTAGATTAATTGGGTTAGTTGGCTAGCAACTAATTCCGCCCACTCCTTCAAAACCCGAGATTTTACTTGCTTTCATAAAAATATAAAAATACAAAAAAAATCATCCCTCACCTCTAGACCTAGTTTATTAGGCTTTCTAATCCTAGCGACACTATTCCTGAGTTGAACGATCAATCCCCCGGTACTTGTCACTATACTATACTACAACGATCAAGTACACTGCCTGGTGGGGGTTGTAAGCTTCTCGAGATCCCTTGAGAGGTAAAACCTTTTGTGATGGCGCAATCCCACGCATCAGTTTTTCTTTTCTTCACTTTTTTCGTTATTGAAACATGTAAATAAATGAGCACAAATTTCTTTTCCAATTTTTTAAAAGTTTCACATTTTTTTTTTAGAAATTAGACATTTAGCTTCCCAACCATAAATAACACATTATATTTCAAATTATATATTAGTGCAGTTAATTCGTCAATGTTTGATAAAACCCATAAAATCACATGTGATTTTTACCAGACATGATCACAATCACATGTGAATTTTACCAGATCACATGTGATTATAAAGGTTTTATAAATGAACTGCTATAATCAATAATTTTATTCTAGTATGTGATATATGGTTGCAAAGCCATTAATGTGTGTTTTCCAATGTAAAAAGTGAGAAAAGTTTTGATTTTTTTCTCTATAGGTAAATTTCATTAAAGAAAATGGCTAAATGGGCAACAAGAACAAAGTGGTAACCACACTTTGCCCAAGAAATTAGGCAATGGATAAGTTCCATGCTCTAATAAAAGACCAAAAACAAAAAAACATTACATACTGATTTATACAACTACATATCAACTTCCAGAAACATAACAATCACCATTCTAGCAACAATCAAAGACCTCCTCCATACAGTCTCAAGCAATCCAAACTCAAATTATAACACCCTCATTTTCACAGATCGCAGCGGATGTTAGGTCTGGGGTATTACCTCATGTAATCATAGTCACAATAATAGAAAATGACTTGAAAAGAGACATTTTTATAAAATGAGTTATCATTCATAAAAATATTAGTGTTTTTATTAAGAAGAGGTCCCGTGAATATAAGTGTGAAATGTTGTGTTTGAATGATAACGGGTTTGAAAGTCCTCCAAGTCCAATGACACTCCATGTCATAAGTTGTTCGGTTACCTAGGATACATGCTTAAAGAGTCAACCAAAAGGTTTAAGTGATATTCATAGGTTTTGGTTAAAACTAGTTGAATACGAGTTTAGTAACGCATGGGCTACGTTGTTATACACCCATGTAAAGTAGGTAGAAACCGTATTTAAACAGTTTTTGTCAGTATTTTATGATCAGTACAATACTGGGGAGAGAGTGTTATTACACTAAGCTCATGAAACCGCACGTTAACAGTCCGGGTCATGGGGTTTGCAGACCAAACCATGAGGGGACAAGAAGGATAACTTGCCAAAGTTAATCCTTAGAGGTTTCAAGTATAGTACTTATTGGTGGCCCGGCTGGGGCAAACCAACGGGAGTTGTCAAACTCCAATAGATCTATCAACTATACTCGCGTTCACTTGTGTAAAGCTCACAAGTGATTATGGCTCATGAATTTTAGTTATGTAATGGTGGCATAAAGTAAGACTCGTGCAACAACCAAAGAAAAAGACTTGTATTTGGTTTAAAGCATGCATCCCCCTCAAAGGGTTTGTAAGGCCTTTAAAAGTGAGGCTATGAAAACTCACGAAATTTAAAAAGTGTGAGGCTACGAACTCACCTGGGCTTAAGGATGATGTGATTGATGTGAAAAGTGACTCAGGGATTAGACTGCTGACTCACGTATCCTGGGGGTAGTGTAGGGGTGTGTGTGTATGTATGTCAAGTCCTAGTTATTGTTTTTAGGTTTCTCAAAGTAATCACACTTAGGGTTTCTAGTTTTAGTTATAACATAACACCGTTTGGGCCATCGTAATTCAGAAGTATAGCTCCTCACATGAAGCTCCCTACTATTGTATTATGCTGCCAACATAATACCGTTCGGGCCATCATAATTCAGAAGTATATAACTCCTCACACGAAACTCCCTACTATTGTGTTATGTTATTAAGTACTAGATTTAAATATAACGTAACACCGTTCGGGCTATCATAATCAGAGGTCATATTGTAGTAAACGTTTGAGAAGCCAGGGCACTTTAAGTCGTAAACCCAGCAAACTCGTCAAAATGAATACACAAATGAAGCCCCTCACATGAAGCTCCCTATTATTGTGATACAATATATAAAAAGATAGTACTTTTATTAATTAGGTAAATACTTCATTTAAACATCTAAGTTTATAAGTTGACACTATTTACTCTCTAAGTTTATATATTTACAAAGTCTACCCTATACTTATATATTTTAGGAAAATGACATAAATGACCCTTAGACTTATATGTTTTCATAATCTACCATTTATACCCTTAACTTACTAATATTTATAAAATTAGTCCTTATAAGTTTATAACTATATTAACTTTTATCCTAAGGTTATAGAACTTTGAAAAAAGGGTCCTTATACTTAGTACTTCTAAGAAATTTTAAAAATAGTCCCTATACTTAGTATTTTCAAAAAGTTATCATATATACCCCTATGCATGAAAACTATTGCAAAATAAGTCCTAAAATCATGTAAACTATATTTTTATAAAACAAAAGAGTTTCCTAGATTATGACTAACTAATATTAATTTAAATAAGTTCTATAAGCTAGCTTATGGGAAGGGCTTATAGCATATAAATAGCAATTAGTTTAAAATTAGGGTTTTAAAATGAAAAGGTTTAAAAGAAAATGATCAAGGCTTAGGCAAGGGTTCCTAGGTGATCTAAGGCAACTAATATCTATCCTAGGACAGTACCTAAGTCATTAGAATTAGTGAAAGGGCTTAATTGATCAAAAGTGGAGTGTTAGGGTTGTTTAGGGTTTCTCGGCTAGTTTCTACTTCGACACGGGTTCTAGGCCTAATGTTCTTGACTTCTAAGGCTATTAGGGACTTAGTACTACTACTAAGATTAGAGAGTGTTTAAGGTTAAGAGGATAAGAGGTGTGATTTTGAAATGAAGGGAATTTGCCCTATTTATAGGGTACGCTTAGAGTAATGAGCAAAAAAGAAAGAATGAGGTGGCGAGAGGGGGGGGGGGATGACTAATCTCAGCTACTAAGTGACTAAGATGAGCTAGGGAATGACTGGGACAAGCTATAGAGGTCTAGAGGGTGGTGTATGGTTGTGGTGTTGTCGCGGCTTAAAACGGCCACAAGTAGGTGATCCACCTACTTGTAAAAAACTTAGGGAGGTGCTAGGTAGGGTGTTTGGTGAAGGTAAGGTGCTAGGATAGGTTCTTGAGGTGCTTAGGTTTAGTTTTGTACTAGTTTAGTTAAGTTTAGACCTAGTTTTGTCTAGTAAGAGATTAGGGTTTAGCCTAGGGTTTAGTACCTAGATTAGGATCCTATAAGTGATTAGTGGCTAGGATTAAGGTTTAGGGATCATTTCCTAGGTGGTGGTAGCTTATACTAATGATTTGGGAAGGTTTTGACTTAGCTTCGGGACCTAAATGACCTAATTTTGCTTAGTGAGAGATTAGGATCTAGCTTAGGATTTAGTGCCTAGATTAGTGTCCTATGAGTGTTTAGTGACTAATATTAAGACTTAGGAGGCTTATACTAAGTGGTGGTAGCCTATGGTAAAGATTTGGGAACGTTTAACCTAGTTTTAGGATTTTTTTTTCTTCGGTAAAAGGGAGTAATCCTGCACCTTTGTAAATATATTAAACCAAAAATGTTTAAGTACAAAGGATATGGGTGAAATCCCATATCTCAGCCCGTTACATAGGCGATAAAGCTTACATAATAAGGTAGACAGCTAAGAAGCTTGAAAATAACTAGTGCTTATGACATGCCATAAGCACTTACACTTCAAGAATTAACACAAACCAGCTAACCAGTAGCTATCGTGAAAGAAGAACTTCCACCTGTATTTGGATTAGCCAAATCTTCATTCACATATGTGACATGTTCTCCATCTTCCTCATCATCGTTCACCAATGCAGCATAAGAATTAGATGTAGTAACAATACCTTCCTTAGAAGTAGAACCAGTGGACTTCAACTTAGACGACGTTGTATGCACATTAAACCGAGTATTAACTCCCTTAATTGGTTCACTAGTAGTTTTCTTTGGCTCATACCTGAAATTCTGTTTGACTGAAGTACTAGCAAAATGACTACCTTTAGTAGATTGAGCTTTACCTTTATTCTTCTTATGACTCACCGTTTGGAAACCATCATTGGCAGGCACAGTAGAAGGATTAGCAACATTTGAAGTAGTAACAACAGGATGATTGACCACTTTATTAGGGCAGTGTGTCACACCCCGCCACGGCGGAAACGCGCGGGTGTAACTTCATGGATATCATCACAACACCTGGTGTCAATATAAAGAACAACTACATGCACATAAATAGAGCAATGTACCAACACACAGTGTTGTAACAATACCCCAAGATAAATAACCAAAACAAAATCCAAAAGGTATCTTCAATAGATATGAAAGTACCAAACAGAAAACATAAATGTATCAAAACCAAATCCAAATAAAGTCAAATCCCAAAACATAAGTAAGTCTCCATATGCAACTAAGTCTCGCCTAATTGCTGCCCTCAACCTTGGCCTTAGAATGCTCACCTGAAAATGATGCTTAAAATGTCAACATAACGTTGGTGAGATTCATAGGTTTAGACACACTTACACTCTCAAGGCAACCAGTTCACTGTGATCAGTGTTGCAAAAAAAGGTCTACAAGGCCGATTAATCGCCGATTAGGTGCTACAAGGCCACTGACCTTGCCGATTTATGTAACTGGGTCAAACAAATAGGTCAACCATGGTCAACGGCAAACAACGGCGGTTAATGGTGGTCAAACTTACCGGAAATCTATAAATCTTGCCGGAAGTACCCAAAAGTCATTGTAAACTTATTTTGATCACTTATAATAACTGTTTAAGTCTATTACAAGTTGTTTTTTAGAAAATACCTAAAACTCACTGGAAATAACTAAAATTTGTCAGTAATGCTAATCCGATTAATCACCGATGAATCCCGCCTAGACCGGTTACAAGCTACAAGGTGGTCGACCGCCCGACTACCGATTCTCGATTTTTGCAATCTTGACTGTGATTATAAAAACATAGCTGGACAAATAAATATAGTTATCATACAAGCTACATGTATCCATAAACCAATCATCACACAAAAGGCAACCATCGGGCCGGAACGTGACCCCCGCTCCAAAACACATCATCAATTGGGTCGCATGCGCGAGCAACATGATAAGCATCCTCCCAATTGGAAATCACACAGCATCAATTAGGTCGCTAACCTAATCGGAATCACACTTTCATGTACCACATAACATTATTATGATAACATTATAAGTCCAAGCTTTTAAACCACACATAATCATAGTAACTCAAATATTTAAGACAAGCATCATTCTCATCCCAAGTTTAAAACAAAGTAAAAATATGGGACTATGAACTCACCTTAAACTCTGCAGCTTCCACAAAAATAACTCACAATCTATAGCACACAAAAATAATCCACATTACACAAGGTCAAGCTAAAAGCTACAACCCATGTAATATACATATGATAGATGTCTAAGACTCATATGACCCACCATGGATCTCCTAGACACCACACTAACCACTACCATAACTTAAAACTCACTAAATCCCTTGCACTCTTAAAATCAGAAAACGCAGAATTTTTGGGTACATTCGCCCACATAAAATCACGACAAATAAAGCTCAACAACTCACACCAAAAATTCACCATGGTCTCTCATAAGCATAGAAGCTAATCCCCGAAGGCCATGGACCAATAACACACACAAATACTCATAATAAATTCAAACTTGTCAACTACTCAAATTCAGATCTGAACGCACACCAAAAAGTTTTGATTTCCATAAAATACTTCCACAAGTTTTTATCGCTGTCACAACTCACCATTTCAGGTCAATTTCCGAACTTCGACATTTACTATTCATAAATCACTATTCATCAGAACACTATTCATCATTTTACTATTCATCATTTTTTAGGTCAGTTTGATATTCTGAGAAGCGTTCAAAAATTTTACTATTCACTAAACACTATTCATTCCTGAAAGAAAACACTATTCACGTGCATTGCTCATTTCAACGTAAATTTAGTTTACGGATATTTAAATTCGCGTAACCGAATTGGTTCAGGTACGAATTCATGCTTTATCAATAGGGACATTTCATACGGACTAGAAATAGTCTACATTTCATCATAATAGCAATTGCATACTATACCACTCGTAGAATATTCAAATTAATATTTTTGGTATATTTAACGTTTTACGTATATTTATTTTTAGATAAACGTTAACATACGATTAATAAATATGACTAACATATCTAACAACCCCCACAATGGTCCCGATATATTTTTAAACCCCTTACAACATCACAAAGATTATAAAATTCATTTACCCGGTATTTTGGAAATTTATTTAATTTATATCGTAAGTTTAATATAATTACGACGGTTTTCGTGAAAACTAAACAATAATTATCCAAACACCCAATACTTGTACCCAATATATTTTCACAACTTTTATGACTTCATTATGTCCCGATTAACTTCGTCATATTTTATTTCAACTCGTCATGATTTATTTTTAGATAACTCGGTACCCGATAACAAAATATCAAAAACCTAAAACACATAATATATACATTTAACCTCAAACTTCTCATACACACTTCCTTACTACCATGTGCCGCCCCCTCCTCTTGTCCCCCTTTAGCCAACCTTGACCATTTAATTACAAGTTTGCCATCCTAAGTAAATATCTAACTAAAATCTTATCACATACTCATCAAAATCAAAGAAGCAAATATCAAACTTTTTCTCTCTTTTCTCCTATCCTAACCCACGGCCACAAACCAAAATAAGACCAAAATCCATTGATTTTTCAAGATCAAGCTATTTTCTAGTTCCTTTGGTGATCCTTGTTAGAGTTTTGAAATAAAAACTCAAGGTTTCTTAAGTTTTACTCATTCATGCTCTATAATCTTTCAAAGTAAGTTGTCAAACTCTTTTTGATAATTTCTTCAAGTTATTTTTATGATCATATGATTTCTATACAAGATTACATGCATATGTTAGTTTATACCACTCATTTTTGTATATTTATAACTTTAAAACACTAAAAATGGAAACCCTTGGTAGATCTACTTGATTGATGATGTTTAAGAACCCATGACACCTTAAAAAGGTGTATGGTAGGAATAGACTAGATTTGTGATGATTGGAAGTGATTTGGGTGGATTAGAAACTAGATTGGAACAATGGAAATGAGTTTAGAACTTATCTAGGAACCTACTGTCCCAAAATTTAAAATCTGGAAAACTCAGGAACTCAGGGGTAATTTTTAACCAAAGATTTAGAAAATAATTTCAAAAACGAAACTTTTGGCGAAAGAACGGACTAAAACGGATTTATAATGAAAGAGATATGATTTTTGCAAGTTTAATGACGAAAACTATTTTTCTGAAAATTTCATGCTGTTGGACGATTTTTGTCGGGCAAACCGAGGCATTAGACGTAACCTAGAGAAGCCGATATATCAAAAATATATTAGTACATACTAAGACGAATCCGTGAATATAAAAAACGAAGAAAATGAACTTAAAACGACCAAGTTATACACATTTTAAAATCGTCAAAACTATACACACACACACACACACACACACACACACACACACACACACATATATATATATATATATATATATATATATATATATATATATATATATATATATATATATATATATATATATATATATATATATATATATAGTCACTAATAGAAATAATATAACTACGTACAAAATACTATATTTTCTAGATTTATTGTTCAACAATTATATTCTTAACTAATGAAGTGCTAGTGATTACAAGTTTATTTTTACAACTATTATACGTTATTTCAAAGTTTTCAAAGCAAGGAATATAACACTAACATTCTATATACGATATATTACGACAAGTTTTTACAAGTCTAGTTAAGACTTATTTTTCCTAAGTATGGAAAATATTTTATTTTGACAATAACTAGTATTCCAAGTTACGAGTGGTATAGGCATCATGTGCATGTGTATTCATTACATCACGTCATGATCTAAAGTAGATCGTTATTACTTATATTAGGTTGCGGCTAACATTCACGCCTTATTGTCCCTATCATTTCACGTCATAGTATCATCACTTCAGGTGAGTTTTCATAGCCCCGTTTTTAATTCAATACTTTGATTCCAAATCCCACGGGGGAGAATACATTGCATCACTTATTTTTGTACATGCCAAAGTATAAATTCCTTACATTGCTTAAGTTGCCTTATCACCACGTCTTGACAAGTCCCCTTTATTATCGTAGATGTTAATTAAAGTACGAGCGAGAGTGAGTGAATAGATCTATTGAGGGTGACTCCTCCATCCGTGTTTGGGTTGCTCCAACGGAATTACGGATGCATTTCATGTCTAATATATTAGAGTGTCTGGTAAACACTCATTTGGGGCCAAGTAACTATGTCTAGCTTCGGGGTCATGAGCTTAAGAGCCAATGTAAATTTTATGACTGAAATTTTATTGCTTTACTTTTTACTTATGGCAATTGTACATCCGATTTAACTTATAAACCTATGATTATTTACTAACATTCGTGTTGACTTTTTAGCAATGTATTTTCAGGTTGTTAAGGTAGCTCATGTTGCATACATTTGGACCTTCAAGGAGTCGCGGAGTCGACGCGTCTCACCTTATATTTCTGCACTTATGAAACGTTTGATCTTGTTTGAACTTATTTTACTTAAATTGGCAACACCTTTTGGGACCTATGTTTTGTAAACTCTGAATGTTTTAATGATCAAATGACGTATTTTCCAAACGACACTTTAGGTCGTTCAATGTAACTGTAACTGTGATGCTATGGCAGTCACCCCCAGGTATTCCATTCCGCTGCCATTCAGGTATTTTGGGGGTGTGACAATCGCGAATCCTCTTCGTGGTAGTCTAATATAACCTAATACTTAACTATTCCAGAAGGCCTAGTCAAAATACCACTTTTACAACCACATGACACCCTCAAACTTTTACCCAAAATTTGTCCCGGTTTGACAGCTTTGACACCTTAACAAAGAAAAATCAAAAGACAGACTTCCCGACCTTAAAATCGATCGTGGTTGGACTTTTTGGAAAGCTATTTCATTATAATTCAATTTAGACCTAAAATTCGTGACTTAACTCCTCACCATCTGTTATTTACACTCACATCTTTACAGCGATAGTTTTCTGTCCAAACCCTAACACATAATCTAACGCGTTTAACACTCAATTCCCTTAACCATTAACCATATTATCGACATCTAATCATCCTAACATGTTTTACTTCAATAATTTACAGAAGTATATAAACCCTAGATCCCATCATATTAAATATTACATGAATCATAACAATAATTAATTAATTACACGTAAGGGTTAAAGATTTTACCTTGATTCTTGATTATTACTAGACAATTATGAAACCCTAATTTTTTTTGTTCTTGTTCCTCCCTTGTGTCGACTTTAATTGCAGGAAAAAGGGGTAGGGAAGTTTTGATTTTGTATTTATAATTATATTGGATAACCCTAAAGGCTTAGAGTTGTATTTGGTATCAAATTTGGTTTCCTTTTTCTCCCTAATCCCTATAATCGGCCGCCCCCCTTATATATATATATATATATATATATATATATATATATATATATATATATATATATATATATATATATATATATATATATATATATATATATTAATTTATTTATTACACTCAAAACCTCATACTTTTCATATTGTATGTATTCCCATAACAAAACCTAACGTCTTTCGCGATAAACCTTAATTTCACGACAAACCGGAAAATATTCATTTTCAAAATAAAGTTTCCAAAAATAGATTTTTACACACTCCATAAGCATTTCTTCACAAAAACAACATTCCCGTAACTTACTAACGCTCAATAACTTGAACGAAGACTCGTTACGCAAAACCTCAAAACTATACACAAGTCATTTCTACACCACATGGGTGATCAAAATGAACTTTCACAGAATCAACATCACCAAAAATCACAATAACAACCACAACGCGAAGGGATTTAGTGCTAACCCAAATACTAATCACACTATAACACACAATAACACACATATAACTACTCAAACCACACCAAACAAAGTTAGATTAACTCGAGGCTAAAAGTCTAACTAACCTACTAAAATCACGGTTGTTACATCATCCCCCACTTAGGGAAAGCTCGTCCCGAGATTTAACAGCTCGTATCATCAGACTTCTCAGCAAACAACTTAGGATACTTAACTCTCATTTGATCCTCACGCTCCCAAGTATACTCAGGACCACGTTTGGAATTCCATCGTACATTTACCAATGCAATCTTACTACGCTTCATACTCTTAACTTCTCGGTCCATAATCTCAACAGGTTCCTCCACAAAGTGAAGTGTTCTATCAACCTTAATCTCATCTAGTGGCACATGCAAACTAGCATCCGCCAAACACTTTTTCAAATTAGACACGTGAAACGTATCATGCACACCACTTAATTCCTCAGGCAATCTCAAACGATATGCCACAAGTCCAATCCGCTCCGTAATCTCAAATGGCCCAACATATCTAGGTGCTAACTTGCCTTTCTTAACAAAACGCACAACACCCTTCCATGGTGACACCTTCAACATCACAAAATCTACAACACTAAACTCCAAAGGTTTGCGGTGATTATCCGCATAACTCTTTTGACGATCTCTCGCAGCCTTAAGTCTTTCTTTAATCCGAAAGACCATATCTGTAGTCTCTTGTACCAATTCAGGTCCAATTAACTGACTCATCCCAACCTCTGCCCATAACACCGGTGATCTACACTTCCTTCCGTACAACATCTCAAACGGTGCACATCTAATGCTTGAATGATAGCTGTTATTATAAGAAAACTCAGCCAAAGGCAAATGAGTATCCCAGCTTCCTCCAAAATCAATAGCACAAGCACGAAGAAAATCCTCTAACGTCTGAATCGTTCTCTCACTTTGTCCATCGGTCTGTGGATGATAAGCAGTACTCATATCCAATCGTGTATTCAAAGCCTTTTGCAAAGACTGGCAGAACCGCGAAGTGAACCTACTATCCCGATCTGAAATGATAGACACAGGCACACCATGCCTTGCCACAATCTCATTTATATAGATCCTTGCCAACTTCTCCATCTTGTAATCCTCACGAATGGCCAGAAAATGTGCAGACTTCGTCAATCTGTCCATAATGACCCATATCGTGTCATGTCCATTACTTGTGCGAGGCAATTTAGTAATGAAATCCATAGTTATATTATCCCACTTCCATTCAGGAATTGGCGGCTGCTGCAACAATCCAGAAGGTTTCTGATGTTCAGCCTTAACCTTCAAACAAGTTAAACATCGACTAACATACCAGCTATCTCCCTCTTCATTCCCGGCCACGAATAAGCATCTTTAAGATCATAGTACATCTTATCAGACCCTGGATGAATCGAGTTTCTCGTCTTATGAGCCTCATCCATGATCACCTTTCTCACATCTCCCACTAGTGGAACCCATATTCGATCTAAGAAATATAGTCCACCATCTTCCTTCCTTTCCATCTGCTGATCTAAACCACGCAACATTTCAGCCACAAGGTTCTCATCCTTGAGAGCCTCCTCTTGTGTTGTCAATATCTTACTCTTAATTCCTGACTGCAATGTTATGCTTATAGCTCGCACACGCCTTGGCTTAATTCTTTCTTTTTCTACTCAACGCATCGGCCACCACATTCACTTTTCCAGGATGATAACGAATGTCGCAGTCGTAATCACTTAATAGCTCCATCCATCTTCTTTGACGCATATTCAACTCCTTCTGATTAAAAATATTCTGAAGACTCTTATGATCAGTATAGACCGTACTCTTCGTACCATACAAATAATGTCTCCAATTCTTGAGAGCAAATACCACCGCACCAAGCTCTAGGTCGTGAGTGGTATAATTCTTCTCATGAACCTTAAGTTGTCGTGATGCTTATGCTATCACCTTACCCCTTTGCATTAACACACATCCAAAACCTTGATTCGACGCATCACAATATACCACAAAATCATCTGGCCCGTCAGGTAACGTCAGAATAGGTGCATTACACAAACTATCCTTTAATGTCTGAAAAGCCACTTCTTGCTCATCTCCCCACTCATACTTTTTATTCTTCTGAGTCAACATAGTGAGAGGCTTAGCAATCTTTGAAAAATTTGCTATAAATCTCCTGTAGTATCCTGCCAGTCCTAAGAAAGAGCGTATCTCAGAAGGTGTCGTAGGAGCCTTCCAATTCTTGAACGCTTCTATCTTGCTAGGATCTACATGTATACCTTCACTATTCACTATATGACCAAGAAATTGCACCTCTTGCAGCAAAAATTCACATTTAGAGAACTTAGTGTACAATCTCTCATTCTCCAACAAGCCAAGTATTAACCTCAGGTGTTCCCCATGCTCTTCCTTCGACTTGGAGTAAATCATAATGTCGCCAATAAACACAATTACGAATTTATCCAAATAGGGCCTACACACACGATTCATCAAATCCATAAATACCGCTGGTGCATTAGTCAACCCAAATGGCATAACCGTAAATTCAAAATGTCCATAACGAGTTCTAAAAGCTGTCTTGGGAATGTCCTCCTCATGCACTCTTAACGATGATAACCAGATCGCAGATCTATCTTTGAGAAAAATCTAGCACCCTACAACTGGTCGAAAAGATCATCAATTCTAGGTAAAGGATACCGATTCTTCACCGTCAACTTATTCAACTCTCGGTAATCAATACACATTCTAAACGAACCATCTTTCTTCTTAATGAACAAAACAGGCGCTCCCCACGGGGAATGACTAGGTCGAATAAACCCCTTATCTTGAAGTTCTTTCAACTGTGCAGCCAACTCCTGCATCTCCGTAGGTGCCAATCGATAAGGAGCTTTCGCTACCGGTGTCGCTCCAGGAATTAACTCAATATGAAACTCCACCTGTCGTATCGGCGGTAATCCGGACAAATCCTCAGGAAAAACTCCCGAAAACTCACACACTACTGGAATATCTCCCACTTTGAGTTCCCTAGACTTCGCACTCATAAGGATTTCAAATTCTTCTCCACGCTTTTTCCTTGTACTCGCAACACACCACCACCCTCTAATGGAATTCGAACCACTTTTTCATGGCATATTACTTCAGCTTTATGCCTAGCCAACCAATCCATCCCTATTACCACATCAAAGCTACCATGTCCTAAGGGTATTAAGTCAATCTTAAACGCAACACCCTCTAACACGATAACACACTCACGAATAACCTTAACAACTTCTATTTCTATACCACTAGCTATTTCAATCAAAATACTAGGTCTAAGTTCACTAAACTCAACACCCAATATTCTAGCAAATTCAGTAGTAGCAAAACAATAATCCGCACCCGTATCAAATAACATAGTAGCATAATGACCATTGAGAGAGAACGTACCAGTAACAACGTTTGGGTCTTGGCGCACCTCGCTTGTATTCATTGTAAATGCCTTTCCCCTAGCTGCATTTCTATTAAACCCTTGTCCTTGTCCTCCTTCAATAGCCAGCTGATTCCCAGGCCGTCCAAACATTCCAACAAGTTTTAGACACCAGTTTCACAGATGATCAGTACTACCACACTCATAGTATGCCCTGCGATTAACCCCTGCGCCAACCGAGTTGATTGGAGTCGCTTGAGTAATCACTGCACGGCAGTCCTTAGCAAAGTGTCTAGGTTACATCTGAAACACACATGACATGAAGTGTTCTCGAGATGATAGTAACCACACTTAACATATCTAGGGGCATTACCCATATACCCCCTCTTCTCGTTATTACCAGTCATAGCCATAGAAACTGTTCCCACATAACCTGCTGCTATCATAGGATCCGTTGCTACGAACCCCTTCCCTTTTCTTGCTTTCTTATTGTCACCACTAAAACCAGCTGTCTTAGTAGCATCAACCTCCTCTCGCTTCTTCTCTCCCAACTTTGCCAGTGTTTCACTCCTAACCGCTTCATCCGTCAGTGCCCCAGCCTTTTGAATAGCACTTAGAAGCGTTGTCGGCTCAGTCGCCCTAACCATCGAGCGAATCTGTGGAACCAATCCACGGATATACTTCTCAATACGCTTCGATTCAGGAGTTACTAGATGAGGAACCATCCTAGCTAACTCATGAAACCTATCAGTGTACCCCATATGATTAGCCCCAACCATTGTATGATTCCACAACTCTCCTTCCAATTTTTGCATTTCATTGGTTGGACAAAACTCCTCCACCATTATGGCTTTGAAGTCCTCCCAAGTCATACCCAAAGCCGCAACTCATCCTCTAGCTTGCAGTTGCGTGTTCCACCAGGTCAACGCCTTGTTAACCAAGGAACTAACCGCATACTTAACTTTCTGGCCCTCACTACATCCACTTATGTCCATCGCCGACTCCATTTTCTCTATCCATCGAGTGAGTGCAATCGCCCCACCCTTCCCATCAAACTCCTTGGGCTTACAAGCCATAAACTCCTTATAAGTACACCCATTATTCCGACTTCCTCCACTTCCAGAACCATCAGGATGAGCTCCACTGCCTATCTGCGCACTCAATTGAGTCACAAGTTCAGGCATTAAAGCTTCTAGCTGCTGATTGATCATTTGCTGAAAGATAGGGTTGATATCCCCAATAATGGGTGTCGACTTCTTGGACTTCTTCGGTGTCCGGAAAGCTCCACTCATAGGTGACTTAGTGATAGGTCGTCTTGGTTTCCTTGGCGCCATTTCCTAAACACGCAGGACAATAGAACCATTAGAGACCATTCACAAGATTCCACAATCTCCATAATCCTACTCAATCATCTACCACCCATCACATGAGGCACTCTCAATCATATAACCAAATAAACTTAACTCTACCACACATAAGCATATCACCATTGATTCAATGTAACATTGGTTGTAGGTCAACATATGTCGTGATACATTTACAATTGTGTTAGCCACCCATAATTTTAGATGTATCCTTCCACATGTGTACTTACTTCTAAAGCCACACCTAACAATAGTAACATCTTATAACAAATAGCACGCAAACAATACTAACCAAAATGTACTCCCATAATACACATAATATACACCAAAATATCCAAACACGCCTAAGGCTTCTCATTAAAACACGGGATAAATCCCAAAAATCCGAAGGAATTCACATTCCAACGTACAATCAGCGTCAAAACAACTCAACAAAACCATAAAACATTAAAACATAACATTAAAAACAAGTCGTACGCAGTTCGAGTCCTATCTAAGACCTAAAACGGTGTACGCGCAGTGGACTTCAAGTCCGAATCCACTTCCTCCTCCTCGCTCACCCATCCATTCTTATTTCCATGATTCTGTGGTAGAGGATGTCTTGCAAAATCATCTTCACGATCTCTTAACTCTTCATCTACCCTATCCACAAAATCATACAATCCTCGGGGTCTAGCCCAAACTACCCCATCATCTTCCAGAAACTGAGGACACTTGCACGGGTACTTGGCGGTGAAACCTTCCTTATCAGCTACCTTTGTCTCATATCTCTCCACCATTTCCCCATTCACATTCTCGAGTATCAGCTTCTCTTCAATCACACATGGTACCATGCTAGTGGGGACCAATATCCTCCTGTTGGTTCTCTTCATCTTCCCAATTCTCTTACGTCCCTTAGCAACTACTGTGGCCCAACGAAGTGTCTTTCGCGCAGGAGGTGCCATTCTATAAATGACACACACACGATGCTAAGTACAGGGTTCAATAGACGTTCAAAAACTTGGTAAAATAACTCATAATTTAGGAAAATAGACATGTAAAGATATTATACTTACACATAGGTCCTAAATGCAACTATATGAGGGACTCCTAAGCTATAGTCTAGGTTAAATCACCTAATTCTCTATAACCAAGGCTCTGATACCAATCTGTCACACCCCGCCACGGCGGAAACGCGCGGGTGTAACTTCATGGATATCATCACAACACCTGGTGTCAACATAAAGAACAACTACATGCACATAAAGAGAGCAATGTACCAACACACAGTGTTGTAACAATACCCCAAGATAAATAACCAAAACAAAATCCAAAAGGTATCTTCAATAGATATGAAAGTACCAAACAGAAAACATAAATGTATCAAAACCAAATCCAAATAAAGTCAAATCCCAAAACATAAGTAAGTCTCCATATGCAACTAAGTTTCGCCTAATTGCTGCCCTCAACTTTGGCTTTAGAATGCTCACCTGAAAATGATGCTTAAAATGTCAACATAACGTTGGTGAGATTCATAGGTTTAGACACACTTACACTCTCAAGGCAAACAGTTCACTGTGATTATAAAAACATAGCTGGACAAATAAATATAGTTATCATGCAAGCTACATGTATCCATAAACCAATCATCACACAAAAGGCAACCATCGGGCCGGAACGTGACCCCCGCTCCAAAACACATCATCAATTGGGTCGCATGCGCGAGCAATAGGATAAGCATCCTCCCAATTGGAAATCACACATCATCAATTAGGTCGGTAACCTAATCGGAATCACATATCACACATCATCAATTAGGTCGCTAACCTAATCGGAATCACACTTTCATGTACCACATAGCATTATTACGATAACATTATAAGTCCAAGCTTTTAAACCACACATAATCACAGTAACTCAAATATTTAAGACAAGCATCATTCCCATCCATATAGCATTATTACGATAACATTATAAGTCCAAGCTTTTAAACCACACATAATCACAGTAACTCAAATATTTAAGACAAGCATCATTCCCATCCCAAGTTTAAAACAAAGTAAAAATATGGGACTATGAACTCACCTTAAACTCCGCAGCTTCCACAAAAACAACTCACAATCTATAGCACACAAAAATAATCCACATTACACAAGGTCAAGCTAAAAGCTACAACCCATGTAATACACATATGATGGATGTCTAAGACTCATATGAACCACCATGGATCTCCTAGACACCATACTAACCACTACCATAACTTAAAACTCACTAAATCCCTTGCACTCTTAAAATCAGAAAACGCATAATTTTTGGGTACATTCGCCCACATAAAATCATGACAAATAAAGCTCAACAACTCACACCAAAAATTCACCATGGTCTCTAATAAGCATAGAAGCTAATCCCAGAAGGCCATGGACCAATAACACACACAAATACTCATAATAAATTCAAACTTGTCAACTACTCAAATTCGGATCTGAACGCACACCAAAAAGTTTTGATTTCCATAAAATACTTCCACAAGTTTTTATCGCGAATTCTCTTCGTGGTAGTCTAAGATAACCTAATACTTAACTATTCCAGAAGGCCTAGTCAAAATACCACTTTTACAACCACATGACACCCTCAAACTTTTACCCAAAATTTGTCCCGGTTTGACAGCTTTGACACCTTAACAAAGAAAAATCAAAAGACCGACTTCCCGACCTTAAAATTGATCGTGGCTGGACTTTTTGGAAAGCTCTTTCATTATACTTCATTTTAGAACTAAAATTCGTGACTTAACTCCTCACCATCTGTTATTTACACTCACATCTTTACAGCCATAGTTTTCTGTCCAAACCCTAACACATAATCTAACGCGTTTAACACTCAATTCCCTTAACCATTAACCATATTATCGACATCTAATCATCCTAACATGTTTTACTTCAATAATTTACAGAAGTATATAAACCCTAGATCCCATTAATTGATGCTAAACCACCAACTTATATTGACTAAAGAATAGTCAACAAAGTCAAATAGCCTAGGTCAATGCTCCGGGTAATATAAGGTATCACCAGGTAGTTAAATCCCGTTGAGGTGTGAATTGTAGCTTTAGCGTGCTTTGTGATCGGGTGTTTATTCACAGAAAGGGTTTGTTGTGAGAATTATTTGGAGATTATTAACAGAAATAGCTTAGGAAAGCTATTTGAATGATTACGGGAATTGAGGTTCAGAAGGAGTCAATTAAAACTTTAAAACTCGTACGTTTGCTGAAAACGTGAACAAACGTACGGAAAAGTGAATAAGATGATCTGGAAAGGCTACTGGTATGAAAATTAACTTTTTACAAACCTAATGATGAGAGAAAATTTTTAGAAATTTAAAACTAATTTTTACAGTAATTTTATAATTACTATTAATTTAATACTAATTTTCTAATTATTTTTAATTAACTAAATTAACCTAAATTATAAATAAATATGAAATTAACTTGGAAAAATAAAAATTAAACTTAGAAAAATCTAAAATACTATAAAACTAATTTTAGAAATGAAAATGTATTTTTAAGACTATTTAATTAATTATTACAAATTATTAACTAATTATTAATTACTTTTTAATTATTTAAATTAACCTAAATTCTAATTAATTATTAAAATACACTAGAAAAGTGAAAATAAAATTTGGAAAAATCAAAAATAACTAAAAACTAATTTTAAGATTTAATTTATATTTTTCTGATTTACTAATTAATTATTATTAATTATTAACTATTTAATAATTACTAAAAGCTATTTTAAATTAGGAAAAATACTAAATGATGTAAGAAAAATCTGAAAAAATTACAGAAATTATTTTTACACACCAGAAGCCTAGGAAAATTATAAAAATGAGAATTGCTTATTAATAAGCTGAAGAATAAGCCAATTGGCTTAAATAGAAGCTATCACTTCTATTAAGTTGGGCTTATTTGAGATTTTCTTTTTCAAAACTGCTTATTATAAGTTTTTAAACAACTTTTGTGAAGTGGGTTTGACTGTGGTCAAGGAAATAAGCACTTCAAGTGCTTAATCCCTTGACAGTTGACTTTCTTTGACCAAGAGTGAAAATAAGCTCAAATGAGCTAATGTGGGGTCCACCTTGGTAAAAGCTGATGCAAATAAGTACAATAAACAAGTCTAAACAGATATCACCCAAATAAGCTGATTAAATAAGCTAAAACACCACAATAAGCTGTTTGCTTATTTGGTTCTGAGACAGACTGGGGACAAACTTATGAGGCAAATCTAGGTGGGGTCCACAGGTCAAATGGTCAAACTAAAGGTCACCCCTTAATCTCTGGTAGGAGGGGGGTTGTAAGGACCTGAGTATGAAGTGTGGGACCCACTGGGTTAGCCACAAACTAACACCAAAGGTGGTGGGTGAGATGGTCTGCTGAGTGCACAGGGCACACCCTTGCCCTGCAAGTACTTTCAAAGGGCAAAAAGGTCCATCAGAAAAAATTGTAAAAATCAAATAAGCATGTGAATCAAAAGTCCTTCTGGTAGACAATAATTCCAACAAATTTCAGATCCTAAAACCACCCACAAAATTCACAATAAATCACCCCGTTTTTGGAAAAATCTGAGTATTGTGTTTTTGACTTTTTGAGAAATTTTGAGATTTGACTTTTATGAACTTTGCTAGCTGATTTAGAGACTTTGATTGTTATGATAAGCAGAAATGTGACCAACTTAAGTAAAAACTCCAACTTATGATAAGGTGTGATAGGTTTTGGACTTAAAAACTCACCACAGTTAACTGTGGTGATCACTTCCTTGTGATTTTGACTTTTGTTGTGTTTGTGAACAAAAGTTTGGTTTCCCTGACCTTATATCCACCCAATAAACTAAATGGAACACAGAGTTGGACAATTAGATAACCAGAATACCACAAACAAGCTTCAACCAAACACTCCTTTAAAAACAGTTGTTGATGAAATTTTGATTCAGACAAACATATAATACAACCTACTGATAGAAACTATTATATTAAGCAATAAATAAGTAATTGAGACAATAATAAGGAACTAAACTACTAAGGAGAGTAAAAATTAAAAAGCAAGGCTTACATAAGCCTTCCAAGCTAAGCTGTTAAGTAACAAAGATCCACAAACACCAATCCTATGTGACTTCCACAAGTCTCTAACCCTTTGCAATCCAGAAATCAACCAAATCCCAAGCTGCTCCACCTTTGTCCATTCTTTTTATTTTTCTTGAATTTTTTTAGTATTTATGCAAACTGAGTTTAGGATGTTGATAAAAGCTTGTAAAGCTTTTAAAAAGTTGTTTTCTGAGTTTATAAGAGCTTATGAAGAGCTTAAACACACATTGGACCCTTAACTTAACGCTTGAGAATTTTAAGTGGAACTTGGAAATTGAAAATAAGAATTAAACTTTAAAACAGAACTTTCATTCATAAAAAAAAAGATTACAATACATAAAATAAACTTAGAACAATAAAATTAAAGTTACTACTCTCTATCTAAAGCTCATATGAGCTTAATATATAATACGAGCTAAAAATCATCCCTAGGTCTTCCCACTTAGCACCTTTTTGAATTCTGATAGTCCCATGGTCTTTGTGTTGACTCCTTGACCAAATCCCTGCCATTCAATTGCTTTGAGATCATTTCTAGCCTTTGATTGGGATTTTGGCGCCAAAAACATGTCGGGGTGAAATTTAGTGGAACTGGTGGGAGATATTAATTGTGGTGGTGTGGGTTGGTGTGGTAGATGGATGCATTTATTGTGAGGGGCTAATGGAGGAGGGGGGAGGTATGTGGAGGAGACAATACTCCCTGGATTTGCGTTGTGTTGTTGGGGGAAGAAGATGGTCAAAGGGTCGTTTGACCCTTGTTGACCGTTTGACCCTGCCATGGCTTATTATTATTTTGGACTTGGGCTGGGCCTTGGGGAGATCATGGATCAGGGGTGGGTTTGGATTAGGATTAATGGTTTGGTTTTTGGTTAAGATATTAAAAGGGAGGGTCCGGTTGGTTTGTATTGTGCCAAGGACCATTTTTGCAACTTCCCAAAACTCAAGGACTGATATTGTAATTTTCCAAAGTGCATCCAAGGACCACAATTGTTATAAATCCAAAGTTCACAAACCATTTTTTTCATTTTCCAAATTTCAAAATTTCCCAGGGACCTATTTTGCCGTTTTTGGATTTTCAGGGACCAAACTTGTAATTTTGGAAAACTTGTTACCCAAGTGTAATATTTTGTGAGTTTTGACTTTCAAAACCTTGGGTTGACTTTTCCTGTCAAAATAAATGCATAGGGACTAAATTTGACAAGTTTTGAAACTTGGGGGACTGAAACTGCCAATATTGCAAACTTTGATCGTTTTTCCTTTGTTTTTGCACATTTTGCATTTAAAACACATAAAACACAATCCCTGGGATAATTTAAGTATTTTGATATCTTTTTGACTGTTTTTGTATGCTTTGGCAGTTTAAATACGTCAAAAACGATGAGTGTTTAAGCACTCATCACCCATCATATTAAATATTACATGAATCATAAGAGCATCCACTATGTGAGGTCCAAGAATAGGTCTATAATTGTTGAAAAGGTTTATGTTTCATTTCAACCATAGTGGCTTTTCATTTCATATCTACGTGTCATGCAAAAGGTCCTAAATCTTAGACCTCTTCATAGTCTCAAGATATTAAATGCATGTGTTATATGAAATAATTAAAAAGCTTTGAAATATTTGTACCATAGTGGAGATAGGTTTATTAACACAAAAGGTTTATAAAATATTGATGTGGCATGAAATAGTAAATGTTTAAAGCTTTATAAATATTAACCATAGTGGATGCCTTAACAATAATTAATTAATTACACGTAAGGGTTAAATATTTTACCTTGATTCTTGATTATTGCTAGACAATTATGAAACCCTAATTTTTTTCTTCTTGTTCCTCCCTTGTGTCGACTTTAATTGCAGGAAAAAGGGGTAGGGATGTTTTGATTTTGTATTTATAATTATATTGTATAACCCTTAAGGCTTAGAGTTGTATTTGGTATCAAATTTGGTTTCTTTTTTCCCCCTAATCCCTATAATTGGCCGCCCCCTTAATTATATTTATTTTTTATTTTTTTATTAATTTATTTATTACACTCAAAACCTCATACTTTTCATATTTTATGTATTACCATAACAAAACCTAACGTCTTTCGCGATAAACCTTAATTTTACGACAAACCGGAAAATATTCATTTTCAAAATAAAGTTTCCAAAAATAGATTTTTACACACTCCATAAGCATTTCTTCACAAAAACAACAAAGTTAGATTAACTCGAGGCTAAAAGTCTAACTAACCTGCTAAAATCACGGTTGTTACAAAGTGATCATGGATATGGCAAAAAATCTTGCATAATGTCGACCTGGGAGGCCTCCATTCATACTCAACTCAGATAGTATCTTTAGTAAAACCATCCCCTATAAGAGATGGGACACCAATAGTAACAACCTCTACGAGTTCAGCCTCTGAACTAACCTCAATTAAGCACCGAGCAAAACTACTCCTACCCCGAGAATCCTTGCACATAGAGCTCGTATACGAATCATGCATAATATGTTTGCCAATAAATGAAGCAATTAAGCTAATACCATCCTCTTCAAATACTTAAATAGGTACATCATGTAATTTAACCCATACCGGAATACGAGTCAACTCTTCCTTACACAAACTAGTATCAATTGAATGATCGGCGATTTACGTATCATCCAAGGGCCACCTTACAAAACTGCATCTAAACCAGACTGAGTATCGAATTTAAAAAAGAAAAAGCCTTTTTCATTCATCATAATCTTTTTCAACCCATATTTAGCCCAATTGTTTTTAACATAGTACTCAACCACTGGAAACGCCATTCTATTAACAATAAAGTAGTCATATATGGTATGTTCAAGATGTGCACTAACCTTTCAACCACACTACGTGGAATAGAAACATTTACTCCTTCACAAACTGAATCAGCAACCAAAGGACGAAAAGTAGAATTTGGAATAGATTTATCCTTTGTATTCGCATCCACATTTACAAAATTGGGTGTTGTATCTTTGATACTCTCATTAGAAGTAGAATTTGTTGCATTAGTATTCATCTCATAAACCTCAAGCAAACCACTCATAGCTTCATGCACCTTTGAACGAGTATCAATATCCAAATTAGACCATATTGGATATTTACCAGCTTCAACCTCCTTAAGGAGTAAATCAATATCCAAGGTTGATTTCAGCGAGACACCAAACACCAATTTAATAAAATCATGTTTGCTTTTGATAGAATTAAGCTCAATAGAAGGACCAGTACCCACGTTCAAATAGGATGATTCAGCAGCAATCGGTCCTTTAGAACTCTCAACCTGAACATGAGGAGATGTATCATAAGAATTTTCAGCTATAGGCTGTGTTGCCACACCTGTAACATCCTTAGGTCGAGACTTCTTATGTTTCCTCATAGTCACCTTCGACAAATCAACCGTAGCATTGTTATCTTCAGCCATAGGGCGTGACAAAATATTTTGCTCCTCTCCCAAACTCGACATCAAAACACTAGAACGCGCCGTGTTAGAACACGTCTTCCCAACATTACCCTCGATACCACTCTTTTCCATCTCTTTTAACCCACAAACAATAAATCAAAAACTAGCAGCCCATGAACAAGTAGACGAATAGCCAAACAGCAGCGAACAGTAATGAAGAAGAAAACCCTAACGAAAAAGTTAGGGTTTTAACGTTTGAAGAACATAATCCTACCCTTCTACAATAATGATTGACCAATGATGAATTAATGTTTACTGATAGAGAGCGACACATTGGGCAAAAACCAACAAATCGCAAACAAAAATAATTTAAGTCCACCGACCCACGATAGAAAATCAATGGACCGATTGAGATAAATTATAAAATTGGATCATTGATCTAAACCATGCAATACCCACGATTCATTAGAAACAATAAAAGACACAATGGTTTGGGACCCTAAACTGACCTATGATTGATTAATATAATAAAAAACTATATTAGACCAACCAATAAAGATCAATCTAAATGTTTACAATAAATCGCCATTGTCGCCGTTTTTTAGAGAGAGAGTCTAGGGTTTTAACATATTAGTTAGGGTTTTGTGCATAAAGGATTTGTAGGGTTTTGTGCATAAAGGACTTTTACCTAAGCTCTAAAGGGTTGTACTAGGGTTTAGGGGTGCTAAGATATCCTAATGTTGCTAAGGTAACTCATACATAAGCCTTGAACACTTTCAAACTAGTTTAGATAAGCAATTAGGGTTCTAAAGATTACCGTAAACACATAGGGTTCAATTAGGGTTTTGATTAGGGTTTCTGATAGATATAGTATACTAGAGTGATAGATTACTTAGTGTAATGATGTTTAGAACCTAGACTTGACATACTGGGATGTTTACATGATATAAACATAGTGGTGTTGGGCATAGGTGGATACGTGAGCAGGTCTAGAGAGTCATGCATGTAATGAAAAGTAAAAATTTACCTGTGAAATTACCTGGTGGTGGAAATGATATTGATGAAATTTTATGGGTTATTACACAAATGAAACTTGAGACCTACCCAAGTGCTATGCCTCATTAAAAACCTTACCAAGAAAAACCCGTTGAAAAAACTTGGCGAAGGGGAAAGTTTTTGATTTATACACAAATATTTATACCAATTTTAGTACAGTTTTTTAGTGTTCGAACTACCATATTAGTGATAAATCATACTATGTGATATGTCATGCGAATTTCAATACTGAAAAGAAAAAGTTAAAAAAAGTTTGTTGAAAGTATATCAAAGTGCTCGGTCTATAGAGATAATTAAATGATCGGTGTGATGGTATAATTTGTTTTATTTAACGATTAACAGTTCATGAGATATTTTATAGGGCCTAGTAATTCAAGTGGTGATCATATGATGTAAAAGGGCATAGTAATATTTTATGTCTGTACTTATTATGTAATCATGGTCCTAGCCCATTAACAAGCTCGCGAGGCTTTTTCATGACATATAAACGCCTCTCTTAAGTGTAAGAGAGGTGGTGGGAGTCATTTTTGTATGTGTGTGAGATTCACTACATCCTCTCTCTAGCTTTCTCCCTTTAAACTTCCATCTTTATTGTGTGTGATTCTTGATACTAGTTTTGGGATTCTATAATTAGTATCAGAGCTTGCACAATGATTATGGAGTGAATTTGTTTTCAAAAACGTGTTCCAATTTTCAGTTTTTAAAGTGTACAAATGGTATTGAGAGTACCATAGGTCTTTACATCAAAATCGTGATTTTGTGGTTTATTTCTTAAAGTTTGTGTTTTTAAATTTTATTTGATGTTTTTGTATTATGCTAAAGAAATGGTCTAAAAACTTTAAAATTTGCGTTTTAGGTTGATTTTTGGTAAAAAGTTACGTACTTAGAAAGTCATCTTAGTAATCCTTCAAAGTTATTTCGGTATGTTGGTAGCCCGGGATAATAGGAAGTACAATTCGTTATCTCGCTCATACATAATTCGGTCATTGTGGGTTTAAAACCTATCTCAGTCGTTTAGTCAAACTAGCTAGTTCGGTCATCAAGTCAAAGTAGTTATCTCAATCGTCGAGATAATTTATTTATTTCGGTCATCCCAAAGTTAACTTATCCCGGTATTGTTGAAACTCCACTATAATCCTACGTGGCACCGAATTAACCACAACCGAATTATCTTACTTCGGTGTTTGAAATAAATTCTTTATAAAAATTTGTGTAGAAATTGACATAAGTGTTATTATTTAGTCAATGTATAGTAGGGGTGGCAATTGTCGACACGACACGATAAACGACACGAACCCGACACGAAGTTAAACAAGTTTGGGTTGAGGAAAAACATGTTTGGCTCAAAAATAGGTCAACCCGTCTAACCCATTTAATAAATGGGTCATGTTTGGGTTGAGTAAATATTAAACAGGTCAACCCGTGAACCCGTTTAAGTATATAAGACTCTAAAAATAAAATACATAAAATGTCTTTTTATGTTGATGTTGATTAAATGTATTCTGTTATGTACTTAATATAATTGAATTACGATTATACCTCATATATCATAGAAATTGACGCTTATAACTGAGAAAATTTGTCGTATAGTTATTTGTCTGTTATTTTTATCATATTTTAAATCTTTATATCATTTTGCAATTTAAACTAGTTAAATCAACAAACCACCAACCTTATTCACTACTTGATCTATTTATTTAAATAGGTTAACGGGTCAAAAATGGGTTACACGTGTTATGCAGGTGCGGGTTAGGGTTGAGTTTCTTGACACGATTAATAAATGGGTCGTGTTTGGGTAGAGGTTATACTAACTTGCCAACACGTGAACCCGAATAGGTCAACACGAATACGACTCGATTGCCACCCCTAGTGTATAGAGAGAATGTTTATACGAAAGAAAAAACCCAAATGCAGTTAGTGTATTTATGGGGAAATTGCTATCACAAATGATATCGATATACCCGGTTCTCAAAAGATGCGACATTTGAAGTTAATAACATTAACATTGCATGATGTTGTTGGGATTTAATAACATGTTAACTATTAACTCTACGAGTACGCAGCGGAATATGAATCTAGTTTAGCCTTTATGATTAACACACATATAAGCAACTTAAGGTAAAAAGGAAACGAGAAAAGTAAATAGAAAACTAACCCTCGTAGACACCCGCAAATGAAACAATAAGTGATTAAAACAATCACCTCTATGGTTGCTCACACTACACGTCAAACGAATACGCCAAGTATGCTAGTCTTTTACTTCACGAATAAAACAACGGAACAACGATGCTCTTGTTTTTGAATCTAGCCGCCACACGATCGAATCCCATAAGGGAATTAATTGCCGATCGAATATATACTGATAAAAGGAATAAAACCAATAGATGCAATATTGCATGTATATGTACATTATCATGCATGTATACCAAAGTATAACGTATGCATGCATTCAGTATATATTATGTTTTCCTTCCTGTTGGTCAAACACACAAGATCCAAGAAAACATAATGAGGGTTAAGAGATATAATGTGTCATTCGGTTTATATTGTTTCTATATCATATAATAATATATGTTTTATTGTGTCGTGTATATATTTTGTATTTGTGTGTCGAATGACATCTTTCGAAAGTAAGACTAAGGGGTGTTTAAATACCCACTAATCTTGTTCTCCAAGCTTTAGTCTCCACCTCCTTAACTTTCACAAAGTCGACACTCTCCTCCCCTCCTAGAACCTTCCCATAACTGGCCACATTGGAAGAAGGTCCAGGAGTTTCGTTTTCCGACATCCAAGTCCCTCTCTTTATATTTAACATATATTAGTTAGTTACTGCGTCTAACGGTAAACTAATAATAATTAAATAATTATTTCGTGAAACATATTAAATACTTAATAAATATAACAAGTATATATATTAATTATTTAACAAACGTACTCTTCGTGTATTAACGTGTGTGCCCCCAATAGGCTCACACATTTCTAGTCGTATATTGGTTAATCTAACTACCATAACCCAACAGCTCCCACTTGGGAGTTGGAGTAGCAGATACCACATATACCAACGACGGAAACGTCTAGCAACACTCACATTCGTTATTGAACTAGAAATGTCTGAGATAAAGTTTCAGAAAATATTATCAGTAGCATATGGTTATTTATGTCTTGCTTTTATCATCCTTTGTTATAGATACCGTTAAACCATGGATATGGATCCTGACTCATTCCATATAGTTAACCATTTAGATTCTCGTTATAGAATTCAATTCAGATATACCAAATGTAATCAAGAATCATCTTGCATTACCCTTTGGGTTTGGCCAAACAATTATCTGATTAATTCTGGAGAGGGCCCATGGTATCATTCTGCACATATCAAGTGGAGTAACAAATCTTTTGTTGACTACAAGTGTTGTGGATGCTGCTTCACATCACTCTGAAAAATAGCTTTTATAACTACCTTATTCAGGACAGCGTTTGGCATATAATTACAAAAGTGATATCCACACATAACAGAACTTGCTTGTATCTCAAGTTTAAGGATGACTTTATTAACCATTTTCAACATCTTACTCATGACAAGGATCCAAAAGTAATTGTTCGAAAGTTGGGGTATCCAATATGCATCCCTTGTGAATACATATGAGTTTGGCGGGAACAATCCACATTCTCATAGAATATAACCAACACTCACATTTGCCTTGCATAACAATATTCCCATATTGTTAACCGACAATGGACATATTTAGAATGATAAAATCATTCAAGGATTAAACATGCAAATATAGGATAACAATTATTATATGAATGAATAACAAATACCAAGTATCTTTATTCATCATAAAGTAAAAAAAAAATTGTCTTACAATCCCAATTATCCAAATACTAATTAAACAGATATGCATGAAACTAATTAGTAAGTTGAAGTCTAATGTTTCTAACATTCTCAACTTTTCTTTTCAAGAAAACTAAATAGTCATCTGAGTAAACTTTCCTAATACTAGTAACAAATTTCACATATAGTGAGGGAT
This sequence comes from Artemisia argyi, assembly GCA_030686995.1. Lineage (NCBI taxonomy): Eukaryota > Viridiplantae > Streptophyta > Magnoliopsida > Asterales > Asteraceae > Artemisia > Artemisia argyi. The sequence goes on along the minus strand of CM060679.1, from coordinate 34,960,713 downwards.
TTGAAATATAAGATGAGTGTCTTATCTCATATGCTCATACTATTGCAAGAGTCATAGTATGGAGATGTCACCCTACCTTGCATACGGTATTAGAAGTTAACGACATACTGATAATCATCTTTACAGTTTCTTAAAATGTAAAGTATTCTTATTCCTTAATGTGTAATGCAACAATGCTCTTCGTTGAGCATATCTAGTTAGCAAATTTATCATAAATGATAAAATCGTACTTTAACTAGTTTTAATTATCCTCTAGCATCATTGTACGTATACAACACTATGCTTTATAATTCGTAAACATCAGTATTAACAATAATCTAAATACTCTCGATTAGATATTGTTGTTGTCAGCTCATCTTCCTCTTGTGCAAAAGTAACAATCAGTCTTATACACAATATAATATATACATGACAAACCCTTAGTTAAAAAAACATAAGGTTTCGTTCCATGTAATAAATTATTCCAAGTGAAATATACCATTCAAGACTTGCTTGAATGATATATTGCATTTGTATTGGACTTAATTTTCCGCATATGTTTATTCCAAATAAACATTTATTCCAAGGTTGTTTGTTCTATTCTCTAAATCCCAAGTGAAGTTTCATTCCAAGCTTAAGGATTAATATCTAGCTTAAATGGAATGATATCCTCAATATGTTATACAACATATGGATTTTAAGGAAAAACATAATGCTCCCACTTAATGTCAAATGTACTCAGGAGTTATCTTAATTCAATAAAATCATATTGTAATTAAATTCAAGATCTCAGCTCCTAGATGCATGATTCGATCCAAACTTGGATTGTTTAAACTTGTATACTACATAAAGATCATATATAGACTCACAATCCTTTTGATTACACATCGTCCTCGCAAAAGGTAATCATAAAGGAAAGAGTTATAGAACTTAATTGTCATATTTCACATTCCAGTAAACTTGTATGACAATTAATTATCTTTATTTAATTAATGCGTGTATATAAGAAAATCTAATCACAGTCAATTGCATGAGTAGGATTAAAAACTTCTTATTATAAACCATGCATTAACATGTATACAATTTTTGTCCTTTTAAGCCTTTCTTCAAAAGAAACATATTCCAGCCTCATAGGTTACATATTAGGCGAAAAAACAATCAAGCTCAAAACATTGATTTGCCTTTTAAGGACTGCATCTTATCATTCATAGGTCTAAGACATTTATCAGATTCAAGATGTGATGATGTACCTTAGTAGTTATCAGATTTACAATGATCTTCTAACTTATATCCCTCAGCATTGATATTAAAATATCACTCAAGTGATGAGGCATCCTTGCGGATTTATGAATGAGGGTAACATTATACTGCGGTCGACATTTACATGTTTAACCTTAGTATGACATTAATAAGTGGATTTTAGAAGGTTATGTATTTGTTCTTGAATATCTTCAAGATTTGTAGATGCTCCCACTTACTTTTGTAAGTAGAGACAATTCTCTAAATACTAAGTATTTAAGCAACAATAAATTGTTCTTTATATGGGAACCACAAAATACATTTTAAGTTCTCATCGCTAGATTGTTAATAAAATGTTCCATAAGTCTTTAACAAATTTAGAACTTAAATCAAGACATAGTGGAATTCCTTCCAACAACTCTAATTAAGGTTTATAGTAAAACCTTAATACTTGTATCACTCTTTAACCAAAAATCTTAATAAAAGTTTTGTGTTTCGTCGAGCTAGGAGGAACACCAAAACTAAAATCTTCTAGCTAGGAAGTGTAGAAAAATCAAAAACCCCAAAAGAGTTTAGGATTCGATTGGTTTTAGTGGAAAACCTGAAAATCCCTAAGGGTTTAGGGTCATGGGTTGTCTTGAATACCTTCTAGGTTTGAACTAGATTGAGTGTATCCATGACACACACAATTTTCTTACCTTGATAGATTTTGGAGGTAGAGCAATTAGAACTATCAAGAATCAAACAATATGAATGTTGTTTGTTTCAACCTATTAGACATACCATAATAATGTGGTATTCTATAAGTATTTGAATTGTGAAACTATATCAGAATTCTATTGATAATTTAATTCTCTTTGGATCAAATACTTGTTAATTGGGTCGAGCCAAATTGCATATTAAATATTTTCGAACCAAGCGCATGCTATGATGTATATTTTTTTGAATAATACAAGAACCTTATGTTCACGTGTTCACAAGAAGACAGAAATGTTCAAGAATTATATGTTTATGTGTTTACAAGAAAACAGAACATGTCAATAATACATTATAAGTCTTTAAAACCTCATGTTTATGTGTTAACTAGAAGACATAACACTTTTACTATATACTTTATGTTATAAGTCATTGATTAATTCAAGGACTTTATAATTATATCTTAACACGTAAATATAATTATACTAACAAAAGTGATCATGAACGCAAACTCTTGAGTTCTGTAGTAATTTCAAGTTAATTTTATACTTCAGAATTATGATTATTATAATTTAATCATAATTATATTGACTAAAACATATAGTCAAAATGTTGAAGTATCTTTACACTTTATCATGACATTTGAATGTAGTAGGCAACAAACATCTTGAGTGTTTAAGTCCTAGTAGAATTATTAGTTTTCTTACCTTGCGGTCAAGAGAAACCAATAATATGTTGTTCCTTGCACACACTTTGAGATTTCTCCCACTTATGGAAGGCACAACATCATATTATGAAAACAAACAACATATGCTTGATTGTGTAAACAATATGATAATGTCATAGATATTACAAGTAGGTTTAGAACCATAACGTTTAATAGGGAACTGTGGATTATTATTCTATAGATAACTTTTCAGATAGCAACAACAGAAAGGCAACGTGTTATCTAATAAAATAAAATGCAATATCCTTTAAGCAATGGTCGTTCATATCCGGAAAGTAATGAATTATTTCAAAGCAAGTTTGAAATGATATGGGTGACTAACAAGGAAATAAATCTCGTAGCTCCCACTGAAATTGACAACATTACATGAATGTAATTTCAGTAATAAAACGCAATGCTCCCACTGGATTTGTCAACATTGTAAGTGTTACATTTCCAGTAGAAAGCATATAGCAATTTAATATACTTTCCTATTCTCTTCGAATGCCTACAAGTAACAACGTACTTAGGTATTGAACAGAGTATATGAATTTCTACTTTTGTAGATGAGGGACTAGCCATTCATGCTTTCATTTAACTTGAATATTTAGCATGCAATTCCTCCTTTAATGTCTACATAGCCACAAGGGTATTTAGCACTTTAAGGAATAATGTGAGTCCAAGAAAAACCTAGCGAATATGCTAGTAATTTCTTTACTCTATGCGGTTTAAACTCATACATCGTGACAAGTGCAAGATGTCATTTATTTTGGTAGCTATAGACAAATTGTTCTAGTTACACAAAATATATATTTTATCTTTCAAATATTTCAAGACCGGAAAAGGGTAATGAAAGATCATAAGTGAGTTTAACAATTGTAATCCTATCTTAGTCTGCCAACTAAGGAGAAAAATAGGAATAAGTCTCACTCTTCTTACCAGGAAAAGAGACTAAGTTTGTCTTTTTAAGAAAAAACAAACGTTCGTTTACGAATTATGTTGCAACAACACAATTTTAATCAGAACATAGAAAGTTCAATTTTAGTATTTTCAATAATTAAATTCTTAAAAGAATTAACTACCCAATTAATTACTAAATAAGACTAAGATCCATCTTGACCTCCCACTTATTACCGGAGGTCTGACCAGCGTGTAAACAAGTGGGGCAAGAGGTAAGCGACGAGCGTTAATTGCATGAAATGTAACTCTTAGACATATGAGACTAATCAAGACATTAGTAGACAAGTAATAATGTCATGAGCATGTTTAGTCTCATCTTATGCCTCGGGTCCAAGGTCTGACCAAGCATACTCGAATTAAGTCGACCAAGCAAGAACTTGCAAAAATCGCCAAAGGTCTGACCAATGAGCAAAATTCGCCATGGGTTTGAATGGCCCTAAGGTCTGACCAAAGAGGTCAAGCCAAATGCACGTGTTCTTGGTTGGCTGGAATAGACTTAAAATTTACATATAGGGTATACACATAAATGTGGTAAAATTCGTGTACAAAGAAGCATACAAAACAACTTTGCAACACTTATATTAAAAACTTTTAGTAATGACACTGTAGTGATCATCATGGTGCACGGGTGAGCCGTACTTCCCAAGTGTACATAGCGTCCAGTTTTTAATTTCATGAAAGATTGTTTCAATAATTTAGGTCACTTAATTTTACAAAAACAATTTTCCACGAATCAAATAGCAGGTCACAATGAACATGGTATTTAGGCGTGTAAATTAAGACCATATTAATGTCATCTTTTTATAGGTATCTCGCTCATACATATTTCGGTCATTGTGGGTTTAAAACCTATCTCAGTCGTTTAGTCAAACTAGCTAGTTCGGTCATCAAGTCAAAGTAGTTATCTCGATCGTCGAGATAATTTATTTATTTCGGTCATCCCAAAGTTAACTTATCCCGGTATTGTTGAAACTCCACTACAATCCTACGTGGCACCGAATTAACCACAACCGAATTATCTTACTTCGGTGTTTGAAATAAATTCTTTATAAAAATTTGTGTAGAAATTGACATAAGTGTTATTATTTAGTCAGTGTATAGTAGGGGTGGCAATTGTCGACACGACACGATAAACGACACGAACCCGACACGAAGTTAAACAAGTTTGGGTTGAGGAAAAACATGTTTGGCTCAAAAACAGGTCAACCCGTCTAACCCATTTAATAAATGGGTCATGTTTGGGTTGAGTAAATATTAAACAGGTCAACCCGTGAACCCGTTTAAGTATATAAGACTCTAAAAATAAAATACATAAAATGTCTTTTTATGTTGATGTTGATTAAATGTATTCTGTTATGTACTTAATATAATTGAATTACGATTATACCTCATATATCATAGAAATTGACGCTTATAACTGAGAAAATTTGTCGTATAGTTATTTGTCTGTTATTTTTATCATATTTTAAATCTTTATATCATTTTGCAATTTAAACTAGTTAAATCAACAAACCACCAACCTTATTCACTACTTGATCTATTTATTTAAATAGGTTAACGGGTCAAAAATGGGTTACACGTGTTATGCAGGTGCGGGTTAGGGTTGAGTTTCTTGACACGATTAATAAATGGGTCGTGTTTGGGTAGAGGTTATACTAACTTGCCAACACGTGAACCCGAATAGGTCAACACGAATACGACTCGATTGCCACCCCTAGTGTATAGAGAGAATGTTTATACGAAAGAAAAAACCCAAATGCAGTTAGTGTATTTATGGGGAAATTGCTATCACAAATGATATCGATATACCCGGTTCTCAAAAGATGCGACATTTGAAGTTAATAACATTAACATTGCATGATGTTGTTGGGATTTAATAACATGTTAACTATTAACTCTACGAGTACGCAGCGGAATATGAATCTAGTTTAGCCTTTATGATTAACACACATATAAGCAACTTAAGGTAAAAAGGAAACGAGAAAAGTAAATAGAAAACTAACCCTCGTAGACACCCGCAAATGAAACAATAAGTGATTAAAACAATCACCTCTATGGTTGCTCACACTACACGTCAAACGAATACGCCAAGTATGCTAGTCTTTTACTTCACGAATAAAACAACGGAACAACGATGCTCTTGTTTTTGAATCTAGCCGCCACACGATCGAATCCCATAAGGGAATTAATTGCCGATCGAATATATACTGATAAAAGGAATAAAACCAATAGATGCAATATTGCATGTATATGTACATTATCATGCATGTATACCAAAGTATAACGTATGCATGCATTCAGTATATATTATGTTTTCCTTCCTGTTGGTCAAACACACAAGATCCAAGAAAACATAATGAGGGTTAAGAGATATAATGTGTCATTCGGTTTATATTGTTTCTATATCATATATCTTTGACCGAAAGAAACTAGATATATAATATATGTTTTATTGTGTCGTGTATATATTTTGTATCTGTGTGTCGAATGACATCTTTCGAAAGTAAGACTAAGGGGTGTTTAAATACCCACTAATCTTGTTCTCCAAGCTTTAGTCTCCACCTCCTTAACTTTCACAAAGTCGACACTCTCCTCCCCTCCTAGAACCTTCCCATAACTGGCCACATTGGAAGAAGGTCCAGGAGTTTCGTTTTCCGACATCCAAGTCCCTCTCTTTATATTTAACATATATTAGTTAGTTACTGCGTCTAACGGTAAACTAATAATAATTAAATAATTATTTCGTGAAACATATTAAATACTTAATAAATATAACAAGTATATATATTAATTATTTAACAAACGTACTCTTCGTGTATTAACGTGTGTGCCCCCAATAGGCTCACACATTTCTAATCGTATATTGGTTAATCTAACTACCATAACCCAACAGATGTCGCAATACCTATCGTAATGCATCGATTGGTATTTTACTGTTATCAATTATGTTTCATCCATATCGTTTTCACATCGTGTGACATTGTTGAAATTATAGCGATAGATTTTTTAAACTGATCTTGTCAGTTTCTTGTTCTAAATATACGAAAAAAGAAATGATAATCTTTGTATTTTTTATTTTAAAGAATAGATACTTAAAAAGTGCATTTATAAATCACTTGAGTGACATATTATACGACCTTTAATCAAATTTCACTTTAAAACTTCGTTGTCAATACACGTAAAGCTGATGACCAGTCGTGTTGTAATTGGTCACCGACGAGAAGAAAAAGACTTCTTCGTAAAACCCCCAAAAATATGGGAGCCTACCGACCAACGATTGGGAAAAACACGACAAGGCCTTCAATAATACTACGGAGTGTCTTTTCATACATTTAATATAGCATTAACTTGTAAATTTAAAATTAGATAAATAAGCAAATGTAAAGGTAAAATATGAATATTATTTACATTTATTTATTATGTATTCTTAGAATAATGTAAGTTACTTAATTAACAGTTTTGTTTCAACGTTGTTATATTTATCGGGTGATCAAATCATGATAATATTGTCTTTCACATATTGTTTATAAACCGTAGTAGTTAAGATTTTATTGATAGTGACGTGCTTGCAAGCTTCTCACTTTGCACCGGTCCAGCACATGTATTGTGTTTCCTGGGCTTTATCTTAGGCTCTTAGCCACTCCATTTCATTTGTGGCAAAGCTAAATCCAACTAGTCACTTCCTCACGACGAGTCATACGCATGCTAACCACATAAAATTGAAATCCAATTATCCATGAACATGGCTCAAAAAAGCCCCTAAATTCGCCATCAACGAATATATATATGTCTCATATTGTTCAACTTTTCCGTATCCACAATTATATTATCTTAACACTTTAATATTTCTTGTGTCGGTAAATTCTATTACAATGTTGGAAGGGAAAGCTGTGATTGGGGAGACCGATATGCTTCAAACCATGCAAGATGATGCACTTCAACTCGCGGCCAAAGCACTTGATTTCTTTGATGTAACCGAAGCCACTGAAATAGCACGCGTCATTAAACAAGTAACGAATGTTTTATAGTCGTTTACTTTTTGACATTTGATCTAGTTTGAAGCATACAATTTAATTAAAGATTTTTTTTGACTGTTTGATTGTAGGAATTCGACAGGGTTCATGGAGGTGGATGGCAATGTATTGTAGGGACTGATTTTGGTTCATTTGTGACTCACTGCTTTGGGTCTTTCATCCATTTCTCAATTGGGAGTCTTGCAATATTGTTGTTTAGAGGATCAGGAGGTCAGGAGGTCGGTGAATTTTCAAGCTTGGAGGGTGTAAAAGCATAATCTCATTCACACAATTTGTACAATGTACCTTTCTTGTAACAAGTTCATTTTCATAATTAAGGCAATGAAAGATTTGCTCGAAAAAATTTACAAGTTCTAAGTTCCAATTATCTCATATATCTGATATCTATTTGAAGGATCAAGGATAAGACTTTTAAACGATGATCATAAAATAGTGAAACTATGTGTATTAAGTTCAGAAAGCAAACAAACATGCAATTCACGGGATCACAAGTACTCATATGGACTTCACGAACCACTTATCAACTTATATCACAGGGCCGTACCGTGGATTTTAGGAGTTCTGTGCCAATGAGACAAAGTAGGGCTCTCTGACAACACGATTCCAGTTATATGTTATTATATAAATATAAAAAATTCTAGTATTTGTAAGCATTAAAAAATGTATATAACATGGTTGAAATTTGTAAACGCATTTGTAATGTTAACAAATAATGAAATTGAAAAGCTAATATAAAGTGTAAAATCTATAAACCTTGGGGTAAAAAAGTGAATACTGCTTATTACTGCACATGGTATTCATCTTCCTCAAATCAACCGGAAAAGTTGCAACTCTGTTTCTTTTCTTATATATATATATATATATTATATATATATATATATATATATATATATATATATATATATATATATATATATATATATATATATTTATTATATATATATATATATATATATATATATATATATATATATATAAATCGATTGAAACTAACATTTGTTCCAATTATAACACAAAAATCTTACGATCGAAACTATATTTTGATCATTATTATGTTAAAGTCTAAACAATAAATAAAATCAGCCATGCGTTTATAATATCGGGGCTTGAAAATTTGAAGGCCCTATGCGGTTGATCACTCTGCACACTCTAAACTCCGGCCATGCATGGCCATACCATATTTGTCTTGTAACTCGATTAAACGATTTAATCATCATCATCATCATCCTCATCATCATCATCAGTACCATACATAAACAGATATCCCATCAATCTTAATTCTTTCGCAATATGCTTCCGATTAGAATTCAAATAATTTACAAAACTGCCATAAATAACCGTAATCGTAAATCTACCCATCCTACTGCTCACAACTTGTCCTACCCTTTTTACTTGAACTCTTCTCTCTCACGATAATGCATGCTAATAACAACTTTCAAGGTTGCTTGTGGACTCATAATTCTATCGAACTACCAAAAAAATTAATCAGTATGTGGCTTGAAACACAAATTTGGTAAACCGCAATGACGACATACTTATGAAAAATAAACACAATAGTTTTAAGGTTCATGCTCCATGCGAGTTTTTTCTCTTCCATAACCTCATTTAAAAAATACGCTAAACCGAATTCAAGGAAAACATGATTACATGATGCGAAATTGAGATAGCAGTGAAACACTAATTAAAAATTTAACTGATCACAACCTAGCTCCAACCAGTCCCTCATTCATAGTCATAAAATTAATCTGAATAAGAAGACTGCATATTTGTTTCAACGCAAAATTATCAATCAGTGATATTCTATGCCAAATTAAAATTTCGAACACAATATTTACCGATTAGCTTTTTTTTTTTTTTTTTAATTTTTTAAGGCAACAATATTATAGAACCACCAAAGACAATACAAAGAGAAGGCATCCGACCCCAATTAATCAAGCAAATTAAAAGGAGGATAGGACCCTAGAGTTCAAGATAAACATACCGATTAGAATGAGAAACGTAGAATTAGTCCTAAGATACTATTTGTTCCATTGTTTATGAGCAAGAGTTTAGAATCAGAAAGCTATACTTGTTGATTGAGGGCAAGAGTTTTATGCTTTTTAATTGACTTGTTGAGAAAGCTAATTAAAAGAAGGGTTTCGCTAACAACAATTTTAAAAGAAAACTTTAAATGCATTCAAAAATATACTTGTTTCACCGGTTACTATTGAAAGTTTGGAATCAATACTATAAACGAAAATGACACCCATTGATTATTTCAAAACTTCCTATGCAGGAAAAGGTATAGAAATCGATTATGGGCAAAGTGGTAAAAAAAAAAAAAAAAAAAAAAAAAAAAAAAAAAAAAAAAAAAAAAAAAAACTTACCAAAATCACAGAACTCGGGATTAATAAGTAAAACTTTAACTAATTTGGAATGTAATGATTTCTTAGTTAATCATATCCTCATTAACAGAATTAAGGTGTAGCAATTTCCAGATGAATTCAAAAATCATTCGTGAACAAGTGTAACAATATTATGCTAGGATAAATTAGGAAAAATTAATTACAGGTTAAGGTTAAAAGTGTGGTATATATGAGATTAGCTTGAAAGGTTCACCTTAAGAAGTCTTTCAGCATTTAACGAGAAGAAGGATTTTCGAGTCAGTAAAAAGGACATTAGATATAACCACGCACAAAAGTTATCAGTAAATCATGGTAGAGATCGACTAAAATAAAAAATAAAAAATCTATTTATTTAAGTACCAAGTTCAGCGACTGCTAACTAAATTATATTAGAGACTAAGGGTGATCTACAACCAACATGTCGCATATCCACAAACTATCATGAAGTTTCAATAGTCAAGATCATCTTGATTAGGCTTTGGTGATGTTAGTAGATGGTGAAGTTTCAATAGTCAAGATCATCTTGATTAGGCTTTGGTGAGGTTAGTAGAGCAGTGTACAGTCTTAGCCTATCTTCCCCAAGTGAGGAACATCTAGACAAAGGTCTCCTTGGCCTAATGAACGACAATGAAGTGAGTGTTAGCCTATGTTTGTACCTCCTCCAAGCCAATTGAATCGCAACCGCTGCCCAAGTTCTCCATCCTGGTGAATAATATCTCGCGCTCATCTTCACTTTTTCATTAACAAATGTGTACCTAAAATGTTGTGTAACGTACTTCACATCATCAGCATCTAGCCCAAAAGCTTCTGTTGTTTCAAGAGTGACTAGTGTTGAGGACGATGGTGGTAATCTTTCAATAAACGGTCTCTTTAGACACCATGACAATAGCTCGTCCCCAATAAAGTTACCCGGGCCTAGCATGCAATAACTTTTCACACCATCTCGTAGAATTTGACTGCTTTGAAGATGTCCTCGTACGATAAATAGCATTCGTTGCACTGGATCCCCCTCTCTAGTAATCTGTCATAATTTGAAAATTTATCAGGCACTTAATGATTGTAATTTGATTTGAATATAATAAGCAAGTATTTAATAGGTTAGAATTTGGAAGAACTCACGGTTTCTCGTTTGGTGAATATGAGTGGCTTAACACGGTCACATATATTCTCAAGGACCAAACTGTCCATATGTTGAAATAATGGCACCTAAGTTAAATAATCAACATTACAAGCCAATTAGCCAACATTTTAGTGACAAACAGATCCTGCATCTTTACTCTCTCCAAATTTTGTATATTCCTCAAATCTACCTCATTACTGATAGATCGAATTATCTAAAGCAAAATTTGTAATTTAAATTGGGGTTGGTTATGTACCTGTCGAACCAAGTCCAAGCAAAGATGGTACTTGATGTCCCTTCGAAGGCCTTCAGGTAGGTTGTGGATCATCTCACATTCATCAACTCCACGCATTGCCGCCCAACTTTGTCGCTCAAAATTTCTTACTCGTTGTCTAAGTCCACGAGGAAGGCGTCTCTTACTCATCCACCACTCTATGTTTCTCATTTTCAGCTGCATTGCTTGTTTCTTCGATGTTGTTGCATGCAAAAACACCTGTACATATACATGACTTAATATCAAAACAAACACATAATGGACAACTTAATTAGCCATTTCAAAGCAACATCATACCTTAATATTTCCAATCAACATGGTGACTAAAAGTAGCCCGGTAGTAAGAACAATGATAATGAAAACTACTTCCAACCAATCGGTTGTGCTCTCCAAGTTCCCAAATGTACTGTAACATTTAAATACACTCAGGGTTTTGAGATTATATATATACCATACTTACTAAGGGTAAGCATGGTCCAAAAACCGGACCGGACTGGACCGAGGACCGAGAACCGGAAAAACCATAGACCGAGACCGGACCGAAGGTGGTCGGTCCGGTCTCGGTCCGGTCCGGTCTTCGGTCGGTCCGGTCCAAGCAATGAAGCACACAACCACACAAACAGATTAATCTTTAAATGACAAAACAGATAACATCTTATATATGTACCTTAGTGTCATAAGGGCCCAAAATATAGGGAATAGTATCTTCTCCATCCGATTTTCATTGGTAACAAGTTGAACAGTCCATTTATAAACTCCATAGCTATAACTGTCGTTATCTTGTAAGCAGGTAGACCTTGCACTTCTATCCTCGCCCCATAACAGTCTCGTGTTGTCTTTCACTAATGTCTTTGTTCCATAATACATGAACTCTTCACATGTCAACATTCTCGATCTGCATGCATTTGTTTCCATGCATTTCCCCTTCAAGCATTCTGCGGCCCTTTGTGTTCCTAGCAAGTACCAACACGCTCCCACTGCCTGCACCATTTCATGTTAATATGAATTTCACGTACGTCAAGATATAATGCATCCTAACATCGTTTGAAACACAGAAAGCATATCAAGACCGTATTGATAAATGACTAACAAATGAAAAGGATATTACATGAGAGGCGACAAAATAGGCAATCATATTGAGAGCGATTCCCCACCATACGGTACCAAAAACATAGCCAGACTTACTTTGCATTCGCCGTAAGAGGCAAACAAAGTGATAGATCTTGGGTAGATATTGGAAGAGAAACATAATCAAGAAAACCGTCATTACAGATGTTGGTGAGCCTTTCTTTAAAAATGCCGGAATTACGAGCCATAATACTACCTGCAACAGTTTTTCATCTGATAAGTATAATTTTCTTGGTCAGCGTATCCGAGGAAAACTGCTCAGTAATGTCTCGAAAAGCATGCAAATATAGCCTATGAATTGTTCTCAAGGATATGTATTTTCTCCGTCCCAATATTAGTTTACATGTTTCCAGTTTGTTATGTATGTTATTGTTCACTCTTTAAATTCAATCAATCAGAAAGATTTGAAAATATAAAGTTTTACAAGTGACATAATATAACGATTGCTTTTGTTTTTTGAATGTGTATCTTTTATCAAAGAAGAGAGTACCTTCTAAAAGTTAGATTTTCTTCGTTTGTTTTTTATCTTCTAATATATAAACGGATAAAATTGTGTAAAACAAATCATCCATTAGAAATGTTGTTTGGTGAATTTTTATATGGAAGATACAATTAAGTAACTTGCATAATCTGGCAAAAATATATGCATTTTGTTAATTTGCTTTCTTGACATACATTGAAGATTTATTAGTGGTAATTTCTATATACTTTATAGTAAAAGTTTATAGGTTAGCAATAAATACATTTTTTTCTCCCCGGATAATTGGAGATGGTCCAATGTGTCTTTTTGGAATGATTTATGGATGGGAGATTCGGGGGTGTTTCTTTTTTATGTTAATGAGTCTTAATGGGGAGATAGTGGTGGGTCACACATATAATATGTTTCTTTTTCTGTTAAATGGTCTGTATGAGGAGAGAAAGCAAAGGGTGCTCCTCCCCATTAAGACTCATTAACAGAAAGGGCCTCACCCATTTAATCCAGAAAAAAAATAAAAAATAAATAAAAATAAAGCCCTTAGGGTAAATGATCAATGCAATAACAACAAATGAGCCTAAAAGTAGAACGTGGGAATAGCGAAGGCCAATTATAGGGGGGGGGGGGGGGGGGGGGGGGTTAGAAGAATGTCAGATTGTTAGCCTGTTGTCCGTACATATGGCATTTAATTCAAGACCAACTCCCGACTCATTGTAACCTAGATAATCCGGGAATCGACACTCATTCTAAGAGATGCCCAGTGTGTGATGAAGGCCTTGAAACTACTCAACATCTCTTTGTTGATTGTTCTATGGCTAAGTCGCTATTTCAACTTGGTTGGGACATACGGATTATCCCAAGCTCTTGCTTGACCTATATGATGTGGAGACTCGAATAATCTCACTAAAAGGTTAAAAATATGCCTTGATGTATTCATTCAAACAACCAATTGGTTTATTTGGCAGTATAGAAATCGGTTATGTTTTGATTTAAAGACTCCTCGAAAAGACATCTTAGAAGAAGAATCAAGGTTCTCTCTTATTCTTGTATTAGACATAGGCTTAATAAATCAATTCCATTGTGGATTGATTGGATTCAAAATCCAAGAATGGCTTGTACTCTTATTGTAACTTGTTCCTCTTTTCTCTAGCGTCTTTCTAGGATCTCTTGATAAAATTGCCATTTAAAAAAAATATGAATTATTTCAAAAATTTCAAATATAAAATTTTCAAAAGTAACACGGAAAATTTGAAATTTGTTGAAACATATGAACATATATAGAATTGTTTAGACCAAAAAATACACTCTATCTGTCCCAAATTAATAGTCCACATTTTTTCAGGATGTCCTAATTTAGTTATCCAAAACTAAAAATAGATATGAAAGTTTGATCAAGTTTACCATATTACTGATGTGATCAAATAAGTACTATATTTATACATCATTTATCCCGTATATATTGCTCTTTTGTTATCATTTTATATAAGAATCGTTACTTAAACGTCTATTTTTGTGATTCTTAGTGTTTATGGAGCAATTATGAAAAAGAAGCATAATTCAACATTATTTGGAGCTTAAATGAAGAAATGACAAAGTACATGCCAAGCAGACATACCATACGGCATATCAAAACCAATTAGATACGCCGTATCATCATACTTTGACGGAAAAAGACCTTTCCTGACTTTGAACCCATACGGCGTATTCCCATATGGACATACGTCGTATATCCATATATATTTGAGAGAAGAAATTCAAAGAGACGAATACGGCGTATCCAACCTTGGTGATTGCCGTATAGATGAAGATTTCCTTACATGGAAGTGCACTAAAACTGAAATGTATACGGGTAATAGCGGCTAAAAAGGATTATTCTTGAATATTTTAAGAGTGAAGCCCATGCCAAGTCACTCAATACGTCATATTAAAGAACCGGATACGCCGTATCGGTCGATAGACATAAAACTATAAATAGAGGGCCACCTCCGGTTTCGACACACTACCACCACTCACCACATAGCATTCAAATGTTTTTAGGAGGCAAGGAAGGTCTGGAAACACCACGGATCGCCAGAAGGGCATCTCAAGTATCCCTTACCTTTATTAATCAATGTTTTATCGTATCGATTTCATTATGATCTTTATTCGTGTAGCTTTGATTCAATCATTGTGTATTGTTATTGAGATTATGGGCTAACACCCTTAGGTGTTATCAATATTTATGACTATTTTTTTTATTTTGATTCATTTACTAAATTAATTGCATTTTCGTTGGAGATCTCTTATGTCTATCGTGCTCATTTTCGTTCATTTACTTGCTTGAAGTGTTGTGGCTATTTTCTAGATTATTTATTACAGATGCATTTATGTGATTTATGATCTGTATCATAGTAGTCGGTTTGTGTGACAACATAGCTTCATGCGAGTTTACCATTAGGACTAGAGGCCGACCGTATCCCTAGGTTAGTTATTGCATGCTTAAGGCAAGTAAGTTGGCGTGAGAACCCTTATAGATGACCATTCGCAGGGGTTTAGGTAGTTGCACTTGTATGTGATTGCCAAGATAGATTATAATTGACAGTTAAACCAATTTATGTATACTTGATGCTTTTTAACATTGTGACGATCGGGTTAAGGGCAGATATGCATAAGCTAGGTAATCGTGACCATCTGGCCTAGTCTACCATTGATAGGGAATGTACTCACAAGGCCGAATTCATGCTCCTCGAGTCTCAGTTTATATCATACGACCTTGACCTTACTTTCTATTGCATTACATTTCTTAGTTTAATATTAGTTTATTATAATCACCAAATTTCGTGCCAATCTCTCAGATTAAACCCCCTTGCATTATTAGGAATAGATAGCTAGAATACCTTAGATATTTAGATATAGCTTTATTTCATTGACTCCTTGCGAACCACTCGTGCTTACCATTCACTCGCTATATTGATCGGGTACACTGCCCATAGGTGTAAGTCTATTGGTTAGTCGGAAATTGTAAATATTAAAACCTGATAGAAATCTTACGTCTAGATAAAATACATCAATTACCTTTACATGAAATTAGTATTATAAACTTTAAAAAATACTTTAATTAATTAGTGAAAGATAAAACTATCATTCTAGTAAAGAGTAAGAAAAGAAAAAACAGTAATAATTATGTTTTTCTTAAACCGTGTGTTTTTTTGGGGGACAATTATTTTGAGACGTAGGGAGTATATGATCTGATATTTATTACCAATGTTTAAAACCCGATTTTTAATTGACTCGGTCGATTCGCCAGTTCACCGGGTTACTAGTGCAACCGCCTGGTCATACCGATTTTATACATATTGTTAGAGTGAACGTGATAAGACCAAACCATTTGGTCGGTCTACCAAAATGGTTCGGTCCCCCTTGCTACTAGAACCAAATGGCAAGCGTCCGGTTCAACCTCTTGGTTGAACCGGTTCTATACATATTGTTAGACTGAACATAATAAGACTGAACCATTCGGTCAGTCTACCCAAATGGTTCGGTCCCCCTTGCTACTAGAACCAAAGGCACGCGTCTCTCCTCTTGAATTGCAATATTTTGTTCCGGAAGTGGACCGAATGAATTGAAGATAATTGTTTAGCTTGTGTTTGTACTTTTTCTTTATATTTAATTTTTTAGGCTATGTTTTTGGTTGTGAGTGCGGTCCCATTAGTACGAGTGTTTGGTCTAAGAGAAAGAAAGTTGAGTTGGTGTTGGTGTGACTGGGTTGTGTATCCGCTTGCTTTGGTCTTATTACTATCAACCTTACACCTCGAAACCACTTTTAAGTATGCTATTACTAGATTGCCACTGGATAAGTTGGACTAAGACTTTCATGTGTTAAAGACTTAAATTGAAAAGATAGTTAAATTGTATAGGTTTATAGTCAAACTTATAAGTTAAACTACAAGTCAAGATGCTATTTATGAAAAGTTTAATGTGACACATGTATAAGAATAAGAGACTTAGGGGACCATTCTGGCCAAATAATCAAACTTGTACCAAACAAATATCTAGAGACTTCCTTGAACTTCTATTAGCCTCATTTGGATATGTGTTTTATGTATGTGGGACATGGGAACCAAAAAGTAGGGAAAAACATGGTGGTCTTGATGATCAATATTGATGGTGGTTAGTGATCCAAATCAAGAGATAAGCCTTATCAATTATCCTCCTAAAGTAAGTAACCTTTAATTAGTGATTTAATGGCAATTTAAGAGTTAAGGTTCTTGAGGAAAATTGAGGGTCTTGGGTAAAGATGGTTTTAAGTTAATATAGTAATGTTATAGTGTTTTTTTTGGGTTAAGTCACTTTAATGGGTTATGTTTTATTTGAGTAAATTGCGGGGTTTTCATCATATGATCATATAATGATTAGAGATGATGATGGGTATGTTCATGGGTTGCGTAAACCCTCTTTAATTGTGTTGCATTAATGTAATAATAAGTGTTGATGAAGATTGTTGATTAGGAAGGAAATAATGGTGTTGATATGGATTTCTTGGTAACTTAGCTTTTGAGCTAAGATCATTAACCAAGGTTATAACATGTGTTATATAGATTTTATCATAATATGTGTCTATGAATATTTGTGTTAAGGCATAGAAACCTTGATAAAGAAAGCATAGTTAATGTTACAGATCTGGCTAGTTAGATATTTATGGATAAGGTAAGTATTAGTCTAATGATGTAGACTAATTAAGGTGATTGCATGTTTATGATGTAGTTATTGATGTGTTGGTTATGTGTTTAAGAATGCAAGAATTAGTATGGTATATCCATGGTATGAAATTTTAGACGTTGCCATGATTTGATGATAGTAATTAGTGTATTAATGATGTGAATTTGGTTGATATAGTTAATTGACTAGATGCGGATGCTCATAATGAGTGTATGATGATTTGTATATGATATTATGTAATTTGCCGGTTACTAACTAAGGCTTGCGTTTAAGTTGCTGACATGTTTTTTATGTTATAAGGCTTATAAGGTGAGATAAGGTTTTGGTTATCTTAGGATAGGAATGAGAGAATGGAAGTGCATTTGTATTTGCTTATGTAAATAGTCGTAGAGTACCAAGTTTGAGCAAGTTAAACCCCATGTTCTTAAAGTTTTATTTATTTGAAAATGAAGAGTATTGTTGAAGTTTTACTACATATTTAAGTTATATTTGTAGAAATTGTAATGCGTTTAAATGTTGTACAAGTTGAGTTAAAAGTGTCTAAAAAGGTGTTTGGCAAAACACCCGTATTTTAGTAAAATGCGTTTTCAAGTGTCGTTAAGACCGAACTTGTACATATTATCTAAATATTAGACGAATACGGTGCAAAATGAGGGTGTATAGTGACAAATATATTTGCGAACTTGTGGTTATGGTATGACCCTTGATGCAAAGCTTATAGGGTCCTTTGTAGTCATTGTGGAAAAAAATCTGAGGGTTAGAAAAAAAATGATAAAAGTTTGATAATGAAACAATGTTTAAACTATTAATTTAGTGGTAGATGTTGTTACCATTTTTAATCAATTATACATTGTATATAACACATTACTCATTTTCAAGTTTTAAGTTTTAAAGAAAAGCTATTCGAGCTTTATGTACAGTATAGAATAACATATTCTGTAAAGTTTCATGTTGTCGAGATGTGGAAGTCAGTTTTTCGAAAAATGTATTTTTGATGAAAGTAGGATTTTAGTTTGGCGACTAAAATTATTTAGCCTACGGCTAAATGAGATATTTCAGTTTTAGGTCATTTTTCTAATAATCATATACAATCAACCATAACTCTGTTTGACATGAGCCACCTACCGTTAAAAAGGTATTTGAGTTTACTTTCTTATAAAAATACTTTCAAAAGCTGGTCCTAAATAAGAGTATGTGAAAATATTTGATTTGTAACAGAAGTTAAAAATAAAAATTATCGAGTTTGGCATTTCACATATATATACTTTTCATAACATCTTTGATACAATATGTATTTGTCCAATTTCGATCTTACATTCAACTGAACCGATATAAATAAAACGACTATATTGGGTTTTAGCCTTTAATTTTCATATCTACAATGCTAAAAAAAATTCAAAAATAATCAATTTATAGTTTAAGTTTACACACATTTATAGTTTTAGTTTGTAAAAATGAGATGACTCTATTGTGTTTTAGATTCCAATCTTTTTTAATAAACTTTTTAAATGAAAAAAATATAATACCAGCATTAGTTGATAACTTTATTTTTTTTTTCATCAAAACTTAACCATATAATTCACCACCACTTTAACTTTTCAATTTAATTATAAACTTTTCAAATAATAATATCTTTGTTCATACAAATATTAAAATTAATCTAACACAAATTTTGAGTTTAGTGAAACAAAATGACAAAAGGGTTTTGTGAGTCTTAGATGAAAGAAAATGTTCTATTGATCCTTAGTCATTATATATATATATATATATATAAAGACGGACTGATTTGAATTTTTAAACACACATATTTGATTGAACATTCACGTGGCGATGTGTACTTGAAAATACGAGTTTAATTTTGTTCAAATACTGTATAACGTAATAAATCTTGGAGGTATTACAAACGACAAAAATGTTGACGTAATTGAAACGAGTGGTGTGTATTACTCATATGTACACACAACCCAACTCGATCACTTTGGTGAAAGAGATGGTCCCATGTACAGAAATTTTATATGTACATATACATGACTATGATATCCTATGCTTTAAACGTTTTATTCATGTCTTCTTATCACGGAGTAAATAAAAAGAAGTCACACACTATCTAATTTTTATTCTAGATAGATATTTGAAGTTAATACTAGATATGCCAATATTATTAGATTTGTGGCCTTTCAAGGAAAAAAAGTTCTATCACACATTCACACTTCATATAAGCTAACTAAACGTCTTTAGATGAAAAGTTTTATAATAATGAAAATTAAAAAGGAAATGCAAAGAAACATCAGTAGAATGGTATAAATCACATATCTCTAATGATTAGTTATAGAATAGGAAAACTATTATTTTTATTATTATTATTATTATTTTTATTTTTTTCAAAAACAATTCAGGAAACATTTAAACTAAACATGCTTCCATAGTTTTAGTTTCTTCTTGAATTTCTTTAGAGGGCAAAATTTATGAAATAATAATCAAAGTTTTCATGTTTCTTTTTTATTAAAGTTATTCAAACCTTACTTTAGTTACAAAAACATCCAAGCTTTATTTTTGTTTCCCTAAAGTCACTCAATCTTTAATTTCCTTACATAAATGATTTCATATTCTAAGATTGTGAAAATTTTGAACATTTATATAATAGACGGACATAAACTATTTAATTTGATTATTATAATGTGGTATATTGTATAAAGTTAGTTGGAAGCAACTAAATTTAGCAGGATGTGGTTATTGTTCAAGTTATAAGTAATTGACGCATATATAAGCACTTTGATGAAAACATTAAAGTGTATATTTTCTGTAAATTCAATTATAAAGTTCACTAAAGTCGGATGAAATTTAAAATTTGAGTGGTTTTGCAGTTAAAAAAAATATTTTGAGTGACTTTAGTTAGACTGCTTTTTATGAAAAATTTTAGTAGAACTATGATGAAACTTAATTAGTATTATATGATATTTTTCTCTTTTTCACCTTTATTTTTATGCAACTAAACGCATCATGTGTGTTTTTAACACATAGCAATCGCATGTAAACGTCTTTATGTGTGTTAACTCACGGGTCTTTTTATAAAAAGAGAAATACCAAACTGAAAACGTTATACACACAATTACATACACACATATACACGCCTTTACGAGTGACAAAAAACGAACTACGAGTGACAAAAAACGAACCTGAGGTATTGGTAGGATTACAAAGAGATCAAATGAGAATCTGTTCTTAACAACCCTCACAAGCAGCGAGACAATCTTCTGACCCCTCATTTCATCGGTCCTAGCGCGATGTTGCTTGCGTGAACTCATCTTAAACTGCAACCACATGTTCCACACATGCAACATATCCATAATGCACCTTAGCAACGTTACCATAACGGATAACCATCCATCAATAAATACACACATGCATGCCTCACTTATTGACAATGTGTAGAAAAACAAAGGGTCCACAAATAAACCCATTGCACATACTAATAAAAACCCACGGTTCCATTCTTGGATCCATGATGATCTTGGGTCAAGTCGTGTTCCCGCACGTGCAACGCACGTGACACGTGTCTTTCCATGTTTGTTGTATGTTTCTTCTTCATCATCATCTTCTTCTTCTTCTTCTTCATCAGTGGTTTCAGTGAAGGTGTCTGAAAGTTCACGAGCCATGTGTGTGTGTTTGATGTGCGTATTTGCTATGTGTATGTTAGAGAGAGAAGAATATAGGTACAGAATTTGTAAGGGAAGAAGAAGACATATAAATTTTATTGAAGTGATGTAGAGTGTAGACGTGAGTATATAAGGAATGTACTAGTTTACTCTTTCGCTTATTTAGTGTTGTTTTGTGAGGTTATGCAAGTACTTTTTACACGATAGTAAAAAAGTTAAAAGTTGATGTCGTACTATACATTTACAAATGAGGAAATTACGTTTAACCCGTGACATCTAAAAAAATATATCTAAAAGCATATAAGAAACTTTTGATTTATAATGGAAAAGCCCAATACATGCATATTTAGAAACTTGTTTTGATCGTTATATTGCTAAGGTCCCCTCATTCAATCTACCTTGTTGGTGAAACTTATTTTGTGGATGTATAAAACTATAAATCATCTAATTGAGTCGAATCTAACTTTGCGGATAGTGGGCAATAACTTATGTGAACCATCCTTGGTTTCGCTCGCTCAGCGGAGTGGATTGTTAATCAGGCATGAAGGATATCTTACCTCTTTACTGGGGTTATTTGGTTATTAATATGTTATTTTTGCTATATTATTACGATTTATGATTAAATAAGAAAAAATAAACAAATAAAATAAAATAAAAATGAGAAGAATAAGTAATTAATATAACCGAACATTTGAAAATATAATCAACTTAAATTCGATTGATCACTAGTCTTTTGGATGCATTTTATATATATTTCTAGCTCTAACTTTGATGCATATACATGTATTAGATACATTTCATTAAGTTAGGCGAATCATATTTATTTTTCGTCTTATGTGCGTCAAATGTGTTGCTAGTACTTCTTTGCATCGTTTTTACTTCAAAAATGACGCAGGACGGGCGGAAGCGCAATTAGATAAACCCTAATCCAAGGGTGATAAAAAAGGCGCACCTTGCGAGAATAAAACACAAACAAGATATTAGCTCTTAAAACACAAAGCTTATTAAGAATGAATGATCAAAAGACATCAATTACATGATAAGAGCCTTATATTTATAGGGAAACTAATCTTGTAATAAGATCACTTAATTATTCTAGAACAAACAAAAATGTGGAAACTAAAATCAAAGACACGACCCAGAAGAAAAACCGGTAAACTTACGACCCAAAAAGAAGTAAGGCTACTTGTTGAGAAGTAAGGTTACTTGTAAACCACAAGTAATCTCAGTCTAAGTCACGACCAAAACAAAGAAGCATTACTCCTACTACCAGTAACCTCAGTTTAGTTTAGGAGTAGCCTTACTCCTACCAGTAAGGTTCTTATCATTCCCCCTCACTTTAAAAGAACTCGCCCTCGAGTTTTCACTATCAAAGGTTTCATCTACCTCGAACATCTTCTCACGACGAGCCTTGTCTTCAGTAGATTTGCGCTTCAAATTAACTTGAGTGCTCCACCAATGATCACCCCATAACCTCAAATGTTGGATTACGTACCTCTTATCAACGATCACAAAATCTTCAATTGCAACAAAAATAATTTTTATGTTCCCTACTGAAAATTTTATTGGTTTCTTTAATTCTATTTTCTCAATCAATCCAAAATCAAAATCACAACCCTTTGTACCTATAATAACTTTGGACTCGGTAGCTTCATCCTCAAGATTCTTTAAAAACCAAGAATCCTTTGTCTTCTCTAGTTCTTCGATCGAGACTTCGGCTATTGGCACATGTTCTTTTTCTTCGGATGGAATTATTGCAATTTTCTTTCCTTCCCATAAGAAAAGGTAGAGATTATGCTCTAGATCATCAAAATCTTGAACTTCTTGTCGCCATGATTTTTCCAACCGAATATAAGAATCCTCCATATCATCCAATTTACAAAACACTTCACGTTTATAAGATTTACCATCCTACTGTTGAACGGGGATTGGTTCCACCTACGGTTGTCAATAGATCCGCCTATAGTTGGACTAATTCTTGAACCTACATAATTGCTACCCTCGTGATTCTTGTAGATTAATGCTCCACATACGATCATGGAACGTAGTTCTTCTAGCATAGTGTAACGGCTGTCAAGTTCATTCAGGGACTTAGTAAAACCATGATCCATGTAGTCTCTAGACCACACCCCAACAATCGTATGGGTTTTTAAATCTTCTACACCATTCACCATCTAGGAAGCTAACAAGCTCTAGACATTAATTGAAGTAGAACCTTCTACACTAATTACCACTGGGATGCTAAGAAGCTCTGATGCCAACTAACGCAGGATGCGCAGAAGAGTATTTAGATAAACCCTAATCAAAGGGTGATAAACAAGGCGCACATTGTGGGAATAAGACCCAAACAAGAGATTAAGTGTTAAAACACAAAGTTTATTAATAATCAATGATCAAAACATATCAATTACAATTATAAGAGCCCTATATTTATAGGAAAACTAATCTTGTAAAACAAGATAACTTAATTATTCTAGAACGAACAAAAATATGGAAACTAAAATCAAAAACATGACCCAAAAGAAAAACCAGTAAACTCACAACCTAAAAAAAAGTAAGGCTACTTGTTGAGAAGTAAGGTTACTTGTAAACCAAACGTAACCTTAGTCTAAGTAACGACCAAAACAAAGAAGCATTACTCCTACTACCAGTAACCTCAATTTGGTTTAGGAGTAGCCTTACTCCTACTAGTAAGGTCCTTATCAAAAATCATTTTAGAAACTAGGGAGAATTTCGTCTATATCCTTGAAAAACTTTAAAAGTACATCAATATCCTTACAAATTTTAATATTACATTGATAACATCAAATAATCCTAGTATTTTATTGTCAATTTCCCCCTAATATGCTTATTACTTTATTATTTTAGAGGAATATATACTTTGATTTCTTTATATTTCGTTTCCAGTTGATATATGAGCATAGGAGCAAAAGAGATGCGGAATGGGAAAAAGTACTTACAAGATACACACTTTGGTATGCTTTGAAGAAGTTACGGCGTAGCTCCACTCTCCATTTACGCAAGCTAAAGATTTATACACAATGACCAATTCATAACAAATCGAAGATTACGGGATAACTACCACAAGAGGTTACGCCGTAACATTTTAGAAGACTTAGAAGAAATTCGTGACTATGAAGGTTACGTCGTAACCCATGCAATAGGTTACGGCGTAAATTTTACACAGAATGTTGATTGAAGTGATTGACGAGATTACGGCATAACTAGCATGAAGATTACGACGTAATTGTCACCGCAAGAAGATTATGGCGTAACTATCCAACAAGGTTACGCCGTAAATATCACTAAACGGATAAGATTGTTTGAAGTTATACTAGCTACGGCGTAACCAAACCTAGAGGTTATGTCGTAGCTTGGTCAGGCCTATAAATACAAACCCTATTTCCTGCATTTCAAACATTCTTACACACCACAAAAAACCAGAGAACGAAGTAGGGTTCCTCAAGGACGATCTCCAACAGCATACAGAGCATTTTCCAAGCGAGAGATCATGACATAACATCAATAAGTTTTAGCAATTCATATTCATTTTACATTTACGATTCCATGTCTTTCATTACCATACCAAACATTGAATCTTCTGTACTTTTTAATACGATCGGCTAAGCACCTTTTCCGTGCTTTTATTATTGCTTTAATGTTTTGATTATGTTTTCGTGATTTTATTATTGCCTTTAGTGTGTGCATGCTTAGCTTTTCGTAAGATCCTCTAGTTTCGGTAGTTTTGAAGAATAGTTGTACTTGTTGCACTAGGAGAATTGATCAAAGGACCCTAAGTAGTAGGTTGCGAGGGTTGGTAAGCATTGACCAAAGGACTACCAAATCCCTTGTGTGCGAATTGACCAAAGGATCACCTTTCGTGTTGGATGAACTTAAGAAATTAGATGTATGGTCTAAGATCCGAGAGGCCGGGTCACACAAAGAGTAAATGAAGCATGTATCGGCACTTAATGACTTGAACTAGTCTACCTGCCAGCTCTGATAGTCGATTAGGATTCAGATCTACGACATCTGAGTAGGATTCTAGGGATATAGGCTAGACGAATTGACTAAAGGTGTCTAGTGATTCTTATGCCCCACTTGAAGCGATATGAAGCTTAATTAGATAACGTAATCATTACATGATAGGATGAATAACAAGGCTAGTACATTTTCTCCCTACTACATTCTACTTAATTTACTTTTAGCATTTCGTTTTCGTTATTTTAGTTTAATTAATCATTCAACTCAAACCCTTTTTAAAATGTGACATAAACTTAAACTATGATCCAAACGCATAGCTCTTAGGATGACCTCTGCTTTACCGATTACCCTTCTACACACGACCGGGTACACTGCCCGTGAGTGCATAAGGTAGACCATAAGTAGACGAGACTATTATAATATTAAAACCTTGTCAGAAATCATGCATCATACATCAATATCCTTCAAAACTTTAAAAATACTCATCTTTATCCAAGTCAACATATTAATCAAATTTTATTGTTTTGATATCAATTAATAATTTTTATTACCATTTTACCCTTCTTTCCTATTTATTCAAACTCACATATCATCAACATGAATTCATCATTTTGTGCATCACTATAGAAAAGAATACTAGGAGAGGATGTTATTGATAATCAATTGAATTTGATTAAATATGATAAAAGGAACTTGTTTATCCTAAAAGAAAGAACCAACCCTCATAGAATACTCTTTCAGGTTTATAAAACCTTTGACCTTGTTGCAGTTGCTTCTTGATAGAAAACCTCTAAAACACAATCCGATAATTCCCCTATAAGGCCATAAGCTCACTTATTGGTTTTTGATGGACATGTTGACAAAGATACAAAGAGTTTAGAAAATCAAATTTCATTTTAGTTGATTTGAAGAATAAGGGTAGAATTGTAATATTACTTGTTTATTCATATTTGGATTATAGTTTTGAAGACTTAAATTATTTATTTGGACATATCCTATTTTTCAATGTTTGAAAGAATATAGATGTAATTAAAAAATATGCAAGGATAATGATGTAATATTAAATTTTTGTAAGAAAATAGATGAAATTGGCCATGGAAAATAATTGGAATGTATCTAAATAAATAGTCACATATATATTCAAGACGACGCATCTCAAATGTATGGTTATAATTATTTCACATCTTTCTCATTTTAAATAATCTTCTCACTAAATCCCTACCATATTATTACAGGTTAATACAAATAATGTCAAAAACGTTATTTGCATCATTATGTCTCTTTACGTTTTGATAATCACAAAATATAAAAACACGTAACATAAAACTATAATTGATAAGTTATTAATCAAGAAAAATCGTTTCAACAACGTACTGACTACAACATCACTTCAGGTATGAACAAACACAATACCGACATTAGTAAAGTGATCAAAGAATTTATTTTTCTCAAAACTTCACACTTTTATGTAACAAAATATTTTTACAAAAGTATTTTTGTAATTAAAAGAAATATTTTATTAAAGAAAATAAATTTGAATTTCAAAATCACCCAAAAGCTATTTTACCCGCCTTAACCAGATAAGTTTTTCACCACATCAGGACAAAATTAGGAGCGTCTGTCGGGACGGTCCCGAAAACATGGCGACAGTCCCTTATATATACGAGACCGTCCAACTTTAAGGGACCGCCCCTGCTCCTCCTGGTGCCTATACATATTGAATTGTTTCACACACAAAAATAAGCCTCTTTGCACAAAAACATTATGCTCTTTCTTCTTCCCTTCTTTGATCACTATAACATGTCGATATGTGTTTATAAGTGATCCCGTCACCCTCTATATCAAAGTGCTAGAGAAGAACGCTCGTATTAATTAAGAAACGAAGTGTTACTCATCATACACAACTTGTGTTACGATTATTTTCTTCCCCCAAACCCTCTCTTTTCTATATATTGTAAATTTGTATATTCGACTTATGTATGGGTCATGATTAGGTGTGTTAGGATAAATGCGGACAAAGTGTAAGTCCATGAAGTGTTGTATCTAGTTTAGGACTTTGTGTTAGTTCGTATGTTAGTATGTGAAGACTTGGACTTGTTGTAAGTCTGTGTGTGAAGACTTGGAGTTGGTGTCAGTCCGTGAAGTGAAGACTAGGACCTGGTGAAGGTTCATGAAGACTTGAATTGGGTGAAGATTCAAGTGGACTAGGTGTATGTCCGTGTAGCCACGTGGGCTTTGGTGTAGATTGGTTCTAGCTAGGATTAGGACTCGACATTCCTCTTAGTGTCATTAAACTTTTGTAAGCTTTGGTGTACGGTTTGCTCCGCCTAAAGGGAGTGTGTTGACATAGTGATTGTGAACTCTCGAGTGTGGTACTAAGGGAGTGGAGTAGGGCGAAGAGTGTGCTTCGTGCCGAACCACTATAAATCTCCATGTCTCGGCTTGGTTGTTTTCTTCCCTTATCTCTTGTCTTTACATTATTTACTTTGCGCATTATTATTGTGTTCATAGATATCACATAACTTTGAATCAAACGGTCACCTGACCCGCAAGGCTGTCATTTTGAGACTTGACATAAGTTAGTGAAGCATTTAGATCTACAAGCTCGTGATCCTTACTCTCATCGTAAGGCCGGAGATCCGCTAGTTGTGCTTCAAGAGAATCCCTGCCCTTCTCAAGCGCAGAGTTCTTCTCCCTCAAAGAACTCAACTCATCAGCATGGGACTTCTCAGCAACTTCTAAAGCGAAAACTTTGCCACAAAGGCAGATTGCCTCCGCGGTCTCAGCCTCCGCTAAAGATAATTTAGCCTTCAGCTCCATGATCTCTTCATCCCTGACCTTCAGCAAGTCTGCCTGTTTGTTACACTGAGCAGAAAATTTTCTTTTTTCCTGAATGTTGTACTCGGCTCGCATCCTTACTTCAGCACTCAAAACTATCTGGCGGGCCGCCCCAATATTAAATTCAGAGAAAAGCTGATCATACTCCATACCACGGACTGAAGAAAAAAACGAGGAGGAGCAAACTTATCGATCATTTCACGACACTCTACAGGGACATCAAGACGGGAGCCATGAGTCACACTCCACCTCGGAACATAGGTTTCCTCCAAAAGGCTGGAATCCACATCAGCCGTGACACGGATACTGCAAATCAAAAAATCATGATGCGTGTGTTGCAACCTCGCAAAAGGTTTTACCTCTCAAGGGATCTTGAGAGATTTTGCAATTCACCAGGCAGTGTACCTGACCGTTATAGTGTAGTAAATAGTAGGTCTTGGGGATTGATCGTTCTCTAGGGGAATAGTGTCGTTAGTATTGAAGTGTAGGTCAACTAGGTCTAAAGGTGAGGGATGATTCTTTTTGTATTTTTATGTTTTATGGAAAGAAAGTAAAATCTCGGGTTTTAGAAGAGTGGGCGGAATTAGTTGCTAGTCAACTAACCCAAAGCTACTAATTAAACTAAAAACAATAAAATAAATAACAAGAAAAGTAACTGTGGTGAACTTCTTATAAGAGACAAATTACATTTCATTACTCCATAGTTATCTCTTATTAATTTATTGAGTTATCACAGTTGTTTAGTTGAAGGATTGTATTCCTTAAAACCAGTCGTGGGGGTATGTACGTCTTTCCCCAACTCTATGAGTATCTATTTCTTCTTATGACGACACGTTTAGTATCCTACCATATAATCATCAACATCTACTCATGCATTAAATACAACCAATAAAACCGTAGTACACATCCGATTACGTTTCTTAAGACATTCAAGCTTGTTACCGTATAAGAGATCAGCCAGTTTTCTTAAGCCTAACGCGAGTCAATCAACCAAACAACCAATAACAAATCAACAATCAATAACCAATAACTAGGTTTCATTAAACTAAGCAAACACTAAAAAATCTAAGCTAACATGTTAATGTAAAGAAAAGACAAACAATTAATCAAACAACACATAGACATATTGAATGATTAAAAGAAGAACTTATCTTTAATTGAACATGGAAGAAAAGAGGGTTTGAATCCCTAAAAATGTTGTAAAATTTGAACTAGGGTTTTTCTCCCAAGTTGTACTCTAAAGTTCCACACTTATGAATGAAAAAATCCAAAACTATATATAGAGATACAAAGGTGACGGCGTCAGGTTATAAATCATGACGCTGTCATCTCGCCGTCATTAGGGTTTCGTGATGCCTAATCCAGTTGCTTGACGTCATCACTCATAATTTCCTCTGGGCCGTCTCTTGTAACAATAATACCAGACGTCCTACTTCCATTTACACGTGACGCCGTCACGTGTAATTCCACCAAAAGTTTTTTGGAGCGTCGCTTACAATTATTTCCACCTCTTGAATCTTCAAGTGACGGCGTCACGTTATAAAGTGTGACGTCTTCAGGTGTATTTTCCAGCTTAGTATCTTGATTTTGTCGTTTTCTTCACTTTTAACTCCAAAAACGTCCAAAATGCTCCATTTTCCAGAATTCTCGTCCCAAGTACCTAAAATGAGAAAAGAATCGATTTGAGGTAATATTTAATAATGAAATCACGACTTAGGGCTTAAATGACCCCCTAAAAACGTATCAAATAAATCCTTATCAACTCACTACTCGAAAGATCTGAAAAAACCATCGACACCTAGTTTAGTACTGCTAGTGGATAAAGAAACATCCAGAAAAATAGAAGGTGCAACAGTTTCTTCTTTTTCACCTTTGAAGATTAAGTAAAGCCAATGGAAAGTAGTAGTAGCAGTGGCCGCTGTCATCACTTGGGTAGGAAACCTAGCAAGAGAATCAACCTCATCATTAGGAGAATGGGTACTAGAATGATGAGAGGATTCTATAGAAATGACAAACCTTCCAGAGGGATTAACAATACGGAGGTTATGTCCAATAAGTGAATCAGAAAGAATCATAATCTCATGCTCCGGCGTGGTCGATATGAAGGAAGTAATAAAAGTTTGAGTTAGCAAAGCCTTGACCCCAACCTCAACATTTGTTGGGAATTATACTAACAGTTACCACGGCTAAGAGAAGAAGTTACAACTGCAGAAGATTGTACTTGCAGTGGAAACTCATTACCACTGCAAGAACATATATTACCACTGCTTATTAGATAACTGTTAGGAAACGTGTTATAGATAAATATAGAATAGATCTTGTGTATATCTTATTCTATTAGCTTTATACTTATCTTGTAGAAGAGGACTCCTTGTGCTATAAAAGGAGATTCTAGGTTAAAGGTTTGAAATACGTTTCTAGAGCTTCAAGGTGTAACCCTAGTGATATCAAGATCACTCGTATTATTATCATTAATAATATTGGAGCTAATAGTTTGTTTACATACATTGTTCTTATTCATATACAACTGTCTTACTCACAATCAAACTTCTAAGTGTTACTAATTAGATTCCGCATACTTAGTGATATAACTCAAAGTATCAATCTAACACAAGTTCAAGGTGTTTAGATCCATCAAGTGGTATCAGAGCTAGGCTTTGATACTTTGATTTAGAAGACTCAAGTTCCTCAAAAGAATCAATGGAGACAGAAACCAGTAACTCAAACATTGCTGCTAAGCTTCCAAAGCTTAAGTTGAATGACTTTGAGATGTGGAGGCTAATGATAGAACAATTCTTTATGGTCCAAGACTACACACTCTGGGAGATCATTATGGTTGGAAATTCTTTCAAACCAAGTTCTACTTCAGAGATGATTGGTGGGAAGGAAGTAATTAAGGTCAACACTGGACCTGTTACTAATGATGAAAGACTTCAGTTGAAGAATGATCTCAAGGCCAAAGGTTTGTTGCTGATGACACTTCCTAGAGACCAAGTACTAGCATTCAGCAAGTACAAGACTGCAAAGACTCATTTTGATGAGATCTGTGAAGTTTTTGGTGGTAATGATTCCACCAAGAAGACTCAAAAGACCTTGCTGAAGCAGACTTATGAAAACTTTGGTTCATCAAGTAATGAATCTCTTGATAGCATCTTCACAAGGCTACAAAAGATTGTTACTCAACTCACTATTTTTGGAATTGAGGTGGAAAGGGAAGACCTCAATCTAAAGTTCTTAAGAAGCTTACCCTCTGAGTTTGGAACCAATGTTGCTGTGTGGGAAGATAAGCCAGAATTGGAGACCATGAAACTTAATGACTTGTACAATAACTTCAAGGTTATTGAACAAAGATTGAAGAAAGCTGGCAAAATAAGCTCAAGTTCAGGAAGTGTAGCACTCATATCATCATCTCTTGATGATAGTTCAGATGAAGAAAGTGATAGTGATGATGACAGTGCTAACATTGTTGTTTCCACTGGTAGTGGAAGTGTTTCTACTGGTAGCTAAAAGAGACAGATTGCAGGGCTTAGTGATACTACTTTTTATGCCTTTATATCAAGTCAAGTGGGTGGTTCAATCCTCAATCATGAGGATCTGGATCAAATTGATGAAGATGATATAGAGGAGATGGACATTAAATGGCAAGTGGCATTACTAAGCTTAAGGACAAAGAAGTTTTGGAAGAAGACTGGAAGAAAGATCAACATCAGTGGCAATGAAACAGTAGGTTTTGATAAAAAGAAGGTGGAGTGCTACAATTGTCATAAAAATGGGCACTTTGCCAGGGAGTGTAGGAAGCCAAGGAAGTCTGACAACAGGTCAACTTGGTACAAGCAGGACAAGAAGAAGGAACCTACTACTGATGAGCCAAAGGGGCTATTGGCCACTGATGGAGTGAGCTTTGATTGGAGCTTTATGACTAAGGAAGAGGAAGATGATTCAGAGTCTGCAATGGTTGCTACAGAGCTTGCACTAATGGCTTTTTCTGACTCTGAGGTACAAACTGATAATGCTTGTTCTAAATCTTGTAACGCCTTAAAAGAGTATGAGAAACTTAAAGCAGAATTTAATGAGCAACACATAGAGTTAACTCATACTAATTATAACTTAGCAAATCATAAAAGAGGCCTTGGAGTTTTAGAAACTCAATTAGAGCATTATAGGGCAAATGAATCTAAGTTCAATGATGATATTGCAGTATTAAGAAGAGACTTAGATTATCAGGTTGCTGTTAATAAGGTTCTTAGAGAAGAACTAGAAAAGGTTAAAGTGGCTAGTGAGAAAATAATGATAACTAAGCAAACACTGGATCATTAATCCAAGTGTATTGATAAAATTTGGGAAGCTCAAGTTGTGAGCAAAGCCAAATCAGGAATTGGATACAAAATAGTTCCACCACCTCTAAGAGGTGTTCCATCACCTCCTGGCATTGACTTAGCTCACACAGGTTTAGAAGAATTCCAGGAACCACCTATGACCTATGGACCAAAGTTTGTTAAACCAGTTGAAATTGAAAAGGTTCAGGTTGAGGTTGAGGTTGATGTATTTGATAGTGCTAGTGACTCATCTCTAAAAGATGATAATTTGAATGTTGAGTCTAATCCTAGTGTTCCTGAGAATGTTAAAGTGGAGATTAAAAGAAGTATTCCTGATGTAGTCAAAGAGAAGCCTAGGTCACTACCTAATTTCACTAGGCCCACTACTAGATATGCAGAGATGTACAAAAGTAAGTCACCAACTCCTAGGGGTAATATGAGGAGTTGGAATCATGTTAAATCTAGGCAATTTGGTAGTGACTTTGTGTTCAATAACAAACCCTGTCATATATGTGGTAGCTTTGACCATTTGTCTTATAGCTGTACCTACCACTTGGGAAGAAGGGAAGTGTTTGGGAATACTAGGGTAAATGAACAAAATGCTAATAACTTAACTCACCCAAATCCACTTAGCAAGATGATTCCAAGGTCTGTTTTGCTTCATTCTGGCATTAAACCTATTTCCACTGCTAGACCAGCAGTTGCCACTGCCAGAAATAAAAACAGAGTTTACCCTAAGTCCCCTGTTACTACTTTTGTTAAATCTGTTCAAACAGGGAAATAGACCAATTTTGAAAGGAAAGTTAACAATAATCAGAAGTGGGTACCCAAAGTTTCAAAACAAGCAGTTTCCACTGCTAAGCCAGCAGTTACCACTGCAAGGCCAAAGGTTACCACTGGTGGGTCTGTTAACAAGAAAAGGGTAAATATGGGAAATGTTGTTAAGGCCTCAGCAAGTTGGGAATGGAAACCAAAAGGAACCATCACCTCAAACAATCCCAATGGTGTATCAATGACCTTTGATAGATATAATTATATTGATACACGAGGCAGATCCAAGTCATTTGTGGCTTGGGTCCCCAAAAGGAACTAATTCCTTTATTTTTTGTGTAGGGACATTCAAAGACTACTAATGATCAAGGATACTCAGACAGTGGATGTTCCAGGCACATGACTGGCAATAAGTCCTATCTTTCAGACTTTCAACCTTATGATGGACAATTTGTCAGCTTTGGAGGAGGAATTGGTGGCAAAGTTTCTGGCAAAGGAACAATCAAGGCTGGAAACATTGATTTTGAAGATGTGCAGTATGTGAAAGAACTCAAGTACAACCTCTTTAGTGTGTCACAGATGTGTGACAAGAAGCACAGAGTTCTATTCACAGAAGATGAGTGCTATATCTTATCTAAGGATTATAAGCTTCCTGATGAAAGTGGCATTTTGCTTAAAATCCCTAGAAAAGGAAATTTGTATAGCATTGACATGCAAAACATAGTGGCCAATAATGATGTTACTTGCTTGCTTGCTAAAGCCACTTTGGATGAATCAATGCTTTGGCATAGAAGACTTGGTCATGTTAACTTCAAGACCATCAACAAGATTGTGAAAGATGGACTTGTCAGAGGCCTACCAGAGAAAAGATTTGAAAATGACCAAACTTGTGTTGCCTGTCTCAAAGGAAAGAAACACAGAGCTTCATGCAAGACCAAGGCATTCAATTCAATCAATCATCCACTCTTTATGCTGCATATGGACTTGTTTGGTCCTACCTCTGTGAGCAGCATCAATTTGAAGAAGTATTGTCTAGTTGTGACTGATGATTTCAGTAGATTCACATGGGTTTTCTTTTTAAGTACCAAGGATGAAACCACAGGCATTCTTAAAACATTCATCACTCAAGTTGAAAATCAATTTGAAAAGAAAATCAAGATCATCAGGTGTGACAATAGGACAGAGTTCAAGAATAAAATTATGGATGATTTCTGCAGAGACAAAGGTATTAAAATAGAATTTAGTGTTGCAAGAACTCCTCAACAAAATGGAGTTGCAGAAAGAAGAAACAGAACACTAATTGAGGCTGCTAGAACCATGTTAGCTGACTCCAAGCTTCCAGTGACTTTTTGGGCTGAAGCAGTTAACACTGCTTGTTACATTCAGAACAGAGTTTTAGTGGTCAAAACAAAGAACAAGACACCTTATGAGTTGTTCAGAGGAAGGCCTCCTACTTTGGATTTTATGAGGCCATTTGGGTGTCATGTTACTATTCTCAATACCATTGATCATCTGGGTAAATTTGAAGAAAAGTCAGATGAAGGCTTCTTTGTTGGATACTCTATGGTTAGCAAGGCTTTTAGAGTCTACAATTTAAGAACAAAGAAGATTGAAGAGAACTTGCATGTTCAATTCCTTGAAAATAAAGCAAACATGGCAGGTTCAGGACCAGATTGGCTATTTGATCTTGAAACATTATCAAATACAATGAATTATATACCTCTCACTTCAAGCACCGGAGACAAAGATCTTGAAGATTCAGAAGAATTCATTGATGAAGATGAAGCTTGCAAAGATGATGAAGATCAACTTGTTATGCCACTTTGGGACTTTGTTGATAATTCTGAAAAGCCAAGTGATACAGATGGTGTAATAAAGATATTCCTTCTAGTAGTGGTAACTCAATTCCCACTGCTACACCAGAAGTTTCCACTGTTAGCCCAAATGTGGAACATATTTCTCAGGAATCACCAAGTGATGATGTAGATATCTCAAACATGCCTACAACATATGATATTCCTAGCACATCACAGTCTTCAATTCACAAAGTGCATCCACTTGATAATGTTATTGGTGAACTTCAATCAGGTGTGAAGACTAGAAGACAGACAAAGAAAGATGATATTCATGGGTTCATAAGTAAAGTGTATGAGTCCAAGAAACATAGCAAGAAGAATGAGTGCTTGTTTTTCTGTTTTCTCTCACAGGTGGAGCCTAAGAATGTGTATATGGCTCTAGGAGAATCTAGCTGGGTTGAAGCTATGCAAGAAGAGTTGTTGTTGTTTAAACTTCAAAAGGTTTGGGTTCTTTGTGACTTGCCTGATGGTATGAAGGTCATTGGTACTAAATGGGTTTTCAGAAACAAGAAAGATGAAAGAGGTATTGTAATCAGGAACAAAGCTAGATTGGTTGCTCAAGGATACACTCAAGAGGAGGGTATTGATTATGAAGAAGTGTTTGCTCCTGTTGCAAGGATTGAGGCTATTAGATTGTTTTTAGCCTGTGCATCATTTATGGGCTTTACAGTCTATCAAATGGATGTTAAAAGTGCCTTTCTGTATGGAACTATTGATGAGGAGGTATATGTCTCTCAACCTCCAGGATTTGAAGATCCTCAACACCCAAATAAAGTTTACAAAGTGGTTAAGGCTCTTTATGGCTTACATCAGGCTCCAAGGAAGTGGTATGAAACCTTAGCTAATTATTTGTTGAATAATGGGTTTCATAGAGGCAAGATTGATCAAACTTTGTTCATCAAGAAAGACAAGGGTGATATCCTACTTGTGCAAGTATATGTTGATGATATTATCTTTGGGTCTACTAAACAAGAGATGTGCAAAGAGTTTGAGAAGCTGATGAAAGATGAATTTCAAATGAGTTCTATGGGAGAACTTACATTCTTTTTGGGGCTTCAAGTACAACAGAGTAAGGAAGGCATATTTATCAGTCAAGACAAATATGTGGCTGAGATTATTAAGAAGTTCAAGTTTACTGATGCAAAATCTTCAAATACCCCTACTGACAAGACCACTCACTTATTGTTGAAGAATGCTAGTGGTGCTAATGTTGATGTTCACACTTACAGATCTATGATTGGTTCTTTGATGTATCTTACTTCATCAAGGCCACACATTATGTTTGCTGTATGTGCTTGTGCAAGATTTCAAGTGACTCCAAAGACATCACATATGACAGCAGTGGAAAAGATTTTTAGGTACTTGAAGACTTATCCTAATCTAGGATTACGGTATCCAAGAGACTCTCCTATGGAATTGATCACATACTCAGATAGTGACTATGCTGGTGCAAGTTTGGATAGAAGATCAACTACTGGAGGATGTCAATTTCTTGGATGTAGATTGGTGTCATGGCAGTGCAAGAAGCAAACTATGGTTGCTACTTTAACCACTGAAGCAGAATATGTTGCAGCTGCTAGTTGTTGTGCTCAGATCCTTTGGCTTCAGAATCAATTATTGGATTATGGGTACAATTTCATAAACACCATTATCTATATAGACAATAGTATTACCATATGCATTATTAAAAATCCTGTGCAACACACTAAAACTAAACATATTGAAATTAGACATCACTTTATTAGAGATTGTTTTGAGAAAAAGCTTATTAATGTTGTCAAAATTCATACTGATGACAATTATGCTGATTTATTAACAAAAGGGCTTGATGTGGGTAGGTTTCAATACCTGGTAACAGGTATTGGAATGCTCAATCCATAAATCTTTGATGTCTAATACTTTTCAGTGTTGCAGGATACTTTTTAGGTACTAATATTGTTTGTATTGTATGTATGGTTTTCTACTAACTTGTATGCAGAGTTATCAAGAGCACAGTGGTAATTAACATACAACAGTGGAAAGATTGGTGATAATAGCAAAAACAAAAGAGTACTTTTATTGATTATTAAGAAGAGTACACCACAACCATCAACAAAACATTGTCACCATTACAAAAAACCATCACATAAGACATGAACCTACAACCTAACACCTACTCCATAGGTTTCTTTCCTTTTCCCTCATACTGCTGCTTGCCCTTGGAAATTTTCTTTCTCTTGTCATCAAAAGAGAGTTGTTTTCTTAGACAAGCAAGTTCCAGAACTTGCTTGGGAGGTCTTGGTGCTTGATTAGGCTTGTCAACAGCTGGCCACTTCATGTTGTTTATTGCAGTTGTCAATGCTGTGGTAAGGGCCTTTGGAAGCTCCTTGGAAAGATCAAAGGTTGGATCATTGTCATCATCAGATGAAGAGCTTGAATAAATCTCTAGAGATGGAGCAGGATCAGCTGATATCTTCTTATTGGGCTTCATGCTTGAAGATGTAGCAGTTGCAGCACTTGGTGGAAAATATCCACTCCATCCGGCGGAAAGTTCTGCAGAGTCTGATTAGTAACTGATTTCCTCACCTGAAGAGTCATCAGAGGAGATGTAGATTAATGGAAACCAACTCATGATGATGTTTAGGGTTTGTGTTATTGAAAAAGATTGTTGATGAAAGATAAAAGATGTTGAGACCCCTTTTATATGCAAAGTCAAGGTCGAATTATAATTAATGAAGGATATTTACTCCTACTTGTTTTGGTAGGTTGGAGGAGTAAATTTAGTTATTATCGGGTTGACTTTTGGAAGATATTTTTATGAATAGTAACTTGGTTAAAAAGTTACTTTGGGTTAATTCTTATGGGTTAAGTTGAAAGTTACTTTGGTTTGCAGCATACAACCCATTTTATTGGAGTCATTGGAGTAATAAGGTGTGTACCATAGACACACAACAAATGGTTATTGATTCACCATGTCTAATCCACATAAGAATCAACTAGTCCAAAGCAAACGGCTACTGGTAAAGACTTATCAAATCCGTTTATGGTTGATAGTTTACCAAAAACTAGGTTATCAACTCACCATACATCCATGTGATCAAGAGTTGGCTAGTCCATAAGCAAACGGCTCATGGTAAAGACATATCAAATCCGTTGATAGCTGGTAGTTTGCTAAAAACTATGATAAGAGCAGCAAATTTTCATGTTTTATTTACCACTGCTCTTTGATATGTTGTGAAAATTTTACCACTGCTAGTTCATTAGTTACCACTGCAAGAGTAATTTTTCCACTGATGAACTAGCCGTTACAACTGTTGTGTCAGTAATCCAATTTTTACTAGCCGTTGTAAAAATAACCGTCTTTCCTTATTAATAGGGTAAAATCTTTTGTGAATTATCTACTTACTTATTTAAATTATTCTTTTTCCAAAGATAATTCTTTCTAAAGATAATTCACATTGCGCAACCTCCTCAAACCCTATTAGTATAAATTGATCATCATACGACTTGCTTTTTATCTTGATTACTAACACTTTTATTCTCTTTTTCACAAATATCATGGCGATTCTAAAATTTGTCGAGGAGCACAACCAAGTGGCCTACTTACAAAAGTCAAACGAGAAGAGTGGCCCTGTTTTTCATCAGATTGTGGATTTTCTAAACACAAGTCATATACGGATGAGTTTTCTGCAAGTTCTACTAAAGTTTTGGGAGATTCTTCCAAACAGGGGAGGAAAATAGATGCAGAGCTTAAGGGGAGGAGTAAAAATTTTGAAAAAGACTTTGCTGAGCTCAATGATTCTGATAATGCTCAAGCAAAAGATGATGTTGCTGAGACTGAGGGGAGGAAATTAGATTTTGAAGATATGGATGCTGATGCTGGTTTTAATTTTGATGATTTAGTTGGAATTGCTCAACCAATTTCCACTGAAGCAGAACATGTT
Organism: Artemisia argyi; assembly: GCA_030686995.1. Taxonomy (NCBI): domain Eukaryota; kingdom Viridiplantae; phylum Streptophyta; class Magnoliopsida; order Asterales; family Asteraceae; genus Artemisia; species Artemisia argyi. The sequence goes on along the minus strand of CM060679.1, from coordinate 34,921,676 downwards.
CCCACTGATCAACCAATTACTACTGCAAGTGAACAAGTTCCCACTGCTACTCAAGAAATTTCCACTGCAGAGGAAGAAGCTGCCAGAATAAGATCAGTCAAAGGAAAAGCAATTATGACTGGTTCAGAACAAGAGCTTACAAGAAAGATTTCTGAGAAAGAACAAGCTCAAATTAATTTTGATGCAAGATTGGCAGAACAACAGCAACCAATTTCAAGTATATCACCAACTGTCATACATGAGAAACCTCCATTATTCACTTATGTGCCTACAGAAGAAGATATTGAATATTTGATTAACAATGATCAAATAATCAGGAAGAAGGCCATTGAACTTATTGCAAATACAACCTTAAATGAAGAACAAAGGTCTGCTCAACTTAAAGATTTCATTCAAATGAAGAATCAGCAGGCTCTTGATGAAATCATTGGGGATGTTAGAAAAGGTCAAAAGAAGCCTAGAAAGCTTACAAAGGCACAGATTATAGCTGAGATGAAGACTTTTTGTTGCCATGTTGGAAACATGAAGATGGCTCAATTCAAAGGAATGTCACATGAATAGGTTGAAGGTATTTACTACAGAATCAAAAGACAAGATAGTAAATTCATTCCAATGGATCAAGAACCAATAGTTATGAAGACAAAAAGGACTGGAGAGAGTCTTGAATCAAAAGATGCAAAGAAGTTGAAGACTCAGATATCATCTCAAGCAACAGAGGGTCCTAGCAAGTTGACAGAAGAGCAAGTTACAAACATGTTGTTTATAGAGACTGATGTACTTAACATTGAACCTCTATAAGCAAAATATCTAGTTGTTAGTTGGGAGATCTTTTCTGATAGTTTTGGTGTTGCTTGGAAGATCATCAGAACTGGAAGTGTCACAAACATTTGCAGAGACTTTGAAGATATTGTTAGATGTTGTGATAGAGAAAATTTGTGTACTTTGTGGAAAATTATTCAAGATCAGTTTAAGAAGGATGAACTTGTTGATGTCAAAGCTAAGGAGTTATGGGTTCACTTCAGAAGACTATATGAACCTGACCCAAGTGATAGGTATTGGAGATTTGAAGCTCATGGTACAAGAACTTTGTGGAAATTCTATGATTCAAGTTTTGTGCATCATGTTTCTACTCAAGATGGAGTTGATGTCTTTATGCTGGCTGAGAAAGAATATCCATTGAGAGATGGAGTATTAACAGTGATGCTGTCAGAGAAGCTTAGGTGCTGGGAAAGAACTGAAGTCATAGATGATTTGCTACAAAGGATTTATGATCAAAGTGTGAGAGCTGATAGAGAGTTAAGAAGAAAAAGATAAGTGTTTGGAAGAATTCCCATATCCTCTTGTTTACTGAATACTTGAAGAAACTTATTGATTTATGTATTAATCATAAGTTTGGAGAGGATTGTTGGGAATTATACTAACAGTTACCACGGCTAAGAGAAGAAGTTACAACTGCAGAAGATTGTACTTGCAGTGGAAACTCCTTACCACTGCAAGAACATATATTACCACTGGTTATTAGATAACTGTTAGGAAATGTGTTATAGATAAATATAGAATAGATCTTGTGTATATCTTATTCTATTAGCTTTATACTTATCTTGTAGAAGAGGACTCCTTGTGCTATAAAAGGAGATTCTAGGTTAAAGGTTTGAAATACGTTTCTAGAGCTTCAAGGTGTAACCCTAGTGATATCAAGATCACTCGTATTATTATCATTAATAATATTAGAGCTAATAGTTTGTTTACATACATTGTTCTTATTCATATACAACTGTCTTACTCACAATCAAACTTCTAAGTGTTACTAAGTAGATTCCGCATACTTAGTGATATAACTCAAAGTATCAATCTAACACAAGTTCAAGGTGTTTAGATCCATCAACATTTAATACGCTTCCCCTCATCAATCTCTGAATGGCAGATTTAGACTTGCCACCAGTAACAGGCCTGTTAGAAACCCCATGGTCCTCCCTCAACTTCTTGGCATGATGGGAAGGTTCAATAGCACTAACAGTGACACTTTCCTTCTTCCTATTTTGCCTGAGTTTCTTAACAACTTCATCCTTAGCCACTGTCATCTCAGCCTCGATAGTTGGCTGCATCTAAGCATCAATGTTACTAGTTGTCGCACCATCTGTTCCGGAATACCACCACCAGCAGCGGTATCACTTTGTTCCACCCCATTAGCATCACCAAACAGCTCATTAACACTAGCTTCCAATTCAATCGCAGTGCAAACAGGCGCAACCAAAAGGAGCGGAACTGTTCGCCTAATAGTAGTATCTAAAAGCTTGGGTTCCCTTCCACACGCTCCACGCTCCCTTCCAACAATGTTCACCTTGTTGGGATCCGCAAACTTGATAAAAGAAGACAAATCCATCTCTGCATAACCAAAAGAAACAGTTAGAAGAAATGACTAAAAGTCATTAAACGGATAACATATAAATAATAACAAACACCCACCCACTCCATGGCTGTTAAGATATACAGGATAAGTTTCCTCATTCAAGGTACAGTTACGGCTCAACCCAACCTAACAAATGAAAGGCTCCGGAAACTTCTGGAACGGAATATGGTTTGCAACAAGGGTTGCAAAATCGTCGGCGTTAAATTCGCCGTCCTTGGGAATATGATCTTTAACAACGATTTTGGCAGTATGCCACGGAAAAGAAATGGGGAAAGCAAAGGCATCAAACCAGAAGAAGTGGTCATTCCAACTTTTAAGGGAATCAAGGGCTTTCGTATAACAAATGGAAGCACTATCCGAATGCTTACTAAACGAAAGCCAACCATTGTTTTTTGATTTTATATAAAAACACTAGAATAGTCCGACCATTGGTATGATATTTTGGACGCGACACAAAATCTCAAAATAGGAAACCTTTGCCGCTCCTATAACGGAAAATTGATATATATTAATGTGGTAATACTCCAGGATATCAACAAGAAAGACGGATAAAGGCAACCGAAAATTGGCATACTCAAAAAACCTAGTATAAACACCAATTTTCCCAGTAGGAGACTCATGTATGGTTTGGTTTGGACTGGGCATTAATGGACAGACTTCTGAGAAAGACGGGATTTAACATCCACAATAGTATCCATAGCGAAAAGAAAGGAATCGAAATCTAACCTGAAGAATTCAAAATCTCTTGAGGAAAAGTGTGACACAAGAAGAACAGTTAAAGGCTCGAAGAAATTGCAACAATGGCAAAACACAGTGAGAGAGAAGAAGTAGAATGGTAAACATCAGATCGGGTATTTATTCCCATGGTATATTTAATTTAGTTTAAGTCCTAGATGACGACACGTGTCAAATGACGTTTGAGTAAATGGTTTAGATCAAAAATAAAAGATAGGGATGACAGTAAGATCAAGGTGCCACCAGGTTAAATCAGTCAGAAGACAAAAGGCCAAGAGACGTCCACGTCTCATAGACCTCACCTACCAAATGCAGCGGAAAAATAACAAACTGTGGAACAAAGCAGAACTACTACGGAACCTTAATCTAGTAACATTCACCGCACGCTACCAACAATGATGCACGCAATCAATGAACTAGACTGGGGGAACATGATGACGTATAATACGGATAGCAGGCCTACTGGGCCTGGACCGTACTATACCCATATGGGCCCCGGCCCAACAAAGTAAACAAGCAAGTATAACGGGCCACCACTAAGCCCAATGACAAACGAGCTACAGCCCGGAAATACAAAGACGCACGCAGGTCATCCAAAGGATACTTCCGCAGTCCTACAGCAGACCAGCCAAGGGCTGAGGAAGATGATCTACCTCTGTAATCACGATTATAGCGGATCCTTGCCCAACAAGGGTCCCACTCTGGCTACTAGCCATAATAAGAGAAATACTATGAAACCCTAGTATTGGACTCGCCTATAAAAGGGGGTCCTCACACACTTTTCGAGGTATGACTTTCTCACACATAAACATATATTTCGAACATTCTCTGACAAATATAGTTACTTACTCTTACGCCGGAGCTTAATCGTGGGATTCGTTCCCACGGTAAGGCTAACAGTTTACTTTTATTTGTGTAGGGAATCACTTAATTACTTGGTTAAGTGCAAGCATACTCCTTCAACGGCCCGTTGTAACAGCCCAATACGCAATTCTAACCCAACTCCATACCCACCACATATTTTACACTAACAAATTGTTAATAAAGTTTGTTTAATTTTTTGGTATTGCTTTTTGGCTGAAAAAAATAAAAATAGAACTATAACAATGTACAAAATGGTGTCGAAAGATTAAATCTGACACGTTTTGAACATGCCTTAAAGAAGTTAATTAATTTAATTGCGTGTGGTTTTGAACATGCCTTAAAGAAGTTAATTGCGTATGGGTTGGAATTAGGAGTGTCAATAGTGTCGGGTTGATTCAATATGAATTTAAACCCGAACTCGATAAGGCTTATAAGGTCGGGTTTAAAAAACTTATCGGGTTAATTTGACTTGAACCCGATAATCCGATATTGTTATCCAAATTAACATATAATATAATCATCACTTATCGGGTCGAATATGGTTTAGTTACTTATCTTATTGAGTTATCGGTCCAACACAATAAGACATGAAATATGTTATATATATCTTTTTCTCAATAATAATTTAAAAGCACAATTAAAGTTTCGCATGAAGAAACAGTGGTACTGTGATGGGAGAAAATGTGATAAAGAGTTTAAATGCATAAGTTTAATACATTACAATTGTTATCAGAGCTTCGAGTATTCCAACGCAACAACGTGCGTTGGGCCGATATGGCGCCGGCGTTGCCGGCGTTATTACACCATTCGTCCTGTGTTTCCAACGGCCTTAAAATGGGTATCACTGTGTATTTTTTTTATGTGTGTTTTGCACTATGTGTGAACTACATTAGTTTAGAGTGTAAGTAATAAAGTGGGGTAAATGTGGGCTAAATGGTGGGGTTTGTACTAGGTTGGACCACCAACCCGCATGAAAAAATGGTGGACTGATGGTACTATGTATTTATTTGGGTTTTTATTGTAATTTATATTTTAATTCGAATTAATAAATTTGAGTTTGTTTAGAAAATGGAAAATAAAATAAAATAGTGGGTCTCAAAAAGTTGATGTTAACATGTTAATTAATGTTATGGAGTGTTTTTTGATGGTGTTGTTAGGGCATCCACTATAATAAACCTTTAAAAAGGTTTATACAATTAATACATCATCAATTTATAAACATTTTCATGTTATAAACTTATTTCTAATGTACTATGGATAAACCTATTCATAAAGCTTTTCATATCATAAAACACAACTAACATTTTCAAAAAGAAAAATAAAAAAGAAATTAAAAAATAGTTTAGACCTCTCCAAGATCTTAGACCATTTCATTTCACCTAGGATTGAAATGGTTTCTCACTATGGTTCACAAATTTATAAACATCTTTAAAATGTTTTAGACCTATTTAAAAACCACCATAGTGGATGCTCTTAAAAGTGGAGATGATGTGGAGCTAATATGACATTGAAAAATATGTGTTAACATGTTATGACATCCGTGCTTTTATATAAATGGTTTTGTTGCTACGATGTTGAATTTGCCTGCTGATGAAGTTGTGGTATTTTGGGGTGTTTTTTTTCCCTCAACCAATTGACTTTAGAAGCTTACTGTTATTTTGGAATTATTGTTTCGTTGCCACTGTTGTATTTGGATGGCTACTTCTGCATATTTTACTTGTACTTGAACAAACATATAAGCTAAGTCGGGCTTATCTTATAACCCGATAACTCAAATCACATGACCTGATACAACCCGATCCGAATTTTACCTTATCCCGATAACCCTATTCCTTATAGGGTCGGGGGTTTGCGGGTTGGTTTTTTATAATCGAAACCCAAACAACACGACCTTATAACACCCCTACTTTGAACTAACTAATTTTCATCCACAAAAAGTATGAATTGGCGGGAACACCCTGACCTCGGGTGTCTTTTGACATCAGTCATTGTCCATCCTACAAGAAATAGCTCCGGCAACTTTCCTGGTTCAGTAAGGCACCAACTGAAGTGAGCACGAACCGAAATTCGAACTCTTAATTTTTTATCTATAAAATCTCTCTAATTGATGGTAAACTAACTAATTTCATGTTAAGAAGCCAAAATTTTTAATTCGTGCATTTAATTATTTTGCTTACTACTGTACGGAAATTTGGTCCCCAAACACAATATTTTTCTTGAGTTCACATGGGACAAAATAAACATGTGCGTTTGTAACTTTTGTCTCTTCGATAGCTACTTCAACTTATCATAATATTCTCTTTATACATTTTTTTTTCGCTAAGACATAAAGCAATGTCACTTCTAAATCTTTACTTTATGTGCTACGTAAAATATAAATTATAAAAAGTTACTTTAGTTCGAATTGTCACAGATATCTTTCTGTACGACATACCGATTGATTGATCTTTACATCTATAAAGGCTGCGCGCACATAGGTGACATGGTTCATCCTCTGTCACATAAGCGTTCTTTCTCCGATGATCAGACAAAACTAAGTTGCCACAGTTGATGACCGAGAATTTTTATTTTTTATTATTAAAAAAAAAAAAAAAAAAAAAAAACGAATAGCTTTTTGTGAAATATTGTGAGTATACAATCGATCAAAAATGCGACCGATAGTTGTTTTCTTTTGTCCTCGACCAACATGTGACCCAATAACCACAAAGGGGATGACCGACCTCAAAGTCGGTTGACATGGCATGACCGATCGATTTTTTTCTTCCACTGCTACCAGCCTAACGTTCGAACACTCTTTGTTAGATAGACTAGCATATGTGATCACCTTATGAGAGAACAAGGGAGGTTAAATAGACGGAATTTGGGTGAATTTGTTGGGAGGGTCGAATGTTATGTTAGTTAATTTGGAATGGTCAAAATTGTATTTCCTTTAAGAAATATAAGTAAAACCTCAAAGTTTTGAAGGGTCGTGCCCTCCCCGGTCTTCATTAAGGTCCGTCTATAGGAGACTAGCAAAAATATAAGCGATTTATAGAAGGTCGTAGTTGATCATGTGAGCTATTTCACAGAATTTTCGAGTTTTGTTACAGTTATTTCACAGATGAGATGTTATGAGTCGATCATACAGACAGAAGTGTTAGATAACAAAGTCCCACAAGCCCTTGTGTTTGACTCATTTAGTTGCTAAATTAGGTTAGTTTATTTTCTATTTAATATTCTGTAATATTTATTGTTTAGTGAATCTAATTAATATATTTTTCATTTTTCCTCTGATTTCTACATGGATCGTCCAATCTTAACCCAACCACACTTTTTGCACTAACAGTATCATGATATTAGATACAACTACCATTAATGGGTAACCCTCCTATATCTAGAGGGATCAATTTACTTTTACGTGTGCTTGTTCTTTGGTCCTGTTGTGCATCATGGTTCTGTCTATTCTACTCTCGTCCATTTTCGTATTTGTGTTGCTCTGCTTTGATTCTGCATTTGGTTTTGGTTTTGGTTTTGCAACGATTTTGGTATGTCTGTTTTTGAATTGACTGATTTCGTATTGCTCGTCGTATCCAGTGTATCGCATAAGACTGAGACTCCGTCTAGCACCGAGTTTGTACTCTTGGAATCTTTAAAGCTATTGTTTGTTTTTACAGTTTTACTTTAAATTATGTTTGATAAACTCTTAATGTTTAACGCTGCAACCTTTTGAGTTTGAGAGAAAATGTTAGATAATAAAGGCCACAAATCCGTTCAGTTTGACTAGTTTAGTTACTAGGGTCAGGTTAGTTTATTTTCTATTTAATACCTTACAATTTTTATTGTTTAGTGAATTTGGTTAATATATTTTTTAGTCTAATTTTTACAATAACAACTCTTTATGAACTCTTAAATTATCCTCTACTTACACGATAAGAAAATTATTACGATGTTGGTAGTTTTTCATATTCGACTTAAACAAAATGAACAACAATCTAATTCCATTTTAATTCTTTTGCTTTCTTAGACCATCGGGTGTAGCGGCGAAGTGCCTCGCCGAAAACTCGCCACCACACTGATCCAGCTCGCCACTTGTGTCTTAGTCGGATTTTCAACAAAGATGAAGACAAGATTGATTTTATTTATTTATTTATTTGGTTTATAATGGGTTCTGTGTGTGTCTGGAACTCTGTGTGTTTATGTGTGTTTGATGATGAATAAAGTGTGCCCGTGTAGTGTAGTGCTTGTGTAAATGTTTTTGTATAACTTTTTTTTTCTTCTAAATGTTATTTGTATTTTAATTTGAATAAAACAAATTTAGTTTATTTGAAAAATAGAAAAGAAAATAAATTGGAGGTGGGTGTGGCTCAAATGGCTAAGTTGATTTAGTTATGAGTAAAAGAGTATTTTAAAGTTTGAGTGTTGAAATAATATGACACCCGTGAGCCCAAATAGCTAGTCAAATGAATGTCATGACACTCGATGCTCTTATAACTGAAGTGAGAACATGAGTGTAATCAAATATTCCAAAACGACTAAGAATCATCTTATTTCAAACTTCGAAAAAATAAAATAAAAGAACTATCTTACACGTTAGTGAAACATAAAATCAGAGAAAACTATAAAATGATAGATCTGTCCAAGTTGACGCGAATGAAACAGTTTGTTCTCAAGCATATTCTTAAAGTTTGTATAAACTCTTTTTTTTTTTTAACATCAAAGTTTGTATAAACTCAAATCATGTAAATATCATCTTGGGTGATGTGTTATTATACTATATATATAAAAGTCAGGCACTTCACCACAACGCGACACGTGTTGCTTTGCTACAGTACGCGCTACAGTTTTTTTTTTTTTTTTTTTTTTTTTTTTTTTTTTTTTTTTTTTTTGCGTCGTTACAGTACCCGGTACAAAATTTTTTTTTGCTTTTACATAAATTTCTTTATAAAAATTTGTTTTTTCAAAAAAAAATAATAACAAAAAATACAAATAAAAAAATACAAAAAATAATACACTTACAAAAAATTTCTTATACAAATTTGTTTCTTTTAAAATATCAAACCAAAAAAAGAAAAAAAAAAATCCGTAAACATAAACAAATTATGCTTCCAAGTAAACATATGCATACTTCAAATAACAAAATTATTAATTACACCGTACAACTCACAAAATACAAAACACAAAACACACCTGCCGCAACGCGCGGGCTACCCAGCTAGTTAACTTTATAACTTATACGTGGTTTAGCTGGATTCTTTTTTCGGGAATAAAAGGCTTCGGCTGAGTTGGGCTTATTCTTCAGCCTTTTGAAGTTGGACTTTGAGGAGTCAAATGCAGCCTCATAGGCCCATGCATCTCTGCCTACGAAAAGCAATCAACATTCATCAACACTAACTAAAGGTAAACTTCTCAATGAGTACATCAGAACTATCGTATTCGAACTCTTCTCACAATACGTTCCAAACTATCGTAAATGAAATAGTGCATCATTTTAAATCCACAAGACGTTCAAACTCATAAATTTTGAACTACAAAGTTTTCACAGCTCGAGTTCGGTTATTCCTTTTACAACCATTTAACTTGTTATAAACTTATATGATCACTGAAGTAATCCGTTTTTGAGCAAACAACTATATCCGTTTTTGAGCTAACAACTGGTTTCTACCTTCTAAGGAAATAGAAATAATATTTTCAGTGTTGCAATCAAAATATTTGTGGCTTGAAAGAGGGCAAACAAAGAAAGTACTAGACAAACATTGGATAGGGCAATAATATGAGTTGAAGATATAAGAAATCTTTAGAAGCACTCTGATTGGTTGTTCAAAAATTTTTAATTTTAGCCATCCACGTATCACTTTACACACCCTACACATACCCACTCTAAACCATTTTCCATCATACCAACAAGAATCACAATCACACTTTGCTCTAGACAACTATCACTAGCCACATATACACCAATGGCTGCAACTGCTAGCTCCACTGTGGTACGAGCCACCCCATTTTTGGGCCAAACCAGACCATCTAGCATCAACCAACTAAGAGATGTTGTCTCTATGCCTAGTGCCAAATACACCATGGTATTAATATGTTACGAGTATTATATATAAGATTGTTAAAAAAAATGTTTACAGAAGTTAAAAAACTAAAGTTTTGGTTTGATTTTTGATCAGGGAAATGACTTGTGGTATGGACCGGACCGTGTTAAGTACTTGGGACCCTTTTCCGCTCAAACCCCTTCATACTTGACTGGTGAATTCCCTGGTGACTACGGTTGGGACACAGCCGGTTTATCGGCTGATCCCGAAGCTTTCGCCAAGAACAGGGCTCTTGAGGTAACCAAACTACTTGTTGTACACATAACACATATTAATATGGTGACTAATTTATTAGAAGTATGTTGTTGTAGTAGATTCAGTTGTTGATAAAACAAGAGATCAAATGAAAGTAGGTTGCTATATTCCTTTTAGCCGTATAAAAAGTATTTGGGACATGGTCATTCTAGTAAACAAAGGCTTGTTAAAATTACTTCATATCACAAAGCTAATACATTAATAATATGGCTTGATCATTTCTAGGTAATCCATGGACGTTGGGCAATGCTTGGTGCGCTAGGGTGCATCACACCCGAGGTTCTCGAGAAATGGGTTAAAGTAGATTTCAAGGAGCCCGTTTGGTTCAAGGCTGGAGCCCAAATCTTCTCAGAAGGTGGTCTTGACTACCTAGGGAACCCGAACCTTGTCCATGCTCAAAGCATATTGGCGGTGCTCGGGTTCCAAGTGGTCCTTATGGGCCTTGTGGAGGGATTCCGTATTAATGGGCTTGATGGTGTTGGAGATGGAAACAACTTGTATCCGGGCGGGCAATACTTTGACCCATTGGGACTTGCTGATGATCCTGTAACCTTTGCTGAGTTGAAGGTGAAAGAGATCAAGAATGGAAGACTTGCGATGTTTTCGATGTTCGGGTTCTTTGTACAAGCCATAGTGACAGGAAAAGGGCCATTGGAGAACTTGTTGGACCATCTAGATAACCCTGTGGCTAACAATGCTTGGGTCTATGCCACCAAGTTTGTGCCTGGCTCATAGACTATAATTGTAACCTTTCCTTTGTTCTTGTAATTGCAAGTGTGGGGAGAAAACCTTGTAGATTATTATCTATTAATTCTATATAATATGACATTCATATGATCGTCTTGTTTGTTTATTGCTATTCAATACTCTTACAAAGCAATTCAGCTCTTGCTTCATTTACAAACATTGTGAAATGCACATAAAGTAGGAAATTATAATTACATCATGCATCAATTTATACACTAATCCAATCTAACCATTTAGGTTTAAAAGATTTTTGACGATGAGTTAAGAATACGCTAAAACCTTAATCTCTTCACCAAACATGTCTTTCCTTTGAGGCTTCAAGTCGAAACAAACACTATTTCTGAATGTCCATATAACCCATGTCGTAGATCAGATCACCAAGTCGAAACAGGTCTTAATATCGCTATGCATGTGTACCGTGACTGCCATCTGAGCCCATAGAAGAAGATAGGGAGCTTATTTGGTGGTTTCTCATACCCTACCAATTAATGATCATGGTCTATAAATCAGCGACAATAAGACATTCAATTGGTAGGGTCTGAGAAAAGCCTCCAAAAAAGCCTCCAAAAATGTATACTAACTTGTATGGTGGCTGCTATATATCATATACCTAAGAATGTGATCATTTCATGGTATACAAAATAATTTTCTGTGAAGCAAACATTATGTTAATTGTTTAGGTATGTAGGGGAAAACGCAGTAAAAAAATGTTAGCTATACATCTTCAAGAATAAGAACCTACTATAAACGGAACCATGGTGTAAAAGTTTTCAAAATCACTCAACACACCAACGTTTATAATTATAAACGAGTTCCAACACGATTTTTTTTTTATTATTTTTTATTTTTTTTATGAACGGCAATTTTTTCACACCCTGGTCTGTGGCACCTATCTCACAATATATCTCATAAATGCTTTCAGAGAGACTTGAACCTAAAACGTTTATGTTGGTAGGCAACTCATATGCAAATGCAGTACCAAACGAATAATATGATAGGGTTTTTTTTTCCCTAAATTGTGAACGTGCATAAATGATATAAATGGAATCATCGTCATCGCCAAAAAAGTAGGCAGAGAAGATGAAATATACGGCCTAGTACTATATATATCAGTTACGTGTGATTAGAATGGTGATATAATATCACCATTCTAATCACACGTAACTGATATTAACATTAATTAGTAAAAGTTCATGTTTGGCTTTGATGTAATTAACATAGAGTTATTTTCCTTTAACAATTCATGTTATTTTGTTATATTGATTTGCTAGCTATGTGACACAAAATTACCACGTAATCTTCTTATTATCCACCAATAAAAGATTATTTTTACTACTTATAAAGGGTGAATTTCCTTTATTAAATTATTGAATTCATAAAAACTTAAAACTTAGTGCAACTTAAAATGACTTTATTTGTTTTTGGTTTTAAGCTATTGCAAACGATTTTAAGTGTCCCCTAAGAGCATAGGGTGTCTTGACACCAAGTTATTCAATAACTCAGTGTCACGTCAACGCTATATCAGCTTTAATCTTTTCACCTTAATTCACCAAAAAACACCCATTACCTTAACTTACCTATAACTCACCTTAACTCACCTTCACCTCAATTATTTTCAATTTCAACCCCAAACTTTAACAAATACTTCATCTAAAACTAACATAAACATTTATAAAACACAAATTACATTAACCATTATACTTAACAACAAATTACATTAACTACAATAATTAAAAAGAAAACATCTTAATTAAACTACGATAATTAAACATAAACATCTAAATTAAACTACGATACTTAAACATAAACTACGATTAAATTAAACTATGAATCAAGAAAATGAATCATCCGACACATAGCCCTCGTGACTCAAATAGGAGGCGAGAATCGTCCTCACTCGATGGCACACGAGGCAATCCCATACGTATTCGCCATTCTGCTCGACGGTTTCTCCGATCCTCTTTACCTTTTAAGTACGCCTCACGCTCTCTTGCCTCACGTTCTTCCGCAGTTTGAACATGTAACAATTCTTGCATATCTTGCTGAAACAGTTCTTCATCAGTCAACCCTCTCCAAATGGGTTGGTTTTCCACCGGTGGATTGTTCACTGGTTGATCGGCCTGTTGTTGGACAACCGGTGGATTGGGCACCGGTTCATTATCCGGTTGGAATACCGGAAAGATGTCTTCCGGTGGAGTGTTCACCGGTGTATTCGGAATCATGCTGGAGCTTGGGAATTGCTGGAAAAAGTCATGGTGACTTGGGAATTGCTGGGAGAAGTCACGGTGAGTTGGGAATTGTTGGGAGAAGTCACGGTGAGTTGGGAATTGTTGGGAGAAGTCTTTGCGAGACATTGTTGTCGAGAGAGTTGATAAATTTTATGTGTGTTTGTGTGTGTTGTGTATGTATAAAGCAGCCAGGGGATAAGCCTATATATAGGGCCTTTTTTGCATTTGAAAAGTTTACAAATATCCCGCTTCTTATTTTGAATTTGAATATGAAAAGTTTAAAAAATCCCGCTTCTTGTTTTTGAATTTGAATTTGAATTTTAAAAGTTTAAAAGATCCCATTTTCTGTTTGAATTTGAATTTAAAATGTATCCCGCCTTCTGTTTGAATTTTGAATTTAAAATGTATCCCGCTTTCAATAAACCCCTATTAATACCATACGATACCATTAAATTTTTCACACACTTTAATATCTACATCATTTTACAATGAATAATCGTTGGTCAATGGAAGAAGAATACTTGCTAGCTAACGTATGGTTTGAAGTTCACGAATCTAGAGACCTTGTGAATGAACGTTCTTTTTGGAATGACGTTACATAAAGGTTCAACGATCAGAATGATGGTGAGCACCGTAATAAAAATAGTATTATGGCTCAATGGAATAGAATCAACATTGAATGTCGTAGATATAATGCTATTTACAAAGAGTTGCAGCGTACAAGTGAAGACCCTTGTCGTCTCAGCAATGCAAACCGAATTTATTATGAACACCATGGTGGGAGAGGGTTAAAATATCAACATGTGTGGTTCGTTTTTAGAAACACGTTGGCATGGGACAGAGACGATGAGTAATGGTGTTTTATATTAAGTATTTCCGTATCGTGTATTTCTGTTTTCCGTATCGTGTCTTTCTGTTTTCCGTATCGTATTTATTTGTTTCATGTATCGTTTGTAACTTGGTGTAATGTTGCTTTAACTTTGAAATTGAGTAAAAGGCTTAACGGCTACTTTTCCAACGGCTATTTGCTTAACAATTAACGCAAGTTAAAACTTAATCACAAAGGGGCCTTATGAAATTTTTGTTTCTTGAAATCTAATAATGAAAACTTGTCCAGGGGTAAAGTGTATTTTTTTTTTTTTTTTTTTTTTTTTTTTTTTTTTTAATTTTTACACAGAACACCTTAACGCTGCTGCGTTAATGGGATAACTTCTCACGTTAACGCCCCATTAACACAGCTCCATGGTACCTTAACGCCGGCGTTAAAGGACAAAAAACCCAATAACGCACACCCGAAGGCAAGACACCCTATGCTCTAATATATATTTATCATCCTTAAAATATAAAAAAGATATATATATATACATATATATATATATATATATATATATATATATATATATATATATATATATATATATATATATATATATATATATATATATATATATATATATAATATTTGCATCAACAAAGTTAATTGGCAAACTTGAAAAAGCACTATCATGTAAGAAGTGTTGTAACTAATTTTTTTTTATACTACTACATAACGGTTACAATTTTAGATGCTCGTTACTTCTTGGTAATTCACCTTGTTGGTACCTGTAATATGCTAACTCAAACACCAAGCACGGGGGCTTGCTACTTTTAAGCTGCAAGCTAGATGTATAAACATAAACTAACAAAAGTAGCTAGTTAAACAAGTGACTTCTAAAATTGTTCCAAGTTAACCGAGTCGAGCTGATCACTCGAACTTGTTTTACATGGTCTTCGACGACCAAGCTTTTTAACAAGTGATCAAGCTCATATTACTTGTAAGCAACTCCCTGGCTTACATCACAAAATCCAGAGGCGTATATGAGGATGTGCGAGGCGTGCTATCGCACAGGGCCTCCAAATTCTGGGGACCTCATAATTTTTTTATGATATGTATATATATATATATATATATATATATATATATATATATATATATATATATATATATATATATATATATATATATATATATATATATATATATATATATCCTATAAAAGTGACTTCATGTATTTGATTTATAGTGTTGCATTAAAAAATGATAGTCAGACATATCGAAAACGATTATTTCTCATTTTATATTTTAATTAAATTATTTACTTTCTATTTTAGGCTCTGTACTTTTCTTTAAAATAAATACTGCATTGGGCCTCCATAAACTTAGAGACGGTCTAACATCAAAAAAGGTTAGAATAGAAAGCCAAATATAAATAGTTTCCTACATAACAACATTACCCTTCTCTTTCAAAATGCCTACAAAAATGTGAACAGCCGACTATTGCTTTTTTCACATGTATTAGTTGCGTATGTACGAATAGCTGTCACTATCCTTGAATCCATGATCATATATTCTTGATTTCTTAGAATTTCGGGAGCTTTTTTTTTTTTTTTTTTTTTTTTTTTTTTTTTTTTTTTTTTTTTTTTTACATTAGAATAATTTACAAATTAGGTTATTTTTTTTTTTATTATTATTTTTTTTGAACAGAATTTAGAAGTTAGTTTAATCTACAAAAGTGCTAAAAACTCTGCTTATAAATTTGTCCCGAACTCACTTTTAAATAAATTAATGATATATTTTCCTAGCATGGCGATAAAAAAATAGCCATCCTTGTTTGACACATATGGTTCCCTTTATATTTCCATTATTTCCATTACTTTGTGTTACGGATTTGACGCCGTTAACCTAGGTCTTCCACGTGTCAGTTTATAGAGGTGTTTCGTTAACGGCTCCGTCCAATCCTCAGTTACCAATGAGCCAATGTTTTTGCACCTGCAAATGTATCCAAAGTCTTACTATACGTGTCATATTGTGAATGCTCAAAGGATATAAACTTCACATGCTGACGACATCTTCAATGTATAATATTTTGGTAACTCAGCGTGCTTAGTTCGACGACGGTTTATACTTATCTTTTGGAGGGAACTCCAAGGTTAAGGGGATATTTGTTTCGGCTCTTATATCCCGCTTATTGCTTATTTGGTTTTGAACTTCTATTTTAAAAGCGTTTATTTATTTATTTATTTATTTTGAAATATAAGGTAATTATAACATAATGAACTTATTTATTTTGTAATATAAGGTAATAATAAGCTCGTTTCTCTATTAATATTTTTTGAACACGTCTCTATTAATAGTAATAAAACTATACTGGTAACTGAAGCACCCATTGGACTTGACATTGTGAAAGAAAGAAGCCCACCCAAAAGCCCAACAAAGAGGTAACTGAAGCACCCATTAGACTTAACATTGTGAAAGAAAGAAGCCCAACAAACAATAGTTTTTTAAGGCACGGTGCTCAACCCCGTGGCCCATAATATATATAGAATATGTCAATCGCAAACTTTTACAACATATAATAAAAGTTGGCATAACTCTTTGTACCAAACTTGAAAGTTTATCTTCCTTTTCATTGAAAACTTAATATTCATAGCTTTCCAACTAAATAAAAATTTAATATTCTAGCTTTTATCATGTTATTACCAACTCATTACTGAAATGTTTTGATGCTTATCTCAAAATATCAGATATGATTTTTAAACAATATGCTTTAAATCAGATGTGATAAAAATTTACATGTAGTTTTTTCTTTATTAAAAAAAAAAAAAAAAAAAAAGTAAATATTACGTGAATATTCATAAATAAACCCATGTTTTGAATAAGACAAATTTTCAATCACAAAATTAGTAAACACATATTTTCAATCAGAGTTAGCTAACACGTAACAATAATTATATGAGAACTTTTAAGCTCACGCTATAAATCACATTTGATTTTTATTGTGTAATTTACCAATACCCATAAATAATTGAAGTTTTTCGTATTTTGTCCAAGTTCGATTAATTAGCTGCTCTAATCTAAAAGTTAAAATGCAATGTGTTAGATATAGTTGGAAAGCTATAAATGTCTAGTTTTTAGAGAAAAAACAATGAAACTTTTAGAATTTCGTAGAAAAAGTTATGTTCAATTTGCTACGGTTGTTAATTATTCGAATTTTTAAATTAGTGTTAAATTACATACAATTTATCATGCAAGAATCAACATCAAAAAATAAAAATGGAAAATAGTGGAAAAGAAATTTGTAGAAAGTGTATTGAAATGCGCATTTATTAAAAGGTAATTAAAGGCTTGTCAAAATTGTGTAACTGTTATAAGATACTGATTCCCAAAACTTAACCGGATCATTAATGTTTTTTTACGGGAACCGTTACAATCTAATATGCCTATCGATTGGTGGACTGCTGATGTATTAACATTCACGATGCTCACTAGTCAATGACTAAGGTGTTGTCACTTGGTCATTGGATCTCATACAATGGTGGCCTAACTGTTCACACCCCGTTTTAGTGTAATTGTTGGTTAACATTAGGGGGTGGCAATGTTGCCTAATAATACCTCAAACTAAATTATAATTAGCCAATAGATTGAATACAACACATTTCATGCCTAACCATGTCTAAGTATATATTTTTAGTGGCAATGTGATGCCTAACCATGCCTTGAGTTTTTTTTTTTTTTTTTTATTTTTTAAATTAATAATTATATTTAACAATTTAATATACAAAGTGGATCCACTCTTAAAATAATATCAAACTTGGGGTGAAAATGTTAAGTTTTTAAACCTGTTTGGAACCATTTGAAAATTAAACTACGGAGTAAAAGATAAGACAAAATGGTAAATTCTATAAACTTGAAGGTGCCATGTGAAAATAACAAAAAGATATCGTCTTCCTCATATGGCCTGGTTATTCCATGTTTAAAAAATTTGTTTGAAACTTGAAGCTAGTAGATTTTTTTACAACAATCTGCTAAAATCAAACTACATCATCTTCTACCACACAAAACCAGTTTGAACAAAACCACCACACAAGCTCCGTCCCTCTAACTCGCCGAAAAAAAAAAAAAAAAAAAAAAAAAAAAAAAAAAAAAAAAAAAAAAAAAGGCAACCCAGTTTGAAAAAGCCATCAAACGGTAACAATAATTAATGTGGAACGGTCAAAAAATTGAATGCTCAACATTATACCGAATCGGTAAAGAATCCCGCAGGCCTTGCCGAATCCATCATGCCGAGAGGCTGGCAATGGGGATACCGAGTGATGCCGCTGATCCCGCTGCCTTTGCCGAATACGTTGCCAGTGCCCTTAGTACTTTTGTATTGGAATTCTAAAACTTTGTTAATCCATGTACAACCTACTTAAAATACTACCAAGTGTCCACCTAAACATTGTACTATGCTCTCAAAAATACACCACCTGTACATAAATCTGTATTCACAGTAGTACTAGAACGTTCATGAATCATAAAATTTACAAACCCAGCTCAAAACAACACTAAGATTATCAGGTTAACTAAGGAAAAAAAGAACAACAAAAAAACAAATAACAAACAGAAATAACAATTTGCAGCCAAAGATCATTTGAAGAAGTTGTCTTGAAGATATTAGTGGTGCCCGAATTTGTAGTTGTTGCATTTTCCTTCTCCTTAAAAAAAATCCAAGGTGAGCATATCCTTTTTTTTACAATGTTTTTTCATGCAATATGTTTTTTACTTTTATTTACATATGAGTATCTCTTTGCTAATTGTGTTTGTTTTTAACCTGTTACACACCTAAATTGTGCAATAGTTATGTTACCAGATATCTGTTTACTGTATAAAGTTGCATATACTTTGCCTTCTTTGTTCATACATTTTACTATAAAACAATATCTTTGCTGTATAAATTTGCATCTTCTTAATTTGTTTGTGCATGCAACTTATTATATAATAATGGTTGCTACTGTAAACAACCCCTGGAAAAGTTTTATCAAAAAAGATCACTCACAAAATCATAATCTCTAGAAAAGTTTCTTAAGAAAAGATGGTTCAAAAGAAGGTGATCAATTTCAGACGACACAACCATCGCATTGTAGTACAAGTGGTTACTGTCAAATGCGTCGTGGTTTTATAACAAACAAAAAAAAATGTTTGTGGAGCCAATATAATTTCATCAGCAAATGAACCTGAAAACTTACAACCATGGAAATCTTCCATACGTATTACCAGCCCTTTATCAACAGCCACATCATGAGCAAGCACTTCACATGTGGGAATATTAGATCCTGTTGTACAACATAAAGATCAGACAACTTTTACTTATAAACAGTCTACAAATGGTAAACAATAACAATTACCTTTTCAACAAATATCGACTTCAAAGAAACGAACTTTAGAAATATCTCCAGATGACAGATCTGCAAAAAGAGTACACAAATTAAATATAGTAGATGATGCTATGAAATATGGCCACACTATCCAACCAGAATCTTCAACAAATAACAACAAAGGCAAGTATAGTCTTTCTATATTTACTATTTCCTTTTTTTATCACTTTTTCTTAATAATTTTAAACATACCATGATTACTCTTTTATTTATTTATTTTTTTTCGTTATTCTTTTTTTTACAGATACAAGAGTCTCAGGCAAAAGAAATATGGATATACCATCATATACAGTGCATGCAAAACGATTGTGTATAGGCCAAGAGTTATATAATCCTACACAATGTAATGCATCTTTAAAATTTGCTCATGATCAACAAGTTTCTAATGATATGTCAAATGTAATGGCGGATTCAGATTCAACAGAAAGCCACAACATCATTTAGAGTGCTCAGATAAGCTCTTACCAACCCAAGGTTTGTAACATTTTACTTTGTATTCGTAAATGTATTTTTAGAAATTCTAAACACATATTTACCATTTACTAATGTTTCAACTACTTTTTACAACCAGACATTTTGGAAAAAAGGTTTAATGATATCAGTCGTACGAGAGATGTTCTTAGAAACAATTAGGTGCATAAAACTCAACAAAGAAAACCAAACTATGAAGGTAACCAAATTAGAAACATCATAACTGAGTTTTTTTATGGTTTTAAAAAAATGGGTAATAGAAAATCTAACACTAATATATGTATAATTTTGCTATTTTCACAGGCCAATCACCCAACATTACTAGAAATGTTTCAAGAGATAAAAGAAGTCGCCACCATACCGAGATCCAGGATAAAAGAACAACAAAAGAAGAAGGTATTATTTTTGTAAGCCTTGCTAAGTATCTTATATCTTATACGTAGTATATATATAAATATCTAAATTACTTTGTCACAAAATGTAAAATGTCAGGTGCATCACCTTCATATATTGATTTGGGTGACTGTGATTTGAGGTGTGAATATTGTAATGCATGTTTCTGGTATGGTGAAAGGCTCAAGGGTAGCTCTACAAAACAAAGGCCTAAATATAACCGCTGTTGTGGGGGAGGAAAAGTACCCGTTAGAGAAGAAATTGATCCACCGGACAGTGTCAAACAGCTATTCAAGGATAAACATTTTATGGAAAACATTCGTGCATACAATAGATGTTTGCTATGACTTCGTTTGGTGCACAAATAGATGAATCGATTAACAATGGCAGAGGACCGTATGTGTTCAAAATTTCTGGACAAGTTTATCACTGTATAGGATCGATGTGTCCAGCAAATGATAACGATCCATGTTTCTTACAGTTATATATATACGACACACAGCATGAGGTCGACAATAGAATGAACCATTTTGGCGGCAGAAATTCAAGCACATTAAAACCAGAGATAGTTCAGGCTTTGATACATATTCTCGATCAGCATAACGAATTGGTTAGGCTATTTAGAACTGCAAGAGATAAATGTAACGAGCAAGATGTACCTGATTTCAAGATTAGACTTTTCAATGTAGTTGGAGCACGTGAATACCAGCTGCCATCTTCAGAATTACTTGGTACCATAGTCATTGAGCCTGGTCCAAATAGTCAAACAGATTACGATGTGATAATACAAAAAAAAGGAGAGGATCCACAAAGAATTAACAAGCTACATTCATCATACATGTCATTGCAGTTTCCTCTTTTATTCATACATGGTGAGCCAGGCTACAACACAGACATGCAGCTTAGAGTACCTCCTGGAACGCGTAAGA
This sequence comes from Artemisia argyi, assembly GCA_030686995.1. Classification (NCBI taxonomy): domain Eukaryota; kingdom Viridiplantae; phylum Streptophyta; class Magnoliopsida; order Asterales; family Asteraceae; genus Artemisia; species Artemisia argyi. Next base: position 34,900,333 of record CM060679.1, on the reverse strand, counting down.
GAGTGAAGCTGTCGATGAGTGCATACTATATGTCCCAGCTACATGAACGTCCCCATCTTTACAATTTGCTATTTAGAGGTGGAAGGCTTTTTCAGCAATATGTCGTCTCTGTATATTGTGCTCTTGAGCAAGATAGGCTAGATTTTATAAGAGCAAAGCAAAACAAGATTAGAAGTGAATATTAATCAGGCATCTACGATGCGCTTTCAAAGGAAGATCGGTGTGGTGCAGAAATAAGAAAGAAAATTATACTACCTTCAAGTTTCACTGGTGGTCCGAGATACATGAATAGCCACTATTTAGATGTGCTTGCCATTTGCCGAGCACTTGGCAATCCACAATTTTTTTATAACTTTCACATGTAACGTTAACTGGCCAAAAATTCGAAGATACATGAATCCGTTTCCAGAGCTTACAACTGCAGACAGGGTTGATTGATGAAGCGAAAAGTGTACCGCTTTTAGGGGGCCATTTAAGGCCAAAGTCGAGATTATTTGATCAAATATTGCCCTAAATCGTTCCTTTTGTCATTTTAGGTACATTTGAGAGGAATTTTACAAAATGAAGTATTTTGGACGATTTTGGGGCGAAAAAGTGCAGAAAACGACAAAGTCTCAAAAGCATGCTGGAAATTGCCTTTGACGGCGTCACAATATGTTAGTGACGACGTCATGAGTTGACAAAAGGGTGGATAAATCAAATACACGTGACGCGCCAGAATGTTTTGTGAAGGGGGTCTGACGGCGTCATGAACAAATATCCCAAGGCCATCAAGAGTAATTGTAAAGAGTGACGGTATAACACCCCGTAAAATTTTCCTACGATTAACACGTTACCATAACATAGAGTAACCATTTTTACCCATAACAAGTTTTTTTATATGTATATATATATATATATATATATATATATATATATATATATATATATATATATATATATATATATATATATATATACTTTGTCAATTACAACGTTATTCACTCTTACCTTGAAACGACATTTACACCTAAACGTTAATAACCTATATACCATACATAACTTAAAACATTGATACTTAATAAGTATACGTTTCAATAATTAACAAATACAATTTAAATAAATCCTGAGCCTACTAAAATTCCCATGTGTACTCGCTAATAATATTGGACCTCTAAGAACCATGAACGATAATTATTATCAACTTTCAAATATAATTACTATACTAGAATATTGATCAAGTTAAGGCACCTTACAAGTTTCATCTCAATTTGACACAAATAACATTTTATTTCAATAACAATTCGTATGAATTCTAATAAACCACCAACTTTCTGTAACGTATTTAAATCCCAATTTTAATGCCCTTCTGGTCCGAACCAGGAAAAGTGTAAAACACGAAAGTTGTCCGAAATAATGTTTTACATCTAGACTCTCGAGATTTTGAACCAAAAATGTAATTCATGGCTGTTATCTATGGAATACAAACCTGACCCAAGTAAACCTCCCTCAAATATAACCTATAACTCACACCTTCACCCTCCCTCACTTGTTACTACCCCAAGTATGACCTAGAAAACCAATCTATGCATGTTAGGAATATCAGGTGTAAGTCTTACACATTCAATTTGTTATAGTTCGATTGGACATGAAAGGAAGTAACATGTATTTGATTCACTCTAACACTTAACCTCCTCAACTCACTCGACATTTGTTTCATTTGATGAACCTTCATACGCCACCTCCAACAATCTCCAATCCAAATACATGCAAACATCTTATCCCTGCTCCATATCACATTCCAGATTGAGTATATAAAGGCTCATGCTAATCGACTTTCACACTACAACTCACATCACATTCATACTTATAATCTTTCTGTCGAGCCAAGTTGGAAGAGAAAACAAGATTGTGGAAACTTGGAACTAATATTGGTTCGTGGGTGAACCCTTAACCAGGCTGTACACGATCACTTTTCCACTTCCCTCACTATCCTTGAACCAAACTTAAACCTAAATTATTGCTCATGCTATTCCTGTCGAGAAGAAGAAACCATGCTTCGACTGTTACACTCACAAAACTATCACCTTTCAATGTTGTTCTAAGTCTTTCCTCTACTGTGGTACGTACAAGAGCTATGGCCAAGATCCTAAGGGTTTATGCCGTGCATGGGATCCTTGGAATGAAGGTCTCATTTCCTTGTTAGGCCAAGAAACGAGTAGCACCAACCATTTTTTCATCACTGATCTCTAAGTCGCGCTCTACACACCCATGTGTGGCATCTTTGTAAGTCATATTCTCTGCTGTATTTTGTTATCCTTTTTATCAAACATACCGAGGCTAGCTTCAGCTCGTTATTTTATACTCTCGTTCATCATCGTTATTAAAAATGTGACATCTTGAATCTCGACGTGGCTGTGCATGATGTGGTAAAATAAAATATAACTAATGATAAAGTATCACTTATAAAATGCGAATATAAAACTATCCAACTTAATGTACCATGAGAGTCTTGTATGGTTAAATGGCTTAACAAACCAAAAGGTTATATAACAGTCGATATATATATACCCCTTTACATATCATACAAGCTCTACCTTTTATTTTTCCTACTCTCGTAAATCTTTTCTTTCGAATAAATGTGGTAACTTAAACTCTCGTGTGGCCATGTAACAAAGTAGAGTAAACGAATAATAAAACATATGATAACATATATACATTCGACTTGCACACTAGAGAACCTCGCGTAAACAAGACCAAACTTTGGCTCTTGTTGGACACATGCGTACTACTTCTTGTGGCGTAATTGCTTGCAAACTTACTGAAACGAGGACTAGTGTGCATACATGCTCACGTTAAAAAGTCACTGAGAAAGATATAACAACATATAACACAGAATCGTAGGTATATATAAACAGATCATTGAGTATTAAAACACAAAAGGAGTACTAGTCCAAATGGTTGGGACGTTTGGCTTTGATCAAGAGGTCATGAGATCAAACCTTGTCCATGGCAGTTTTGCCCATTTTTATTATTTTTCAACTTTCACCTCTTGGCAGATTTAACCCCTCGACTTTAAACTATTTGACATTTCCTTAAAATACTTTTATGAATTTATAACTTATCTTAATATTTACAACTTCAACCCCTATAAGTTTGATACTTTGACATTTAGACACTTTTCATTCTAAAACTTTTATACTTTTTTTTTTAATAAACGTATACACTATACCACTTTCATCTAGATAAATATATCAAGTACATATTTTTATTTAGACGACCACATTAATGTAAACTATAATATATTTGTCTAAATATATTATTTGCACACAACTTCGATAAATATATAACATAGACATTTACACCTCGAGACCTAACGAAATAATAAATATAAATTGAAAAAGTAATGTTTTATGACGTCATCATAATATAAGATATCGGATGTAACACCCCCAATTCATGGATGCAGCGGAATTCGAACTGGGTGTTACTCGACGGCACAATAGTCACAATAATAGAAAACGAACTCCAATTGAGTCGTTTTAAAAGATGTATCATTCAAATTATATAAATATCAGAGATTTCAAAATGAGGTCCCAATTGGTTCCATGTTTACAATGTATAATAAATGAGTTTTGAATGATAATAAAATTTATAGCCCTCTTGAGTATCCGTGTCCTTCCGTGCCATCCTTGATCGTCATGAACCTGAAATACATGTTTGAGAGGTCAACACAAAGGTTGAGTGATATTCATAGAGTTTGTTAAATCGTTTGAACACAATATGTTGGTAGTGTGAGTTATAGGCTCACACCAATGTTTGGTAAACAAAACAGGTAGGCTACGTTACTATACGTCCGGAACATGTATTATACACTAAGCTTATGACACCATAACGTTAACGTGTACCAATATCGATCGGCAGATTTATCCCGGTAGGTACTTTGCTAACATACCTAAATCTCAAATATTATTGCATTTGTTTGAACTTAGTCAATACAAATGGGATTCGTCAATCCCAATAGGCCTATTAATAATATTCGCGCTCACTATTGCTAGTGATTAAATGGTTCATAATAAAGGATATCGGTTTAGCAAGGCTGGTACTTAGTGATAATAAAACAATCAGGTAAGCATACAATTTAAAAACATTGTGCTCGGTTATAAATAGCATGTATTCCCCCCAAGGGTTTGTAAAACAATTAAGTAATCGAAAGTGGGGCTATGAACTCACCTTAAGTAAGATAGCAAGTAATGAATATAACGGTCGAATCGCGAAGGTTCTATGAGCAACCTATAATAGAATGTCGCGACTTAGGACTTGAGTAATGAATATAACGTAGTGCCTATATATATATCTTGCATTTATAGTCCATGATGTGGTATGATGTATATTGTAAGTCTTTGAAAGTAATGATTCATGAAACATGTATGTTTTGTATATCGTTTACTACCGTTCGGGCCGACATAATTCAGAAGTCATGTTAGTAAGCGTTCGAGAAGCCAGGACACTTTAACTCGTAAATCCACAACTCATCTCGACGGCTTACATAATGAACTCCTCACATGAGGCTCCCTACTATTGTAGTAGTTGATGAAATATATAGATATAAGTTTTGATCCGAAAGGTTACATGTCCGATACTTGAATAAACTTAGGAAAGTTTATTTGTATATGAAGATTGTTATTAGGGGTAGTTTCATAAGTCTTGAATGACCATTTTCTCTTGGTAAAATCTCATGGTTTCCTTTTAAGTGAAGTAGATCCAAATTGCTTGTTCAAGTTATCGCCTAATTCATTGTTTCATGTTTACGCCTATGTAAGTTGGTATGGTCATTTCGTCATGGCCTAGCCATGACCTTTGGTCCTTGTTCCAAGGTCATGAGACTCAACCTTGGCTCTAGCCATGGTTGTGGTCTCGATTATAGGTCATAAGACCTCTTGTTCCTTTCAAAGTATAACCATAATCTAGTGACTTTCGCCTAAAAATGGGCTGTTTAGAATTTGAAGAATTTTATCACTCGGAAAGCATTTTTAGGTCTCGAGCTTCTTTGTCCCTGAACGAAAACGTCGTTTCGGACAACTTTCGTGTTTTAACTTTTTGATGAATCGGACCAGAAGTGGGACTTTCAAAACCCAAATTTGATCAGAATGGTATTTGGCAGTTTGCCGAAAAGTTTTGGTAACTTCAAATGGGCGTAACTTTTGACTCGTATACTCGTTTTAGGTGGTTCAAATTGCTATGGTTTCCTTGTTAAGTCCTCTACTGTAATATGTAATGATCCAATATCATAATTTTACCATTTTGGTCGTGGTCTTACCAAGAAATTCACTAGTTTGCTTGTTTTAGTAACTTGTTTCAATAATCCATTATAACAACATCTTTTACTCATTTGTATACATCATGGACATTATACAAGACATAATATAGCAAGAATAACTTGTAAATGATATGAACATGAGAAATTAACAAGAAGCATGTTAGGTTTAGGCTTACAACTTTTGGCTTTCTAATTAAAGAAAGGAGTAACAAGTAAGGAAATGGACTTTGATAGACTTGCTTCAACCCTTTTCACTTCAAGCAACCTTTCTACCCTTGGTATTCTTGAAAGATGGATGATAAAGGTTGAGGTGTATTGAGTAGATTTAAACTCAAGAGAAAACACCAAGTATGTTAGGGTTTGGAAGATTTTTGGTAACTTATGATCAAACTAGGGTTTCTTCTTGAATAAGCACTTGAACCTTGCAAGAAATTAGAGGGAAATAAAGCTAAGGATGGATGGTTATGGTGGTGGAGGTGCACGGCATAACAAGGGGGGAAGAGGGGCTATTTATAGTCCAAAATGAGGAGGTTAGGAAAGTGCTAGGAAATTACTAAAACTTGGTGACCAAGTTGTAATAAAATGATGATTTAGGGGTAGATTCATGAGATGAAGCCACATGGGGGTGACTCCCCCCCTCCTAGGCCGGTTTCATGAGCTTGGAGAGCAAGCTTTGGCTTTTGCTTGGTATTATCCTAGATATTGGATGAAACTTGACTCCGGAAAATGCAAACCGTAAGTTGTTACGCCTCAAAACGTAAAACCGGGTGTCGTAAAATTATGAAACTTTAAAGTATTGTTAGACATGTCCATATGTCCCATAATAAAATATAAAATGAGTGGTAGGTTCCGTTTGGGTGGTAAACCCTGCTAAAAACTGGAAACACGGGTCTAAAACGCGTAATACGTAAAATGTACGAATATTGCGTAAAATTGAGAAAAGTAAAATGTTACTTTTCTAATATGATATAAATGATTTAAAATGACTTATAATGTCTAGACTGGGCTCAGTCTAGTGTCGGTTGGTGTTAAATGTCTTTTAGACATCAAACCGTAAGCCTAAAAATCAAGGAATGACTTATAAAATCAAGGAATGATTTTTGGTCAAAGGAGGAGGGAAAAATTATGTTGACTTTTTCTAATAAGTTTGAAAACTCAAAACGTCTTAGAAACTCGTTTTGTGGTCTAACGGTTAATCGCCCATTCGGTTAAGCGTGCTCATGTGAGAGTAGTACCGACATGGGTGACCTGCTGGGAAGTCTTTGGTCATGTTTTTCTCAGTCATGATTAATTCTCAAATAAATCATGAGTGTGTCAAACATTTTTCTGATGCGGGGTCACCTGACGGGATCGAATTTCTTTGTGCGTAGAATTTCTGAATGACGTTTTACCCTAAAACGTGTAATTCCGTGTAATTCCTTAATAACTTTCACGAAAATGATCTGACGAATGTCAAACATTTAATTTGCCATGGAAATGATTTATCACTTGAGAATATCAAATAAAAATCAACTTTCGGGAAAATTTTCGGGAAAGATGAATCGTAAAAGTGAATAGTGAAATTTTCCGAGAATAGTAATTATCCTGAAAAAATGCGAATTGTTACATCGGAAGCTACATTGTGAGACTATAACAAAATAATGTTTTTAAATAACTTGAATTATAAAATTATATAACTTGACGTTATTATCGGTTAACTTGAATACACATTAAGTAATGATTATTCCTATAATAAAACTCATCGGTCCACTTAACCTGACGTAAACTTGAAAATTATTATAATTTATCATTTATCAACTTTTGATACATATCATTGATTCATGACGAGAATATAAAATAATAAACGATACTTATGCATAAATACAAGTTATATTGTATATAACTTGCTCTTGAACTATTAAGCGTTTTGCCACGCAAGCCACCTCTGCCACAAATCATTTTGTCATCGAACACTATTCAAATCACGATTCTCGATAAGTCGAACTTATCTCGAACTTCCATATCATTCAGGTTATCTTTGAAGTCATTTCCATTCTACGTCTGACAATACGTTATCTATGCCTATCATAACTCTCAGGTGAGTCATAGCCCCTACTCTTACTTGTTTTACAATGGTTTATAAACGTTTTTGGGGGAGATACATGCTTAACTACTGTTTTTGCTTTTACAAGTATTAATTAACTAAATACATGACTGTATTTCATATAAACTTTACTGGTTTACACATTTTTATATCTCATAAGGAAATACCTGCTATAGACATGATTACAAGTGATTTTTCAATGGTATGCTATATTTGATCTCTATTGCCTAAGTACCGATTACCAAAAGTCCCTCGTTCATGCACCTTAATCACCCAAAGGGTGAGCGTAAGTAGTTGTGAATAGATCTATTAGGGATTGACAATCCCCATTTGGTCGCTAGAGGAAAGCCACCAAATGCACGCTATTTGATTTCATAGGTTACTGGTAAATACCTATCCTGAGGGCCACTGTTTTACATCATTATTATGGATAATTTTGATGCCTGTTAATCGTTGAGTGTCATGAGCTTAGAGCAATAGAACGGTAGCACTGTAGTCATGATACAATATTACAACGGCTGATGTTTGGGGCGTACAATGCTGTAGCCCACTGTTTTATTAAACTATGAGATTGTGCTCACTATATAGCAGGAAAACTATTAATAATTGGCAAACGAACAAACTATTTTGGTGTTGACCCGATTAGGTCAAACAAACTACTCTTTTGGTGTTGACCCGGTGAAGGGCAAACCAACAGACTATTTTTGAATTATTAAGGAAATCATTCATTTTTCAGATTTTGATAAATCAACGATTTAAGCTATGAATATTATGGATTTACTCACACTTTAATTTGATAGTCAACTGTTATTATAACTTCTATGGAATCATAAACTCTTTGATTTTGGAAATCGATATTCGAAACTATAAACTCTATGAACTCACCAACCTTTGTGTTGACACTTTTAGCATGTGTTTATCTCAGGTAACTATACAAGAAGGAACTTGAAGGCACGGAGTGGGCTTGTAACCCGGCATGGGCTTAAATAAATATTTTGACATATTTCAAATAAACTTGTTGTTTAAATTATGAAACATCTTGATCTCTCGAATATTTGGTATTTTGAATGAATTAAACTTTAAAGCGTCACTTTTGTGTCGTTTTCCATGATTGTGACAAAGATCCTCGAAGTAACACCCAAAAAGTCTTCCGCTGACATTTGTAAGTCTTCCGCTGACGTGATGATTTTGGGGGTGTTACAGATTGGCATCAGAGCTACAGTTATAGAGAACCAAGTGTTTTGAACATTGGACTATAACTACACTTTTAAAACGGACCACTTTTACAAAATACCACCTTATGCCCTCCGTGCCTACGCGTTTCCAACATCTGGTAGAGACATTACTTTTACATGATTTCTTATATATGTTAACATGTTATAATTATGCTAATGAATTATATTTACTAATCGGGATTATTACAAATACCGTGTCTTCATATTTCCATCCGCCCGACGATTATGTGACTTTTAGATAGTTTATGCTACAACTACACTCTAGTATATATATATATATATATATATATATATATATATATATATATATATATATATATATATATATATATATATATATATATATATATATATATATATATATATATATATATGCTCCCCAACTATTTTGAATACTATACAAATCCTCCTTAATTATCTCACTCTCATCAGTATAGATGCGTATGGCATACTCTTTTCGTACTCTCGGAAAAATCTGCGCATTACCTTGTCGATTAGTATGGGTGTTGAGTCAGAAATTCTTAAGTAGGATGATTTACAATGTCTTTATTTGAATGGATTGGGACGCCTTTTTATTGAAATAAAGAAATTGTAAACCGCCGAACCATAAGTTTATACTTCGTTATTTACATCGTTTGGGACGCTTCTCTATGTAAATAACGAATTATAAATAAGTGGGCTTAATTGTATCTGAAATGGCATGCGTATGAAATCTAGGATCACTAAAGTTCATAAAACACTAAAACTTCAGCCAAAGACTCACGATTTTCTTCTGCGTATGCCTAATTCTAAGGCATTATGGCACAACCATATTTCTTCAATCATGTTCTTACTTTACATTCTGGCGATATATGAAACCTTTTCAGGACATTGTATGTGATTGCAATGGTCTCTCTTACTTCTCCGGCACTATGAGTGATATAGTGATCTCCGAACCTTTCACAACCTTACCTAAAATCCATCAAAATCTATAAATTCCTCAAATAGAAATACAAGATATGGAATTGCTAAGGAACAAACAGATTCATCATCTATAAAAGCTTGGAACCAAATACCGTGTTGTCACTTAAAACTATATTTAACAAGTTTCTCTTTACAAAAGCTGAAGTTCAGCAACTTTCTCTTCATTCAATAAGTTCCCACTTGAAAACTCTTATTTTTTTAAAATCTGTTAACAACCAACTAGTTTAATGGGTAGGTTACCCGCGAAGATCTTGATGTTCACAAAACAAGATATTGTGAACCATGTTATCTTCAAAACATGTTAAAATAAAAATCTTCATTCAAAAATGGAATTATTTCTTAAGTCAAGTTAATCAAAAGGAATTGAACATAAGACAACATAAGTAGTTAGAACTACTCAACAATTATGACTATGAGAACTGCTATCATCAAGGAAAAAGCTAATGTAGTAGTAGATACGTTAAGCTAGAAAGAAAAATTAAAAAGAAGAAGCTAATGTAGTAGTAGATACGTTAAGCTCGAAAGAAAAATTGAAACCGCTCAGGGATTAGATCGATAGGAATGACTATTTGTTCACCCCTTCCACTCACCTTTACAACTACCTTACCTTGGAATCCCGGGACGGGATTCAGTTTAACGGGTTGGTAATATAACACCCCGTAAAATTTTCCTACGATTAACACGTTACCATAACATAGAGTAACCATTTTTACCCATAACAATTTTGTTTTTATATGTATATATATATATATATATATATATATATATATATATATATATATATATATATATATATATATATATATATATATATATATATATATATATATACTTTGTCCATTACAACGTTATTCACTCTTACCTTGAAACAACATTTACACCTAAACGTTAATAACCTATATACCATACATAACTTAAAACATTGATACTTAATAAGTATACGTTTCAATAATTAACAAATACAATTTAAATAAATCCCGAGCCTACTAAAATTCCCATGTGTACTCGCTAATAATATTGGACCTCTAAGAACCATGAACGATAATTATTATCAACTTTCAAATATAATTACTATACTAGAATATTGATCAAGTTAAGGCACCTTACAAGTTTCATCTCAATTTGACACAAATAGCATTTTATTTCAATAACAATTCGTATGAATTCTAATAAACCACCAACTTTCTGTAACGTATTTAAATCCCAATTTTAAGGCCCTTCTGGTCCGAACCAGGAAAAGTGTAAAGCACGAAAGTAGTCCGAAATAATGTTTTACGTCTAGACTCGCGAGATTTTGAACCAAAAATGTAATTCGTGGCTGTTATCTATAGAATACAAACCTGACCCAAGTAAACCTCCCTCAAATATAACCTATAACGCACACTGATGCGTGGGAATCGCACCTTGCTTTACCTCTCGAGGGATCTCGCGAGGCTTACAACCCCCACCAGGCAGTGTACCTGATCGTTGTAGTATAGTATAGTGACAAGTACCGGGGGATTGATCGTTCAGCTTAGGAATAGTGTCGCTAGGATTAGAAAGCCTAACATATAATATCATTCATTCAAAACAAGAATAGACAAGTAATCAACACATAATCAACATCTAGGTTTCATTAGATCTAAGCAAACACAAAGGAAATTTAGCCTAGCATAGTAGAATTAAGATAAGAACAAAAGATAGACAACCAACACATAGACATATTGATTGAATTAAGAGTATACTTATCTCAATTACAATGCAAGGTCTCAAGGGTTTGGAACCCTTGAAAAACCTGTAAAAGAGGCACCAAAATCGTCTTTAGGGTTTCACCAAAACTTCTCTCCTTTTTAATGAAAAAAACTAGAAAACTATATATAGGAAAATCGTCCTGACGGCGTCAAGAGTAAAATCTGACGCCGTCAACTCGCCGCCATACACTTCCTCGGACGCCCTAGATAAAATCGTGACGGCCTATGTGACGCCGTCACCACCCACGGTAAATTATTCTTGGCCACTTTGACGCCGTCATAACTCCATCTGTCGCCGTCACCAGCTACGGTAATTTATTCTTCATGTCTGACGCCGTCAAGAGCAAACCCTTGACGCCGTCACCTTGTATTTCCAGCTTGGATTTTTGGTACTTTGTCGTTTTCTTCACTTTATGCTCCAAAAACGTCCAAAATAGCCTCTTTTCCAGAATTCGCTCTCCAAACACCTAAAATCACAAAAGGAACGATTTAGGGCAATATTTGATCAAATAAATTCGGATTCGGGCTTAAATGACCCCCTAAAAACGGATCATTTTTCGCCTCATCATATACCCTTACACTTGAGATTTGCTTGTCCTCAAGCAAATGAGCTTTTATTCTACTCAAAAGACAAGTTAGGGGTCATTTAACACTAATATAAAAGTAATTACAACAAATAATCGTTCCACTAAAGACCAATAGACAAGCACGGAGGTCATACACAAGCACCTCACAAATAGTGTTTAGATACTCACATCTCTCGGGTGTAATAAAGTAATATAACATTATGGAAATGGAAGATATCTCTCACTACCTGTCATAGCAAAATAGATTACCATAGGCTTGGGAAAGGATCAAACCTCCACCACATGGCGTAAGCACCTAGGATAAACTATCAAAGAGGTCTTTTTAAAGGGTTATAATGTTAGGTGTAGGGATATGAATTACACGGTTTTGTTGGATAAAGGGAATTTTACTGGTGGCGAGTTAACAATCTTAGTTAATTACATGTACAAGATGGCGTTGCTAAGCCAAGACTAGACTCGACTTAAGCTAATAAATGAAAAATAACAAAAACATAAAATAAACATAGAATGAAAACGGGATGGTAGTCCGTATGTTTTTTCTCTCTTTCTTTTCTATTTTTTTTTTCTTTTTCTAATTTTTTTTCTTTTTCTTGATTTTTTCGATTTTTTTTTTTTTTTTTTTTTTTTTTTTTTTTTTTTTTTTTTTCCATACACTCTTACCCTACCATCCAAAATAATACATCATAGGGGTTTGAGCATTCCCCTTACACTTGAATCTTTACATACTTTACATTAAACTATTCTAATGACTCGAATTAAGAAAATCAAAACACTTAGAGCACTTTTAAAATTAACGTACATATGGGGGTAATAAATGATGTCCTTCCCCATTACTCCATAAAATAAGTACTTACCCATGAGTCCCAATCGTCCCAAAACAATATGTACAAGGATATGACTCGACTTAGCAACCATGTAATCAATTAGAAAGTTAACTTAGGGTTTAACAAATAACAATAATGCACTAAAAATGAGCGCATACACGGAAGGCTAAGGCGATTTGGGTGTACATTTAAGTGGGGTGTAACAAATTCTTCCTTTAAGTAAAATGCTTAAAGTTAGAAACGAAAAGATAGGCTCGGAGGGGTGTACTAGGGGTATCGTGTACTAAAAATGAGTACAACGCTAAGGGTGTGGGAAAAATTAGTTGACTTAACTAGCCAAGTAATATGACTTAAATGGTCAAGTAATCGTAATACGGGTTTAACACAAGGGTGATCCTAATGCCTCTTATCATGTAGTAAATCCTACCACACGAATGTAGTCTCACTAGCGGTCTCGGGATGCATCACTAACGCAAGTTCTAGAATCTAAATGCTACCGGTACACTCATAAGCACCAATAATAAATGCTTTTCCTATCAAATCTAAAGGCGAACCTCATATTTTTGGGTGGAAAATTTTTCTGAATATACGGTTATGTGCTAGTCATACAACCTCCTATCCATGAGACGCTTGCTATGGCTAAAGTTTCACTCCTAAATGTTGTAAAAAATTTTAAATTTGGCGCTAAAATTACACTAACAAGTATTTCTCATAGTTTTATTACTCATCTACTATCAAACAAAACAAACTCAAGCGAAAGTGCATATGTAAGGTATCATCTTTTTACCCTCCCCTTACACTTAAGATGAACATTGTCCCCAATGTTCAAGTAAAGAATGTAAAAGTTAAAAGTAAAGAGAATGAATTCAAATACTCCCCTGATTCGCTCGGTATGTATTTTAGGTTGGCCAGGTTAAATCTTCCTCCAAGAAAACGAACAATCAAAGCTTCCCTTCCAGAATATAAATCATCTTCTTGTCTCAAATAACCTGTAAATCCTGACAAAAGTAGACAAGGCAACCTCACGTAAAATCGGCGGCATCCTATATAAGTTACTAAATCCTAGAAAACAAAATAAGATATAATGCTTGTGGAATGAAGTTTGCAGATTTCCTGGAGATTATAAAACTTAATAATTCACAAAAACTCATAAGACTCCGTTAGAAAAACAAAATCGGTAAAATTTCCAGATTTTTGACTCCTGACGCCGTCAAGAGCAATTGCCTGACGCCGTCAGAATGAACCTGCAGAAATCTTTATGTTAAGTTTCCGGAAAATTTCTGGAAAAACTTTGTCCTACTTCCTGGAAAATCCTGCAAAACTACATTATGACTCAATACAAGCATTTGACTCTAACAATACGAATACACATGTTCATTAAATATTGTGGAGAATCATGATCGGTTTGTTTCTTAAAAAAAACATATTTGGGGTTTCCCCTTACACTTATCTTTTGCAAAAATACCTTTAGGTTGAAGTTAAGACTAGGCTAAACAACATAATAAAGTATTTCCACATTTTAATTGAGAAACATGATCAACCAACAATAAAAATAAAACATGCATACGGAAGCAAATAACAATCAAACAAATAAAATCACACAAAACATGGGTTGCCTCCCAAGAAGCGCTTTTCTTTATTTACGAGTCTTGTAGCTAGACTCAAAGTTGTGGGTTACTACGTGATTCGGGTGAGTTCCTCATTGAGGACATCTTTGGGATCGAACTTAGGTTTCAACTCTCTATCGGTTTCCTTAGTATGGTACGACCTCTCGAACATCTCTCCATCCGGATCATATAAAGTCATTCTCATGTGCCATGATCCGTCTCCTTCTTTAGGTGGCTTGTCCCACCTCCATTCATACTTATCTCCATCTCTTTTCCATTTATTCAACTCTATATTAATAGGCATTACGCTTAAGAACTCAATCATTTTTCTAAAGACTAAGGGGTCCTCAAAGGGATCTAGCTCCTCATCTCTAGCTATGAGTTGTTCAACCGAATGTGTTCTCTCAACGAAATCCTTTTCTAGATAAAATGGGCATTGAGGTCCTATGAAGTTCCTTTCTATCCAAGGTCCATATCTAGATGGTCTCCTATTCATCTCTACCCAATGCGGTGTTGGTTCATCATCACAATCATAACTATGCTTCTTAACATTATACACCGACCAAGTATCGCCTTCACCTACCGCTATCTTAGATTCCTTGCAATCTATCATGGCACTAGCGGTTGCTAAAAATCCTCTTCCAACTAATAATGGGCATGTAGTGTCACTAACCATGTCTAGGACGTGAAAATCCGCTAATATAGTCAACTTTCCTACGTGAACAACTACATCCTTAATCATCCCAACCGGGTGAGCGATATTCCCATCCGCTAGCCCTATCAATACCTCCGTTTCTTCTAACTTTCCTAGCTTAAGAGTGGTGAATAAGGATAAGGGAATCAAGTTGAGGCTTGACCCTAAATCGGCTAATGTGTCGAAAGCTTCGGATCTTCCTATCTTACAAGGCAAAACAAATATACCCGGGTCATCAAGCTTTTTAGGTAACTTGTTTTGAACGAAAGCGGTCCCATTTTTGCCTAGCTTACACTTCTCATATTTTTCTAGGAGGGCGCTATAGTATGGAGCACGCGCTAAGACATCAATGACGGGGCGTTCAATGTGAAGTTCTTTGAATTCATCGTCAAGGTCTTGCGTAAGAGGTGTTTCAACAATACTTTTGACCGGTTCTATAGTGGGAGTTTTAGTTGATTGGTCCTTTTGGGGAACTTGGTTTTGCTTGAAACACTTGCTCGTTGATTTGACCGAATAATATTGTGGACACAAAGCGGGTGACGAAACGGATGATATGGAATTAACGGTTAGTTTCGTATTCTTGATGGTGTCACTTGGGAGTGCTCCCATTTCTCGGTCATTGAGAACTTTCAACAATGTGTCAATTCTATTGGTCATCTCATTTTGATTCTGTTTGAAATCGGCTTCAAACTTAGCTATGCGGGCTTCTTGAGATGCCATGAACTTTGACATCAATCCTTCAAGATTGTTGGTACTACCATAGTTGTTAGAAGGACTGTTGTTGAAGGTACGGTTGGATGGTGGACCGTTTGATTGGTAACGATTAGGTGGGTTGGATGAATTTGGTTGATTTTGTTTCCACCTAAGGTTTGGGTGATTTTTCCATGAGGGGTTATATGAATCACCGTATGTGTTTGGCTCGGGCTTGAAAGTGTACCACTTATCTCCCGCTTCGTCGGTACGCGTGGATGCGTAGTCCGCAAAAGCTGTTCCGGGGAGTTCCACACAATCACGAGTGTCATGGGGACCACTACATAATTCGCATGAAGAAGTGATTTTGTTCACTTGGCTTGAATGCTTCGGAGCCTCGTAAGATTTCATGAGAAACTTGACTTGGTCCTCAAGTTCCATGATCCTACGGTCGGGAGTGCTTGAATTATTCGAAGGCAAAGATATTGCCTTGACCGTTTTGTTCAAATCACGGGGATCATTCCAACTTTCGTTGTCATAGAGAGCAAGATCTTCTATGAGTTCCCATGATTGTTCCGCACTAAGATCACGTAGCTTACCACCGGCCGATTGGTCAATGGTTCGCCTCGTGGGGATATCGATATGGTCATAAAAAATTTGGACTTGGAGCCACAAATCTATGCCATGATGAGGGACTTTTTGGAGTAAGTCCTTGAAACGAGTCCATGCTTCATAAAGAGATTCATTTTGACGTTGTTGGAACATCAAGATGTCATTCCTAAGTTTAGTAGTTCTCCCCGGTGGGAAAAATTGAGCAAGGAAACGAGTGGTGAGATCATCCCATGTGGTGATGGATCCCGCGGGTAAACGCTCAAGCCATTGACTAGCTTGATCCCGTAGAGAGAATTGGAATAGGCGTAAACGGGTAGTCTCTCTAGTTTCAACACCTAGGTCTATGGAATCTACAATTTTGAGGAAGTCCTTAAGGTGTTGGTTTGGATCTTCGGAACGAAGTCCATGGAATGCACATCCGCTTTGCACCAACCGGATGGTGTCGGATCGCAAGGGGGTCACATTGGCTCCGGTGAGCTCAATGGTGTTTCGGTAGCCTAGGTGGCTAGGTCAGGAATACTCTCCTAAGGTTCGGGGCCTAAGGGGTTCTAATGGTGGGTTTTGTTGTGGTGGGATGATGGGTTCAAAGATGTTACCACCTTCCATGATGTCGGATGGTAAAGAGTTACGAACAAAAGCACGAAGAAATAAGATAGACTAAAGAAGACCTAAAAATAAAAATAAAATCTTACTAGAAAGGAATCTAGCAAGTAGACCTAATAAAAAGAAATCCTAACCTAGACAATAACTATTCCCCGGGCTGCGGCGCCAAAAACTTGATGCGTGGGAATCGCACCTTGCTTTACCTCTCGAGGGATCTCGCGAGGCTTACAACCCCCACCAGGCAGTGTACCTGATCGTTGTAGTATAGTATAGTGACAAGTACCGGGGGATTGATCGTTCAGCTTAGGAATAGTGTCGCTAGGATTAGAAAGCCTAACATATAATATCATTCATTCAAAACAAGAATAGACAAGTAATCAACACATAATCAACATCTAGGTTTCATTAGATCTAAGCAAACACAAAGGAAATTTAGCCTAGCATAGTAGAATTAAGATAAGAACAAAAGATAGACAACCAACACATAGACATATTGATTGAATTAAGAGTATACTTATCTCAATTACAATGCAAGGTCTCAAGGGTTTGGAACCCTTGAAAAACCTGTAAAAGAGGCACCAAAATCGTCTTTAGGGTTTCACCAAAACTTCTCTCCTTTTTAATGAAAAAAACTAGAAAACTATATATAGGAAAATCGTCCTGACGGCGTCAAGAGTAAAATCTGACGCCGTCAACTCGCCGCCATACACTTCCTCGGACGCCCTAGATAAAATCGTGACGGCCTATGTGACGCCATCACCACCCACGGTAAATTATTCTTGGCCACTTTGACGCCGTCATAACTCCATCTGACGCCGTCACCAGCTACGGTAAT
The DNA here is from genome assembly GCA_030686995.1 of Artemisia argyi. Classification (NCBI taxonomy): domain Eukaryota; kingdom Viridiplantae; phylum Streptophyta; class Magnoliopsida; order Asterales; family Asteraceae; genus Artemisia; species Artemisia argyi. The sequence goes on along the minus strand of CM060679.1, from coordinate 34,882,571 downwards.
TTATTCTTCATGTCTGACGCCGTCAAGAGCAAACCCTTGACGCCGTCACCTTGTATTTCCAGCTTGGATTTTTGGTACTTTGTCGTTTTCTTCACTTTATGCTCCAAAAACGTCCAAAATAGCCTCTTTTCCAGAATTCGCTCTCCAAACACCTAAAATCACAAAAGGAACGATTTAGGGCAATATTTGATCAAATAAATTCGGATTCGGGCTTAAATGACCCCCTAAAAACGGATCATTTTTCGCCTCATCACACACCTTCACCCTCCCTCACTTGTTACTACCCCAAGTATGACCTAGAAAACCAATCTATGCATGTTAGGAATATCAGGTGTAAGTCTTACACATTCGATTTGTTATAGTTCGATTGGACATGAAAGGAAGTAACATGTATTTGATTCACTCTAACACTTAACCTCCTCAACTCACTCGACATTTGTTTCATTTGATGAACCTTCATACGCCACCTCCAACAATCTCCAATCCAAATACATGCAAACATCTTATCCCTGCTCCATATCACATTCCAGATTGAGTATATAAAGGCTCATGCTAATCGACTTTCACACTACAACTCACATCACATTCATACTTATAATCTTTCTGTCGAGCCAAGTTGGAAGAGAAAGCAGGATTGTGGAAACTTAGAACTAATATTGGTTCGTGGGTGAACCCTTAACCAGGCTGTACACGATCACTTTTCCACTTTCCTCACTATCCTTGAACCAAACTTAAACCTAAATTATTGCTCTTGCTGTTCCTGTCGAGAAGAAGAAACCATGCTTCGACTGTTACACTCACAAAACTATCACCTTTCAATGTTGTTCTAAGTCTTTCCTCTACTGTGGTACGTACGAGAGCTATGGCCAAGATCCTAAGGGTTTATGCCGTGCATGGGATCCTTGGAATGAAGGTCTCATTTCCTTGTTAGGCCAAGAAACGAGTAGCACCAACCATTTTTCCATCACTGATCTCTAAGTCGCGCTCTACACACCCATGTGTGGCATCTTTGTAAGTCATTTTCTCTGCTGTATTTGTTATCCTTTTTATCAAACATACCGAGGCTAGCTTCAGCTCGTTATTTTATACTCTCGTTCATCATCGTTATTAAAAATGTGACATCTTGAATCTCGACGTGGCTGTGCATGATGTGGTAAAATAAAATATAACTAATGATAAAGTATCACTTATAAAATGCGAATATAAAACTATCCAACTTAATGTACCATGAGAGTCTTGTATGGTTAAATGGCTTAACAAACCAAAAGGTTATATAACATTCGATATATATATACCCCTTTACATATCATACAAGCTCTACCTTTTATTTTTCCTACTCTCGTAAATCTTTTCTTTCGAATAAATGTGGTAACTTAAACTCTCGTGTGGCCATGTAACAAAGTAGAGTAAACGAATAATAAAACATATGATAACATATATACATTCGTCTTGCACACTAGAGAACCTCGCGTAAACAAGACCAAACTTTGGCTCTTGTTGGACACATGCGTACTACTTCTTGTGGCGTAATTGCTTGCAAACTTACTGAAACGAGGACTAGTGTGCATACATGCTCACGTTAAAAAGTCACTGAGAAAGATATAACAACATATAACACAGAATCGTAGGTATATATAAACAGATCATTGAGTATTAAAACACAAAAGGAGTACTAGTCCAAATGGTTGGGACGTTTGGCTTTGATCAAGAGGTCATGAGACCAAACCTTGTCCATGGCAGTTTTGCCCATTTTTATTATTTTTCAACTTTCACCTCTTGGCAGATTTAACCCCTCGACTTTAAACTATTTGACATTTCCTTAAAATACTTTTATGAATTTATAACTTATCTTAATATTTACAACTTCAACCCCTATAAGTTTGATACTTTGACATTTAGACACTTTTCATTCTAAAACTTTTATACTTTTTTTTATAAACGTATACACTATACCACTTTCATCTAGATAAATATATCAAGTACATATTTTTATTTAGACGACCACATTAACGTAAACTATAATATATTTGTCTAAATATATTATTTGCACACAACTTCGAAAAATATATAACATAGACATTTACACCTCGAGACCTAACGAAATAAAAAATATAAATTGAAAAGGTAATGTTTTATGACGTCATCATAATATAAGATATCGGAAGCTACATTGTGAGACTATAACAAAATAATGTTTTTAAATAACTTGAATTATAAAATTATATAACTTGACGTTATTATCGGTTAACTTGAATACACATTAAGTAATGATTATTCCTATAATAAAACTCATCGGTCCACTTAACCTGACGTAAACTTGAAAATTATTATAATTTATCATTTATCAACTTTTGATACATATCATTGATTCATGACGAGAATATAAAATAATAAACGATACTTATGCATAAATACAAGTTATATTGTATATAACTTGCTCTTGAACTATTAAGCGTTTTGCCACGCAAGCCACCTCTGCCACAAATCATTTTGTCATCGAACACTATTCAAATCACGATTCTCGACAAGTCGAACTTATCTCGAACTTCCATATCATTCAGGTTATCTTTGAAGTCATTTCCATTCTACGTCTGACATTACGTTATCTATGCCTATCATAACTCTCAGGTGAGTCATAGCCCCTACTCTTACTTGTTTTACAATGGTTTATAAACGTTTTTGGGGGAGATACATGCTTAACTACTGTTTTTGCTTTTACAAGTATTAATTAACTAAATACATGACTGTATTTCATATAAACTTTACTGGTTTACACATTTTTATATCTCATAAGGAAATACCTGCTATAGACATGATTACAAGTGATTTTTCAATGGTATGCTATATTTGATCTCTATTGCCTAAGTACCGATTACCAAAAGTCCCTCGTTCATGCACCTTAATCACCCAAAGGGTGAGCGTAAGTAGTTGTGAATAGATCTATTAGGGATTGACAATCCCCATTTGGTCGCTAGAGGAAAGCCACCAAATGCACGCTATTTGATTTCATAGGTTACTGGTAAATACCTATCCCGAGGGCCACTGTTTTACATCATTATTATGGATAATTTTGATGCCTGTTAATCGTTGAGTGTCATGAGCTTAGAGCAATAGAACGGTAGCACTGTAGTCATGATACAATATTACAACGACTGATGTTTGGGGCGTACAATGCTGTAGCCCACTGTTTTATTAAACTATGAGATTGTGCTCACTATATAGCAGGAAAACTATTAATAATTGGCAAATGAACAAACTATTTTGGTGTTGACCCGATTAGGTCAAACAAACTACTCTTTTGGTGTTGACCCGGTGAAGGGCAAACCAACAGACTATTTTTGAATTATTAAGGAAATCATTCATTTTTCTGATTTTGATAAATCAACGATTTAAGCTATGAATATTATGGATTTACTCACACTTTAATTTGATAATCAACTGTTATTATAACTTCTATGGAATCATAAACTCTTTGATTTTGGAAATCGATATTCGAAACTATAAACTCTATGAACTCACCAACCTTTGTGTTGACACTTTTAGCATGTGTTTATCTCAGGTAACTATACAAGAAGGAACTTGAAGGCACGGAGTGGGCTTTTAACCTGGCATGGGCTTAAATAAACATTTTGACATATTTCAAATAAACTTGTTGTTTAAATTATGAAACATCTTTGTTGAGCTATAGACCTTGATAGATCTTATTGAGCACTCTAGAATCGTTAGTAATGTTACTGTAATCAATAACACACTAATAGATAATCCCTGCAACTTGTATTTATAAAGCGGAAACAAAAGACAAGCTTGATACTAAGAATACTTGATCCTCTATGGATCTTTTAATTATATTCAGAATTTTCTAAAAGTTATTCAATACATAAACCGTGTGTTCCTTTTATACTCAAGGAACCCTAAACCGTTTCTCAAGAAACGTATATTCTAAAACTTCTAAAAGATATGCATTATCACTTCCTAAATAAACTCATGGATATCCAAACTACATTACATAAAACACGGAAATACTATATCCGCAGAAACTAATAAAGCTGAACTATGTCTTCAGCAGATACACTGCTTCAGCAGAAACCAACTCTTCAGCAGGATCCTTTCAGCAGAAACAGCAGCAGAATTCTTTCTACACAGAATTCCCAACAATCCTCCCCTAATCTTGAATTTGACCTAGTTAAGTTCAAGATTCTTGATAGATCTTTAAAGTAACATACCAAGAGGATTGTAACTGAGCATCAGCAAAGAATTATCATCAGCAGAATCTCTATGATCAACATATACTTAAAAGCTCCATTCTTTGCAGCAACAAATGACTTAATGTACATCAAAACAAATTAGTTTCATACTATTCTCATCACTTCCAGGTGTGTTAACTCCTGTGAGAGGTGAATCATTGAAAGTAATGGATTTGATGTCTAGAGTAGCCAAGTGTTCAAAGGTACACTGATAACCACATGATTTTTAGCAAATCATCATCTATAAACGGATTTGAGATGTCTTTACCTGTAGCCGTTTGCTCAGGACTAGCCAATTATCTTGATGAAAATCATCTTGGTTAACTGATTACCAAATATGGTTTTCCACTGCCTTTACCACAAGCCATATACATGTGGGCTAGCTAATTATTCAGAATCCATAAAGGAAAAATCCATGGTCAATTGACAACCATTTCAACTACTCAGCAACAAAGCATTGGTGAGTTGACAACCCTATGGTTTTGAGCAAACCATTACAGCTATCAACAGATTTGATGTGTCTTTACCAAAGCTGTACCCTTTGGACTAGCCAACTTTGTGATGGAATAGTCAACATCAGGTAAGTTGATAACCAAACCTGCAGACAAATACTATACAACAATATGTTTTTTTTTTTTTTTTTTTTTTTTTTTTTTTTTTTTTTTTTTTTTTTTTAAAGAATAAAATACATATACAACATAATATCCCTACTCAACTGCAGCTCTGGAAGTCTTAATCCTTTGTTTGAAAACCTTCACCAAAGATTCAGCAAACAATCTTGTATTACCAGCTGGATCAGGAGGAATTTCCAACTTCTGTTGTAACATTTTCTCCATCAAAGAAACCTTCAGAGGATATTTGTGAATAATATCCATAATAATCCTCAGACCAGTGGTAGTTTCCAGCACATGTACATAAGACATAGGATAGAACTTCCAACTCTGAACTTTCCATTTCTGATTATTCTTCCATATATCATAACTTGCACCAGTAGGAGTAGAAGAATCAAACAATACTTGAAGATCACCCAACAAATATAATCCAGAACCTTTAGGAGTATGAGTGGCATAATACTTAGTAACCAACTCATGTAGAGTGACCAAATCTTGATAATTTACAAGATGAAGAATCTGCTGAAGGAAAACAAAAGATATGGATGACTTATCCAATCTATGAATGATATTGAGTTGACCATCTTGACTTAACTCCCAACTCACTAGAACTACTCTAGTTCCTTCTGGCCAATCATCAGATGATCCTTCCCTTATAAATGTAGCATCAGAATCATTTACATTAATTAGACTGTGTAATGATCCTACTCTAGCCATTCTCTTTCCTCTTCTACCAGGAACATAAATAGCATCATGAACTACTGCTTCAGCAGAATCACCTTCTGCGGCTTCAGTATCCACTGATGAAGTATCCTTTTGGTCATCAGCAGAATCTTCAGAAGATTCAAGTGCAGCAGATGCATATTGTTCATCCATAGCTTTCCTGATTTGTTTGTTCCTAGCAGCTTGAATTTCAACTTCTCTTGTCTTCAGATCATGAAATCTAGCAAGTGCAGCTTTTTGTTCATCTTTTTGGAACTCATCTAACTTCCTAGCAGCTTCTTCACCCATTCTTTCCTGTTCCAATTGCTTCCTAGTTCTTTTTCTAGTTGGAGGATCTGCTGTTATTACTTTTGCTTTACCTTTATCCACAATCTTCCTAGTTGGAGGATCTGAAACAACATGAGATACACCAGCAGAAGTATCAGGGAAAGATACTTTCTCAGTAACACTAGTATCAGCATTGAGAAGAGGAATATTCTTGGAAGCACCCAATCTTTCTTTATCATTTTTAGTCTTGATTCGGTTATAAATCTCAACCAATTTTTCAAATGGAAGTCCCCACACCTGTCGCTTAGACCAAGCACTATTGAACAAAGAACTGCTTTGATTTCTCACATATACTCTCATATAATCTCTCTGCTGTGCTTGAGTCATAGGTTTATCTCTTTTAGCTTTAGCTTTCAACTCATCAGCTTCCTTCTTCCTCATCTTTAACATATTCACAATCTCAGATTCAAAATCTTGTTTCTCTACATTCTTACCAATCAATTCAGCAATGATAGTAGGATTAGCAAGCATCTGTTTCCCAATCATCTGCCAATCTGATTCATCAAACTTTAGAACTGCTGCATCCAATTCCCTTTGTCTTTCAATAGGTAATGTAGAAACATATCTTTGAGTCTCTGAATCTAATTCTGTATCAAACTTAGCTTGTACTTCCTCAGCTAGTTTGGTACTCTTCATATAATTTTCCCAATCTTGTAATAATTTACCTTGTTCAGCCCTATCTTCATCAGTTACAAGCTCATCCAAATTATCATGAGAAACATTATCTACAGCAACATCATCATTAGACACATGCACATCTGCCATAGGTTCATCATGTAAATCTTGAACCTCTCTTTTAGTAGTAACTTGTGGATTCTCTGATGAATGATGATCAGGAGAATGCAAGTATTCTCTTCCAGCTACAAAGTATGTTTCTCCTGATGTATTTCCTTTGTCAGCAGATTTCTCAGTAGCAACCCTACTTAATGTTTGTTTCTCCTGAAGTATATCCACAGCTTCAGTCATCAACACATCATTATCACCACCAGATACATTTGAGGCTTCAGCAGCTTTCCTTGCCAAATACTGTCTTGTACCTCTTCTTTGAACAAGTATTATTGGTTTAGATTGAGGTGCTGCAGCAGCCTTAGGTGGTACAACATGAGACTGTCTAGCAACTTCAGCTAGAATCTCAAGAGAATCCAGATTAGTAGACTCCAAATTTGCCTCCTTTTCTACTTCAGCAGAATCCAATCCATCATTGCTTTGCTTCTGCTTAGTCAGCTGTGCCTCCAAATCTTTGACTTTACTTTTCAGACTTTGAATTTCATTACCAAGAGAAGTCTTGGTCTCAGCAAGTTCCTTTTGGAGATCCTCAGTCATTTTCATGTACCTGGTAAGAGAATCATATACAAATGTGAGAGTAATAGGGTCCTCTGCTCTACCAGCAGATTGCTCAGTGGTGTGAGGAGCTTCATTGAACCCTTCAGAAGAAACAGACTCATGTACAACCTTAGGAGAACCTACATTAATTTGCTCTCCCAAAGAACTAGGTGAAAGTAGTCTATTAAGTTCAGGTTCAAAAGTCTGTAAATCATCTTCAAACTCATGAAATTGCTCAGTGGGAGCATCCTGAACTGGTGAGATGGTAGGGCTAGGTGACATATGTACAGGGGTAGGTGGTGGTAAGTCAGCAGAATCAGGTAAAGGTTTAGCAGTTGTAGCTGGCGCTTCCTCCATTACCACTGAAGGAATACCATCAGCAGCAACACCAGAAGATGATGGATTACCATCATCAGCAGCATTAGAAGCAGACACATTACCAGCATCATCACCCTCAACTACATTATCATTGCCTTGTGGCAACATTGCTTGTAACATAGGGTAATGTTCCCCAGTATAATTAGTTTTCATTGAGGCAAACAGCTTAGAACCTAGACTTTTAATGGGTATATGGGTCATATCTTCAGTGGTTATGTCTAAGATTATCTGTAAGAATCTAGGGTACATTAAAAACTTATGCTTTTCCTTATCTATATTTTCTAGCATATTTTCAAAAATAAACTTAGAAAAATTATAAGTTTCACCCTTAGAAAGACAAACAATACCACAACCCAATTGCAGAGAGAACTGGTTCCATCCACCACACTTGTTGCTCATACATTGAAGCAGCAGATGCACTAGATACCTCCACTTAGGGCAAAATTGATTCTTGTGCCACTTGGAAGTATCAGTACTTTGATATCCAGCTTCTCTTAACCCAGCAAGAATCTCTGCAGTATTGGAATGATACACACCATTTTCATCATCCAACTGAAGCTTTGCCCTTATCAACCCTTCTGTCACCACATATTCTACACCATCTATTACAGCTACAATCTCTGTTGCAGATCTCTTAGTAGCAGATGCCCAAAATTGTTTCACCAAGGATTCACACACCAAATTGGGACAATAAGTCAAAGCATAATGAATCTTCGACCTTTGTAGAAATTCCACCATCAAATCAAATTTTTCATGTCCCTTCTTTGTTGTTAGAATAGCGTATTTGTTATGATCGTCCTTAAATTCAAGTTGAGCCATTTAACAGAATGTGTGTGAGAATGTTATGAATTACTCCAAAGAATAATGGGTTTATTTTAAGTGATAAGCGAATAAATTTGATTCGAAAAGATATGCAGAGTGAGTTAAATTTGGAAGTTCCCCAATCGTGGTCAAAATTATCGGAACAACTTATTGACCAAGTCTGACAAAACTTCTAATTTTAAAATTAACCCTTCAGCAGTAACGAAAGTCAAACCTGCTGAAGCACAGTCAACTATCAGCAGAATCGACCAAAGGTAAAAATATCTTCGGTCAATATCTTGATTTTACTGTGCCACCCAACTCGCATTTAATATCGTAACTCCTAAAATTAGCTTATTTAATCACCCCAAATCACACATCTCATTCATCAACTTTCCCAAATTATCTTTCAAACCCTAATTTCTATTAATCCCAATTCACCATTCAATACATGTCTTCACACCCAGAAACCTCAGATTCAAATTCCTCTTCTTCATCATCAGAAGAGGATATACCACCATATCCTTGGGGACTTGAAGGTTCTGACTTTGCAAGAGCATTGGAGAATCGATGTGCTGCACAAGAAAGACAATGGAATTCTCACTTGAAGGGTGAACCAAGCAATGCACCCAATCCTGCTGAGAGAGAGATTGTCTCTCCCTTCATCTATACCTCTGATGAAGACTCTTCAGAGGAAGAACATGAAGATCCATCCTTTCTCCCTCCTTCCACACCAGAGAGACCCCAACCAAGATCAAGTACTAGGGGTCCATCTCCTCCAACATCACAAAATCTGGTGTTGGATCTTCCTGCTCCAGGACCTGGTCTTCCACATCAAGAACATATTGGACAGAGCAAGAGTTCTGAGATCATACGTAAGGGAAATGAGAAGCAGAATTAGGTGATTGAGGAATGTAACCATGAGGCAAAGTTCTTGAGTATTCTCTTGACTTTAATTCATGAGCATCTTCCCAGTCTTCCTTCTCTTCTTTTTCCATTTTCATCTTCAGCTTCTTCATTGTACTTGTCATAGCCTCAAGTATTTTGTAATAAGTGATAGAAGCTAGTATTACTGAATTAGTCAATAGTTTAGGAATGGTCATTGTATCTCAGTTGCAACATTGAATGTAAGCTGTAACTTGTTTATATGAATGAATGAGAAGATCTTAGTTGAATTTCTCCATTGTGTAAGATCTTCAGCATGTTTCAATTGATCAGTAGAAACCATGTTCAGCATATCGACCACATTCCTTTGACTTTCATTCTCAGAACATCTGCAAAACAACCACCAAACATGCAAATACACCAAACAACTTGCACAACTGTTAGAGGGTTAGTGTTAAAAACTTGTTAAAACTCAGAAATTTTACAACATATACAATTAATCCAAAGTTTACAGTCATCATCCTCCCCTGAGGCATATGCCTCCCCTGAGGCTTATGCCTCCCCTTAAACTTTGCAGTTAAGGGTTTAACATGCCAATATGGACCACCAAATATTGAAACCTTGGTCCATCAAATGCCTTGGTTAATAAATTAGCCACATTTTCATCTGTGTGAATTTTGACCACTTTAACCAAATGTTTCTCATAAGCATCCCTTATAAAATGATGTCTGATTTCAATATGTTTGGTTCTATTATGAAAAACTGAATTTTTAACAATGCAAATGGTACTTTGATTGTCAATGAAAATGGTAGTATTCATGAAGTTATACCCATAATCCAGTAATTGATTCTGAATCCATAGAACCTGACCACAACAATTAGCAGCAACAACATACTCTGCTTCAGTAGTAGAGGTAGCAACAATGGTCTGTTTCTTGCATTGCCAAGAAATCAGTCTTTTTCCAAGAAATTGACAACCTCCAGTCGTGGATCTTCTATCCAAATTGGCACCAGCATAGTCACTATCACTATAAGCTGCTAGCTGAAATGGAGACTCTTTAGGATACCAAAGACCTAATTGTGGTTGGCCTTTAAGATACTTAAAAATCTTCTTGACAGCATTCATATGAGAGGTAAGTGGAGTGACTTGGTGTCTTGAACATGCACTCACAACAAATGTAATATCAGGTCCTGAGGCAGTCAAGTACATCAAAGAACCAATCATAGACCTGTATAAATGAACATTCACAGGAAGATCAGGAGTAAGATTGTTCTTTGGTTTGGGAGCCTCATATGGAGTAGTGGCAGTCCTGACATTTTCCATAGCAAACTTGGACAACATATCTTTGACATATTTTTCCTGATGTATAAATATACCATCAGGTTTCTGCTGAACTTGCAAACCCAGAAAGAAAGTGAGTTCTCCCATGGCACTCATCTGAAATTCTCCCTTCATCAAATCCTCAAACTCTCTACACCAGGCTTCTTTGGTAGAACCAAAGATAATATCATCCACATATACCTGCACAAGAATAATATCCCTAGAATCTTTCTTGAGAAATAAAGTCTTGTCAATGGCACCTCTTCTGTAGCCATTCTGCAGCAGAAATGTGGAGAGTCTAGCATACCAAGCTCTGGGAGCTTGATGTAGTCCATAGAGAGCTTTGACAACTTTGTACACATACTCAGGATGATCAGGGTCTTCAAATCCCTTGGGTTGAGTCACATAAACCTCCTCTTCAATCTCTCCATACAAGAAAGCACCTTTGACATCCATCTGATAAACCATAAAGCCCATATAAGAGGCATAGGCCAAAAATATCCTTATAGCTTCAACTCTGGCCACTGGTGCAAAGACCTCATCATAGTCAATGCCTTCCTCTTGTCTAAAACCTTGAGCCACTAGTCTTGCTTTGTTCTTCACCACAATACCCCTGGCATCTCTTTTATTCTTCAGAATCCATTTTGTCCCAATGGCAAATTTCCCATCAGGAAGAGGAACTAAAATCCAAACCTGCTGATTCTTGAATTGCAGCATCTCCTCTTGCATTGCTTCAAGCCAACTTGAATCAGCCAGTGCTTGAGTAACACTAGTTGGTTCAATCTGAGAAAGAAAACATGCAAACAGACAATGTTTGTAGTCTGTGTGATTGTTCCTCTTTTGATTGTAGACATAAGAGATAAAAGCAACTTCTCCATATTTTGTATTTTTGACAGTGCTTCTAGTTCGAACAGGGTCTTTAGGATCACCAATAATCTTGGATAGGGGATGAGCATTGTGAATCCTTTTGGTAGCTGTAGGTGGAACATCAATGTTGGCATCAATGTTGGTGAGTGTAGGCTCAAACTCAGTGTCATAAGAGGCTGAGTTAAACAAACCAGGCTTTGGTTGATAATTTCCAAGGTCAGAAGGACTAGGAAATCTGGTAAAGGGCTTATCAAAGTCTGTAGAGACTTCAGTAGAATCAACAGAATGAACAGCAACAGAATCAGTATCTTTGACATTGTCAGTGGGAAGAGGTGTGCCTTCAGCAGTATCCTTGTTTCCACTGACTGCTTGGGCTGACTGATGTAGGATAGCCTCAGTCTCTTGTGTAACCTTATCATTGAGTTTCTGAGCTTCCTTTGTAGCAGCATGTTCCTGCTTCTGCAATCTTGCAAGATCTCCTGCATATTGTGACTCATCATCTTGTTCAGCAGCAGAGTGATTACCTACAAAATGGTTAGATGGAAAAGATGGTACAACAAAAGTATTCTCTTCTGGCTCAGACTCACAATCTGAGTCATCATCCATGGAACCTGCAGGTTTAGAACTTGAATCTTTGGTACCTTGATGAGGCCAAAAATGATCCGTTTTTAGGGGGTCATTTAAGCCCGAATCCGAATTTATTTGATCAAATATTGCCCTAAATCGTTCCTTTTGTGATTTTAGGTGTTTGGAGAGCGAATTCTGGAAAAGAGGCTATTTTGGACGTTTTTGGAGCATAAAGTGAAGAAAACAACAAAGTACCAAATCCAAGCTGGAATTACAAGGTGACGGCGTCAAGGATTTACTCTTGACGGCGTCAGAAAAGATGAATATTTTACCGAAGGTTGTGAAGGCGTCAGATGAAGAGATGACGGCGTCAAAGTGGCCAAGAATAATTTACCGTGGGTGGTGACGGCGTCACATAGGCCGTCACGATTTTATCTAGGGCGTCCGAGGAAGTGTATGGCGGCGAGTTGACGGCGTCAGATTTTACTCTTGACGCCGTCAGGACGATTTTCCTATATATAGTTTTCTAGTTTTTTTCATTAAAGAAAAAGAGAGAAGTTTTGGTGAAACCCTAAAGACGATTTTGGTGCCTCTTTTACAGGTTTTTCAAGGGTTCCAAACCCTTGAGACCTTGCATTGTAATTGAGATAAGTATACTCTTAATTCAATCAATATGTCTATGTGTTGGTTGTCTATCTTTTGTTCTTATCTTAATTCTACTATGCTAGGCTAAATTTCCTTTGTGTTTGCTTAGATCTAATGAAACCTAGATGTTGATTATGTGTTGATTACTTGTCTATTCTTGTTTTGAATGAATGATATTATATGTTAGGCTTAAGAAAACTGGCAGATCTCCAAATGGTAACATGCTTGAACGTCTTAAGAAACATGAACCGAGGCGTACTAGGTCTTTATTGGTTGTATTTAATGCATGAGCCACTGTTTACAATCCCTATAGTTGTGCTGGGTCATGGTGTAGGAGGAGATAAGAGCTCATAGAGTTGGGGAGTTATGTATGCCACTCCACGAATGGTATTAAGGAATACAACCCGTCATTCATACAAGTGTAACAAGTAATTAACATGTAAAAGATATCTAGGGAGTAGTGAAGTCTAAGTAAACACAATTTCTCCAATTACTGCTCACAACCTTAGTTTAATTAGTTTGTTTTCATTTTTTATTATTTTATTTTGATTGCATCTTAGTTTTTGGGTTAGTTGATTAGCAACTAATTCCGCCCACTCCTTCAAAACCCGAGATTTTAATTGCTTTCATAAAAATATAAAAATACAAAAATAATCATCTCTCACCTCTAGAACTATTAATTAGGTTTTCTAATCCTAGCGACACTATTCCTAAGCTGAACGATCAATCCCCCGGTACTTGTCACTATACTATACTACAACGATCAGGTACACTGCCTGGTGGGGGTTGTAAGCCTCGCGAGATCCCTCGAGAGGTAAAGCAAGGTGCGATTCCCACGCATCAAGTTTTTGGCGCCGCTGCCGGGGAATAGTTATTGTCTAGGTTAGGATTTCTTTTTATTAGGTCTACTTGCTAGATTCCTTTCTAGTAAGATTTTTATTTTTTATTTTTAGGTTTTCTTTAGTCTATCTTTTTCTTTGTGTGTTTGTTCGTAATTTCCATTGACTCTTCCGTTCACCATTATGGAGTACGCGAATCCACCATACCACCAACCAAAAAGGCCATTCTACCCTATTGACATCTTGAATTTCAAACAATATCGAGATGAACCCATATATGATGCATGGACTCGTTTTAAAATTTTACTTCGAAAATTCCCTCATCATAGTTTCTCTTTATCATCCCTAACCGAAACCTTTTACTATCGTGTCAGCCAATGTGACCAAATGCGCATCGATGATTTTGCCGATGGGGGCCCTAGGGAATTAAATGATGAAGAAGCGTGGGATACCATAGAAAACTGTGCCCAATATTATTATAGAGTAGACAACCCAATAAACAACATCACAAATCAATCAAAAACAAGTTTGATGGAGCAAACAGGAAGTTTATCTGGGGATGATTACTTCGGGATACCTGTGTGGATGTCACCTAAAGCCATAGTACAAAGCAAACACATAGGTAATCTAGATAAAATGGAGGATGAGGTAAGTAACGTAAGCCCACCAAGTACCCCACAAATCCTACCATCATTTGAGGCACACACACCGCCCGTGACTTACTCGGATGAAGTAGAAGAGACTATAGGAACCCCAATAGAGGTAGAACCTTTGAACCAAACACGACTAGAGGATATAGGTTTGAATACTTATAATGATAACCTAACTCTTAGTTCTAGGGAAATTCCTAGTTTTGATGAACCGGAGCCTCAACCAAAACCGTTACCTAATCTTCCATCCTTGGATGAGAGTTTAGGAATTGAGATAGGTTCCGATCCACCCATCAAACCATATAGTCCGGGTAGTCTTAGGATAAAGGTAGTGGACTCTAAGCCTTGTAGAGAGGAAACCAATATAGGAGTGGAAAATGACCTTACATGCTTACATCACCCATTTATGATTGATCACAAGAAACATTATGGGTTTAAACCGGGTTTATTAGGTCAAGATGGATTCCCAACTAGGAGTCTCTCGAAGTTGATAGATGATGATCCCTTTCTAAGAGAAAATCTTAATCCGTCCACTAACCCGATTGAATTAGGTAAGGTTATGATGATAGGAGCACACCCCTTTAAGCATATAATTCATCCACCACTCTTCTCTCACGTGGCATACTTCCACCCTAAGGGTGTGTATCGCTACTTCCACCCGCACTTAATTCAAAGTGTAGGGAAAACCTCTCCTATTTCCATGAAATAAGGGTAGAGTCAGGCTCGTGACTCGAACAAAAACAAGCGCTTCTTGGGAGGCAACCCATGTTTTGTGTGATTTTATTTGTTTGATTGTTATTTGCTTCCGTATGCATGTTTTATTTTTATTGTTGGTTGATCATGTTTCTCAATTAAAATGTGGAAATACTTTATTATGTTGTTTAGCCTAGTCTTAACTTCAACCTAAAGGTATTTTTGCAAAAGATAAGTGTAAGGGGAAACCCCAAATATGTTTTTTTTAAGAAACAAACCGATCATGATTCTCCACAATATTTAATGAACATGTGTATTCGTATTGTTAGAGTCAAATGCTTGTATTGAGTCATAATGTAGTTTTGCAGGATTTTCCAGGAAGTAGGACAAAGTTTTTCCAGAAATTTTCCGGAAACTTAACATAAAGATTTCTGCAGGTTCATTCTGACGGCGTCAGGCAATTGCTCTTGACGGCGTCAGGAGTCAAAAATCTGGAAATTTTACCAGTTTTGTTTTTCTAATGGAGTCTTATAAGTTTTTGTGAATTATTAAGTTTTATAATCTCCAGGAAATCTGCAAACTTCATTCCACAAGCATTATATCTTACTTTGTTTTCTAGGATTTAGTAACTTATATAGGATGCCGCCGATTTTACGCGAGGTTGCCTTGTCTACTTTTGTCAGGATTTACAGGTTATTTGAGACAAGAAGATGATTTATATTCTGGAAGGGAAGCTTTGATTGTTCGTTTTCTTGGAGGAAGATTTAACCTGGCCAACCTAAAATACATACCGAGCGAATCAGGGGAGTATTTGAATTCATTCTCTTTACTTTTAACTTTTACATTCTTTACTTGAACATTGGGGACAATGTTCATCTTAAGTGTAAGGGGAGGGTAAAAAGATGATACCTTACATATGCACTTTCGCTTGAGTTTGTTTTGTTTGATAGTAGATGAGTAATAAAACTATGAGAAATACTTGTTAGTGTAATTTTAGCGCCAAATTTAAATTTTTTTACAACATTTAGGAGTGAAACTTTAGCCATAGCAAGCGTCTCATGGATAGGAGGTTGTATGACTAGCACATAACCGTATATTCAGAAAAATTTTCCACCCAAAAATGTGAGGTTCGCCTTTAGTTTTGATAGGAAAAGCATTTATTATTGGTGCTTATGAGTGTACCGGTAGCATTTAGATTCTAGAACTTGCGTTAGTGATGCATCCCGAGACCGCTAGTGAGACTACATTCGTGTGGTAGGATTTACTACATGATAAGAGGCATTAGGATCACCCTTGTGTTAAACCCGTATCATGATTACTTGACCATTTAAGTCATATTACTTGGCTAGTTAAGTCAACTAATTTTTCCCACACCTTTAGCGTTGTACTCATTTTTAGTACACGAAACCCCTAGTACACCCCTCCGAGCCTATCTTTTCGTTTCTAACTTTAAGCATTTTACTTAAAGGAAGAATTTGTTACACCCCACTTAAATGTACACCCAAATCGCCTTAGCCTTCCGTGTATGCGCTCATTTTTAGTGCATTATTGTTATGTGTTAAACCCTAAGTTAACTTTCTAATTGATTACATGGTTGCTAAGTCGAGTCATATCCTTGTACATATTGTTTTGGGACGATTGGGACTCATGGGTAAGTACTTATTTTATGGAGTAATGGGGAAGAACAACACTTATTACCCCCATATGTACGTTAATCTTAAAAGTGCTCCAAGTGTTTTGATTTTCTTAATTCGAGTCATTAGATTAGTTAATTGTAAAGTATGTAAAGATTCAAGTGTAAGGGGAATGCTCAAACCCCTATGATGTATTATTTTGGATGGTAGGGTAAGAGTGTATGAAAAAAAAAAAAAAAAAAAAAAAATCGAAAAAATCAAGAAAAAGAAAAAAAAATTAGAAAAAGAAAAAAAAAAAAAAAATAGAAAAGAAAGAGAGAAAAAAACATACGGACTACCATCCCGTTTTCATTCTATGTTTATTTTATGTTTTTGTTATTTTTCATTTATTAGCTTAAGTCGAGTCTAGTCTTGGCTTAGCAACGCCATCTTGTACATGTAATTAACTAAGATTGTTAACTCACCACCAGTAAAACTTCCTTTATCCAACAAAACCGTGTAATTCATATCCCTACACCTAACGTTATAACCCTTTAAAAAGACCTCTTTGATAGTTTATCCTAGGTGCTTACGCCATGTGGTGGAGGTTTGATCCTTTCCCAAGCCTATGGTTATCTATTTTGCTATGACAGGTAGTGAGAGATATCTTCCATTTCCATAATGTTATATTACTTTATTACACCCGAGAGATGTGAGTATCTAAACACTATTTGTGAGGTGCTTGTGTATGACCTCCGTGCTTGTCTATTGGTCTTTAGTGGAACGATTATTTGTTGTAATTACTTTTATATTAGTGTTAAATGACCCCTAACTTGTCTTTTGAGTAGAATAAAAGCTCATTTGCTTGAGGACAAGCAAATCTCAAGTGTAAGGGTATATGATGAGGCGAAAAATGATCCGTTTTTAGGGGGTCATTTAAGCCCGAATCCGAATTTATTTGATCAAATATTGCTCTAAATCGTTCCTTTTGTGATTTTAGGTGTTTGGAGAGCGAATTCTGGAAAAGAGGCTATTTTGGACGTTTTTGGAGCATAAAGTGAAGAAAACAACAAAGTACCAAATCCAAGCTGGAATTACAAGGTGACGGCGTCAAGGATTTACTCTTGACGGCGTCAGAAAGGATGAATATTTTACCGAAGGTTGTGAAGGCGTCAGATGAAGAGATGACGGCGTCAAAGTGGCCAAGAATAATTTACCGTGGGTGGTGACGGCGTCACATAGGCCGTCACGATTTTATCTAGGGCGTCCGAGGAAGTGTATGGCGGCGAGTTGACGGCGTCAGATTTTACTCTTGACGCCGTCAGGACGATTTTCCTATATATAGTTTTCTAGTTTTTTTCATTAAAGAAAAAGAGAGAAGTTTTGGTGAAACCCTAAAGACGATTTTGGTGCCTCTTTTACAGGTTTTTCAAGGGTTCCAAACCCTTGAGACCTTGCATTGTAATTGAGATAAGTATACTCTTAATTCAATCAATATGTCTATGTGTTGGTTGTCTATCTTTTGTTCTTATCTTAATTCTACTATGCTAGGCTAAATTTCCTTTGTGTTTGCTTAGATCTAATGAAACCTAGATGTTGATTATGTGTTGATTACTTGTCTATTCTTGTTTTGAATGAATGATATTATATGTTAGGCTTAAGAAAACTGGCAGATCTCCAAATGGTAACATGCTTGAACGTCTTAAGAAACATGAACCGAGGCGTACTAGGTCTTTATTGGTTGTATTTAATGCATGAGCCACTGTTTACAATCCCTATAGTTGTGCTGGGTCATGGTGTAGGAGGAGATAAGAGCTCATAGAGTTGGGGAGTTATGTATGCCACTCCACGAATGGTATTAAGGAATACAACCCGTCATTCATACAAGTGTAACAAGTAATTAACATGTAAAAGATATCTAGGGAGTAGTGAAGTCTAAGTAAACACAATTTCTCCAATTACTGCTCACAACCTTAGTTTAATTAGTTTGTTTTCATTTTTTATTATTTTATTTTGATTGCATCTTAGTTTTTGGGTTAGTTGATTAGCAACTAATTCCGCCCACTCCTTCAAAACCCGAGATTTTAATTGCTTTCATAAAAATATAAAAATACAAAAATAATCATCTCTCACCTCTAGAACTATTAATTAGGTTTTCTAATCCTAACGACACTATTCCTAAGCTGAACGATCAATCCCCCGGTACTTGTCACTATACTATACTACAACGATCAGGTACACTGCCTGGTGGGGGTTGTAAGCCTCGCGAGATCCCTCGAGAGGTAAAGCAAGGTGCGATTCCCACGCATCATACCTGCATCAGGATTAGAAGCATGCCTAGTATAACCCAAATAGTCAGTCAAATAGTCTAGGTCAAAATACCAAGAATGGCCTTGACCCTGAATATTAGGCTGATCTTCAAGAAATCTCAGATTAAGAGTCTCTTCAATCCTTTTAGCATTTAGATTATAAACCCGATAGGCCTTGCTATGAGCTGAATACCCAACTATATATCCTTCATCAGCTTTCCCATCAAATTTACCCAGTATATCAGCAGTATTCAGAATAGTCACCTTGCATCCAAAAGGCTTAAGGTAACGGATGTGTGGAACTTTCCCAGTGAGAAGTTCATAAGGTGTCTTGACATGAAGTCTAGTTATGGATACCCTGTTCAAGACATGACATGCAGTACCTACTGCTTCAGTCCAAAACATGGTGGGTAGTTTGGAGTCTGCAAGCATTGATCTTGCTGCCTCAATGAGGGTTCTATTTTTCCTTTCAGCAACCCCATTTTGTTGTGGAGTTCTTGGAGTACTATAGTCCCTTCTAATCCCTTTAGACTTACAGAATTCTATAAATACAACATTTTTGAATTCTATACCATTGTCACACCTAATTCCCTTAACCTTTTTATTCAGCTGGTTCTCAACTAAGATAATGAATTCTTTCAGAATTGGAGTTGTTTCATCCTTAGTTTTTAGAAAGAACACCCAGCAAAACCTGCTATAATCATCTGTAATAACCAGGCAGAAGTACTTGTGATCAATACTTCTAATGGGGGTTGGACCAAAAAGATCCATGTGCAGCAACTGAAGAGGTTCTGAAATGGAGCTCACTGCTTGGACTGTTTTGTAGGAGGCTCTGTGTTGCTTTCCCTTGTTGCAAGCAATACAGTTGTGTTCATTGGTGAAGAGTTTAGAAGGAAGGCCCTGAACAAGACCAAGTTTTGATAACTTGTTGATGGTCTTGTAATTCACATGTGCCATTCTTCTATGCCATTTATGAGATTCATCCAGGGAAGCTTTGGCAACCAAACATGTTAGATCACCTTCAGGCTGAACATCATTCAGATTGAATGTGTATAAGTTGAAGGTTCTAGGAACTCTCAGCAATACAGTTGTGTCTTCTGGGAGTTTGAAGTCCTTGGAAAGCACAAGACACTCATCTTCAGAGAAGAAAACCTTATGTTTAGAGTCACAAATTTGTGATACTGAGATAAGATTAAAATTCCCCTGTTCCTCCACATAGTAAACATTTTCAAAGTCTAACAAGGGAGTTTTAATGGTTCCTTTCCCTGTTATTTTGCCATCTCCACCACCAAAGGTTACAGTGCCACCTCCTTCAATTGGCTCAAAGTCATGCATCTTATCCTTGTTCCCAGACATACTTCTAGAACAACCACTATCAAAGATGCCAACTTCAGTACTTTTCAAAGGATGTTCCTACAACAACAACAAAATTTATACAATATTAGTACACATTGGAGGCTCAAGTCATTGCTGACTTGAGCCTGCCATGTGGATCATCAGTAATAGGCCATGTAGATGGTTTAGATCCACCATTGTTCTTGGGCCTGTAATGCTTATTAGGTCCCTTCTTAGTCCAAGAACAACCTGCTGAGGGCTTTACAGCAGTATTCCATTTCCCACCACCATTACACATTGAGTTAAAGTGATGAGGCCAATAATCATTATAAAAGAAAGAACTAGTGGGTCTGACATAAGGTCGAGAATTGGTTTTTCTCCAAGAAAAATGAGTTTCAGCAGAATTAGGTTTCTGCTGATGTGGAACAAAAGATGGTATGTCATTAACATTTTGCCACATTTGCCTAGTTTTTCTTGGACTAACACCTGCACCCCTTCTTTGCTCATGATATGTACAATCCTTAATCAAGTGATATTTACTTCCACACACAAAACACTTCTTCTTTTTAGAAGATTTATGCAAACCAAAAGAATTTCCATAACATGAAAAAGTATTCAAATCACCATGACAAACAGAATTGTTTTTAACAAAGCCAAAAGTATTATTATGCAAAGAATTGAAAAACAAGTCTTCAGTAGAAACTGTCTTGTTATCAGCAGCAACTCTAGAAGGCTTGTGGGGAGTCTTGGGTGATGTCTTTGGTGTGGTCTTGGGAGTGGTCTTTGGCATGGTCTTGGGCAGGTCTGACTTCTCACTTGAATCACAGCTAGCAAATGAGGTAGACCCTTCATCAGAAGACTTGTCACTGTTACAACAAGAGACAAAGTCATTAGATTTCACAATAGGGTCTTGAAAGTCAGTTGACTTTTTTCCATATAAGTGATGTGATCCATCAAAGTCAGAAGGTTTGGACAAGTCTATAGGCATGTGTTCTCCTATAATAGGTCCAGGTACAGCATTCAATCCCCCTTCCTTAACATATTTTACAGGTTTTTGAAATTCTAGGAGAGGTTCAGGGTCAAAAACACTAGATATATCAGGGTAAGTTAATTCCTCTGAATCTATATATTTATCGTACCCTAATGCTCTTCTAGACCTAACAGATTGAGAACTATCAAGTAATTTCTCTAAATTTGAAGCCCCTTTCTGCCATTTCATACGACCAGCTATCTCTTTGTCTAATTTAGCTTGTAACTCTTGTTTTTCTTTTTCTAAATCAGACTTCTCCTTTTCAGTACGTTTTAATTCTATCTTAGCAACCTCTAAATCACTTTCTAGAACTCTTATTTTTTCATCATATTTAACTTGATTCTTTTGAAACCAGATTTTTTGTTTCTCTAATGTTTTTAAAGCCATTTTATAAGACTCTACCTCTATATAACACTCATTGTACTTTGGTTTCAATTCATCAAACTCTTGTTTAAGCTCATTGTACCTTACACTACATCCAAACACACAGTTGTTTACCTGAGAGATTCCCATCAAGGAGACTTGCTCCTTCTTGTCTTCTGAAGGTGTGAATGCCAGCAGATTCAATTGTGAAGAAGTAGCAGCTTCCTCTCCAGCAGGTTCATGATCAGCCCAATCAATTTGGTGATCCAGAGTCACCATAGCCTTTGAAGGTACAGTCTTGTTATTCCCTACTTCCAATGGATAAGAACCATATCTAACTTCATCTCCAGCCTTTCTCTCTTTGCATTCCCTTGAAAAATGTCCCACTTGACCACAAGTGTAGCATTTAACCTTCCTTCTATCAAACCTTGCTGCTTCTTTGCCATTAAAACCAAACTTTCTTCCAGACTTGGCTTCAAACCTTCTGATATTCATTGAGATCATTGCAAGCTCCCATTTCAAGTGCATCTCCTCCATTTCCAATGGATCTACCTGTTCAAAGTCCTCATAAGCAATAAACTGTTGAGGTTCATATTCAGCCACAAATGAATGAATAAGATCCTCCAACACATTACTTGATTTTGATTTAGGAGCAGTCTGAGTATAAGTTTGAGAAGAAGCTCCTGATGAATATGAACTTGAGGCTTGATGCACAGGTTTAGAAAAGGCACCAACAAATGCAGAATGAGTGGATGGACGAATGGGACTTCTAACATCAGGCTCAAGTGATTTAAGCCTATTGTAGAGGTCATCAAAAGACATCATGTCCAACCCACCTTTGGTCTTGAGAGCAATACAAACTTGTAACCAAGATGGTGGCAGAGATCTCAAAAACTTAGAATTGTAGTCTTCATTGTCGGGTCTAGCCTTCAACTGATTAAGTTGACTCAATATTCGATGAAATCTATCATAACCCTTATGAATTCCCTCTTCTTCAGATATCTGAAATTCTTGGAATTTCTGCTTCAGCAAAGACTTCTGCAACCTTCTTGATTCCTCATTCCCACCAAATCTTGCTTTTATAGCCATCCAAATATCCTTGGCATCCTCCATAAAATGGAAGTCACCCATATGATCATCTGGTATAGCTTGGAGTAAAATAGTTCTGACTTTACTCTCCCTCTGCACAGCCAGAATCTCTTCAGCAGTTTTGGGTCCTACAATAGTAACAACTCCATCAGCATCTGTAACATGCTTCTTCAGACTATTCCCTTTCTTAACAACCTCCCATAGATTCCAATCAATGTTTGTGATCCAGTTCTGCATCTTCATGGACCACAGATGATAATCTTCTGCATTCTTCAAATATGGAAACTTAGCATTACTGTTGGAGAGATTGAGTTGTTGAAGAGAAGTGGTGTTAATGTTCTGGGTTGTGTCTACATCATCATCTGATCCAGGCATGTTTGTTGATTTGTTTGGATTGTAAAGGTGTAAGATTCGTGATTCTTAGTATGGCAGAGACTCTCTCGAGGCTCTGATACCACTTGTTGAGCTATAGACCTTGATAGATCTTATTGAGCACTCTAGAATCGTTAGTAATGTTACTGTAATCAATAACACACTAATAGATAATCCCTGCAACTTGTATTTATAAAGCGGAAACAAAAGACAAGCTTGATACTAAGAATACTTGATCCTCTATGGATCTTTTAATTATATTCAGAATTTTCTAAAAGTTATTCAATACATAAACCGTGTGTTCCTTTTATACTCAAGGAACCCTAAACCGTTTCTCAAGAAACGTATATTCTAAAACTTCTAAAAGATATGCATTATCACTTCCTAAATAAACTCATGCATATCCAAACTACATTACATAAACACGGAAATACTATATCCGCAGAAACTAATAAAGCTGAACTATGTCTTCAGCAGATACACTGCTTCAGCAGAAACCAACTCTTCAGCAGGATCCTTTCAGCAGAAACAGCAGCAGAATTCTTTCTACACAGAATTCCCAACAATCTTGATCTCTCGAATATTTGGTATTTTGAATGAATTAAACTTTAAAGCGTCACTTTTGTGTCGTTTTCTATGATTGTGACAAAGATCCTCGAAGTAACACCCAAAAAGTCTTCCGCTGACATTTGTAAGTCTTCCACTGACGTGATGATTTTGGGGGTGTTACAGACGGCCCAGAACCCATATAGAGTGACGGCGTCAGAAGTTGATCTAGGCAACAGGAGTTTAATTTGGCGGCGAGTTGACGGTGTCAGACTTAACTCTTGACGCCGTCAGATTGTAAAATCTATATATAGTTTTCTAGTTTTCATTCATTGTGTGCAACTTTGAGGGAATAAAACCCTAGACGATTTTTCCAGCTTTTTGAAGGGGAGATCGTACACAGCCCTACGACTAGTATTAAGGAATATAACCCGTCATCCATGCAATTGTAACAGGTTAATCAACCAGTAAAAGATATCTAGGGAGTAATGAAATCTAAGTAAACACACTTTCTCTCATTATTGTTTACACCACAATTTAGTTTAAGTTTATTTTATTTTATTTTGATTGCATCTTTAGTTAATTGGGTTAATTGATTAGCAACTAATTCCGCCCACTTCTTCAAAACCCGAGATTTTACTTGCTTTCATTTAAAATATGAAAATACAAAAAGAATTATCCCTCACCCTTAGACCTAGTTTGGTAGAATTTTAACCCTAGCGAACACTATTTAAAGAGTTGAACGATCAATCCCCCGGTACTTGTCACTATACTATACTACAACGAATAGGTACACTGCCTGGTGGGGAATGCAAGCTTCTCAAGATCCCTTGAGAGGTAAAACCTTTTGCGAGGGCGCAATTCCACGCATCAAGTTTTTGGCGCCGCAACCTGGGGAATAGTTATTGTCTAGGTTAGAATTTTTTTTATTAGGTCTACTTGCTAGATTCCTTTCGAGTAAGATTTTTATTTTTATTTTTAGGTCTTCTATAGTCTATCTCATTTCTTTGTTCCTTTGTTCGTAACCTTTACCATCCGCCATCATGGAAGGTGGTAATATCTTTGATCCCATCAACCCACCACAACAAAACCATCCACAAGACCCACCACTAGCAAACCAACTTCCTAGACCCCGAACGTTAGGAGCGTACTCCCGTCCTAGCCACCAAGGCTATCGAAACACCATTGAGCTCACTCAAGGAGCCAATGTGTCCCCATTGCGATCCGACATCATCCGGTTGGTGCAAAGCAGATGTGCATTCCATGGACTTGGTTCCGAAGATCCTAATCAACATCTCAAGGATTTCCTCAAAATAGTAGATTCCATAGACCTTGATGTTGTAACTCGAGATACGACCCGATTGCGTCTCTTCCAATTCTCTCTACATGACCAAGCTAGTCAATGGCTTGAGCGTTTACCTGCTGGATCCATCACCTCTTGGGATGATCTCACCACTCGTTTCCTTGCTCAATTTTTCCCACCGGGGAGAACAACTAAGCTTAGAAATGACATCTTGATGTTCCAACAACGTCAAGGTGAAACTCTCTATGAAGCATGGACTCGTTTCAAGGACTTACTCCTAAAAGTCCCTTATCATGACATAGATCTTTGGCTCTTAATTAAAATCTTCTATGACCATGTCGATTTTCACACCAAACGCACCATTGATAGAGCTGCCGGAGGTAGGTTGCGTGATAAAGACGCCGAGGAATCATGGGACATTATTGATGAGCTTGCATTCAACAATCATGAATTATGGGAAGTCACCCATGTTGTAAACTCAGCTATCTCGCAATTTCATCACCAGGGGAAACCACTCAAATCTCCGAAGAACTCCTTTGCGAAGTCGAGAAAAAGGTTGATTATCTCATGGAAAAACAAAAGAGACCTTTAAGTCCTAGACGAGCAACGGTCAATTCTATCTCAAATATAAACCTAACACCGTTATCTGAATCACCCCTTAGATAGAATGCCGAAACCTTTCAAAAATATGCTCGGCTCTATTCCCTTCCTCAAAACCTCAGCCCGGAATTCGAAACTCGAATGAGAGAATATATGTCCACTCATTCTGATCGATTAGCAAAATTCGAGGAGGCAGTCTATAGACAAAAGGATGAGATGCAAGAGAAAATGACGGAGATGATTAGCTTATTAGAAGAATACTCAAGCATAAAAACTCCGAAAAAGGTGTTGTTAAGAAAGGAAGATGTCACCCCCACTACCAAATTTGTTAACTCTATATCCATTGTTCACAAGGGCAATAAAGAAAGGAGACCCCCATTACACAAACTGTTGAGGAACCCCCAAAATCTCAATCATTAGGGTACTATCTAAAGCATGAGATAAATGAGAAAACAATAACCAACTGGATGGAGGGCGACGGACGTAATCGATCTTCCAAAAAGGAATCTGAAGGAGAAGAAGTAGGGGAGGATGATTATGACACCATGCCTGGGGTACCGGTATACGAAAAGTTACTTAAGCAAAAGTGGCTACGAAGCAGATGGCTTATGGGAACTTTGAAATACCAGCTAGCATTGGGAAACTGCAATATTTGGATGCTTTCGCTGATCAAGGATCAGAGGTGAACCTGATGCCTTTAACTATCTATACCTAACTCACCAAAGAGATGCCAGCCACCACCCGTGTTAGACTATCCTTCGCTAGTCACTCTTACGTATATCCTTTGGGAATTGCAGAGGATGTGCTGGTCAATGTAGCAGGTTTCATGTATCCCGTCGATTTCATGATCATCGATGATAAAGAAGATAGGTGTATGCCAATAATTCTTGGAGCACCATTCCTTACCACAGCAAGAGCTGTCATTAGGTATGAAAAGGGGGAAATTGAACTTAAGTCAAGAAAAAGGAAGATTCACTTCCCTATAACCCCACGATATGTGCGAGAAGGCATGATGGAGAGGAGGCTCAAAAACAACGTCGACACACCACATAATCATGTTCAAGAAAAAATCCTCGCATGGGAGACACGAATTAAAAGCTACAAAGAAACTAAGCCTGAAAAATGCAAAATTAGTGATAATATTCATGTCGAGTTTGAATGCAGTCAACCGACGGAGAATCATGCCCCATTTGTAGAAGGAGACTTGGTACTCTTAAGGCATTCAGAGATAAAAGTACCTCCCGATGAACCGAGTCCCTGGTGGTATGGACCATTCACAATCAAAAGCCTATGCCAGGATGGTGTAGTTACCTTGAGCAGCAAAATAGGAGGGGAGGTGACTGCGAGTGTCGAACAATTGAAACACCACCATCTTGATAACAAGGATTACACTTATATGGGATACGTCATATCACGAGATGAGGTCACGTGATAGCCCGTGACCTTGAGTCTACCTATAAGACTCGTAAATAAAGAAAAGCGCTTCTTGGGAGGAAACCCATGTTTTATTTGTTTGATTGTTTGTTTGTTTAATTTTATTTGTTTCAATATGCATGCTTTATTTTTATTATTTGTGGCTCATGTTTCATACTAAATTGTGAAAATGCTTTACTTTGTTGTTTGTCTTAACTTCATAAAAGGTATTTCGCAAAAGCTAAGTGTAAGGGAAACCTAAATTTGTTTTTAAGAACGGAAATTGGACATGAACCACAACAATATTAAATGAAAATGTATATTAGTATTTGTTTGAGTCAAATGCTTGTATCGAGTAATAATGATGTTTTGCAGGAAATTCCAGGAATTAAGGCATAAGTTTTTCCAGAAATTTTCTGGAAACTTAACATGAGATTTCTGTCAGAACACTCTAACGACGTCAAGATTAACACTTGACGGCGTCAGGTGTAAAATTATGTAAATTTTACAAGTTTTATTTTTCTAACGGAGTCTTAAAGTTTTTGTTAATTCTTTAGTTTTATAAATTTCAGGAAATCTGCTGATATGTGTCGTTTTACACATATCTTTTCGTCTAATTTTCGAGTCAAAACGATCAAAAACACTTCAAAATGGTCAAATAACATCACAAATATCCTTGGAGTATGTTTTTGTGTGTTTCAGGTACAAAGGATTGAAAACAGACGAAAAACGAGCAAAATATGAAGAGTTGTCAGTTTGAGTCCCCCAACTTTCAAAATTTGACAAAACTAGTCCCTAAGCATTTATTTTAAAAGAAAAGTCAACCCAAGTCCTTTAGAAGTCAAAAGTAATCAAAAACGATCTTTGGGTGAAAAGCTTTCAAAAGTGTACAAGCTAAGTCCTTGGAATTTCAATTTTGGCAATTTTGGTCCCCGGATAGTTTCAATTTGGAAAATAAGCATCAACGGACCTTGTGGAAATGGAATGTGGCAAGCTTGGTCCATGGATAAATTCTGAGTACTCGGCAGATTAGGTCCCGGGAATTTCAGCAATTACAATTATGGTCCTTGTGATTTTACTAAGTAATAACCAAATGGACCCTTCTATTGTTACAAATCCAATCCCAAATTACAAACCAACCCAACAGATACCAAAACCCTTGGCCCAGCAACACCCCAAGCCCAACTCCAAACCCAACCAAAACCTGTTTCACGTTTTATAATAAAACCGCCCCTTGGTTCTTTGACCTAGTCAAAGTCCACAATCAAACGATTCACCTCATCCCTTTCATCCCAACCTCGTTTTACCCAGGAGATAAACAACCACCATCACCGCTGCTCCACTCCACATACCTGCTACACGCTTCCCCCCTCCCATGACCTCAAAAACTCCACATCTCACCTTCTCCAATAAAAGAGTCACATGTATCCACTCTTTTGGGCGCCAAAACAAGAGATCAAAGGCTGTGATGCATCTATAAGAATCCAATGGCTGGGGATGGTCAACAGAAGATGACAAAGAGCAAAAGAGAAACCCTAGCTTGTTCCATTATATATAGATTGGATTGTAAGCCTTTAGAAGGCAGTAGTTAGATAAGTAGGTAATTTTATGGTAGAATTAGTTTTAGTTTAATTATTTTTAGCTCTTAAATCTCAGTTTGTAAACTCTTCTTTTTAAGTTTAATGAAAGTTTTATTTTCTAAAAAATTTATTTACCCTGTTACCCTGCTTATCTTCTGCTAATTTTAGTTTTTATATACTTATTAGTGTTACTAAATAGCTTTTGTGCTTATTTTCTCAGAATTCATAGTTTAGACTTGTAGTTTCTGTGGTTGAGTGCTTTGCTTCAGCCTATGTGGTGCTTCTGCTTTTATAATATTGTCGCTGCTTATTAGTGAATAGAAGTTGCTTAGTTATTGTCAAGTTGCTAGTTTCTACTTCTGTACTCAAGTTTTGTTTCAATAAATTAAGCGTGACAGTAAAACTTTCATAGAGGTATGCCTAAAGGGTGTTTGGCACAAGTGATTCTTGTTAAAAGAAAAACCATTTTGACCCATTTTGCTTCCTTCAAACAGTTGTATTTAGCTTAGTTTAGACGTTTAGAGCTTAGTTTAGTCAAATTCAAGATAGTTTAAAAGCATCTTATTTGTTTTTCCCATATCATTTTTTTTACTGCCTTTTCAATTCACTTAGGATAGTTTCTTTATTAAGCTATTTTTGTTGTTATTTTTAGTTTCTACTTGCTCCAAATAGATTAGTTTATGCAATTGGTACCTGGTAGTTATAGGTTATGGGTCAAATCTCGCCAATCCGACCCATTTGGGTCAACTACTGCAGCAGCTTGCAGCCCCATCTTAACCCATGAATTAGTCGTGCTTAGGGTAGATTTAGCCTCAAGAATTGATTGCATAAGTATTGGGTAGTCTAGTGTTTAGTATTGGTAGCCTAAGTTTGATTTTCTAAGTCATATAGTGGGTTTTGTTGCGCCTGCAAATCAGCTAATACCTCCCTTTAGGCCTGTTCTTATCGGTCCCTTTTTATCTAGTATTTAGCTTAGGTAGATAGGGTTTAGTGAGTGATTTTATGTTTACTAGTAGTTCATAATGTAGATTTAGCTAGTCTAAGCTTGTTTCAGCTTTTTGAGTCCATTTAGATAGCCACTCTAGGTCTGCTAATCGGCTCGAGTACACCATCAGTAGGCCTGCAATCAGTACATGACCTAACATACCCTCTTTCCAGCCTGTTTTACAAGCTCATACAAGCTTAAAATTAGCTCACACTTGCTTTTGAATGATCTGTAGGTGGATTTTTACATGTGTTTTTGCTTTTTATGTGCATTAGCTTATTAATCGTAGCTTATTTTACTGCTTAAAATTGCCCTCATTTTGCCAATTTGGACCACTTTCTGTTTTAGTAAATCTGTATACACTGAGGTTTTTTTTTTTTTTTTTTTTTTTTTTTTTTTTTTTTTTATTATTTTCTTGTTTCTGTTTTATCATTGCTTGTTGATTTACAGTTGTAAGTTGTTTTGTGATCACTTGTGTTTGTGCTTGTGAGTGCTTGGTCTGGCATTGGTTTAATTGCCTACTGAGTTCAACTGCTTATTGCATAAAGTTCACTTAAAACCATAAACAACCCCACTGTTAGGCATTAAGCTTTGCATAAGCTTGCTTCCAGCTTTTCAGCAAAAGTTTTTTAAAAAAAGTGTTCATTTTGTTGGTCAAGTGAATTTGCAAAAAGAAATTTGAAAACAGAAAAATATTTGCATAAAGGGTGCCAGGGGGATTCGAACCCTGGTCACCACACTGAACAAACACAACAACACCACACTCAACCAGTATGCCATTTGGTCCTTTCTTGTTACTACATGCACTTTTATTTCTTTTATTAGCTTACTTAGTTCATTTAGCTTATTTATTTAATTATGCTTATTTCCGGCTTATTAGATCCCCCCTCCTACTCCTAATAATTTTCTTAGCTTAGTATTTAGATAATTTAGTTTCCAAAAAAATTCAGAAATTTTTCCGTTTAGTTTTCTATTTTTAAATCATTTAATTAGTTTAAATAGTATTATATTCATAGAAAATAGAACAATGCTTAAAAAAAATATATATTTTTCTTAAAATTTTCTTTTATCGTTTAGAATGTATGAAAATTAATTTCATGTCCGTAGGACTAGTGTAGCATTAAATTCACGTTTTACTTTGCGCACTCGTGTAATTTTTAATTTACATTCGCGTTTTTACTTAAATTACGTTTTAGGATTCCCCGTTTTCTCTAACATGTTTCCCGTAGTCTTTTAGGTAGTTTTTAAGTTTTATTTTTATTCCTTGTTTGTATTCATGTTTTAGTTACGTTTACTTTATTTTCGTACGTTATTTGCAATTTATCGTAATTTCACAATACCAAATAATCAAAACCATTCCTTACAAGCATTTTAATCACGAATCTCACACGATATTGCCCATTCACACCTCGTTGGGACACAACCCGGGTAATCACTTACCCGGTATCACATATATATATTGTATTCACGAGTTTTTACAAGTCTTCCTTTTCGTAAAGGTTGATTGGTAAACTCTACTCACGTCTACTTTGTATATTTTTGATACGCACTCAAAAACGCAAAATCAAAATGGCGCCGCTGCCGGGGAGTTTGTGTTGCGACAATATCGTTACGATTTTAACGATTAGTGACTTGTAGAACCTTCGTCAAGAAGTTATCGTTTTCAAAAAAACTTATAAAACACAAAAATATTTTCATTTTCTTTTGTATATATATTTATCATATAAAAAAAATACCAAAAACATTTTCCGTTTTTCTTGTTAAATATAAAATAAGCATAAAACACACCGCCGAGAACCAAGGCAGAACACCTACCAACTGGGGGTGTGAACATTAATAAGTTCTCAAACAAAAGATTAAAGCTTGCCATTGTATCCTTGTGAGTGGTGTACCTTTTTTAAAGAAGCCATTCATTCGTGATTATTGGTTTAAGTTCCTTGTCTCAATCTCGTTTTAATTGAGTTGTTTTTCGAAAAAAACCAAAAATATTCTTCTTTACCCTCTATCCGTTTGATTCTACCTTCTTATACCTCTCTCATGTTTAATTCTTATGGCGTCTCTTGGCTACACGTGTTTTCACTGTAAAAGCCCGATTGATAATGGCTATCATTGTTTCTGGTGTATTTGTGAGAAGTGTGGAAATAATTGTAGTAACAGCTTTTGCACTACGTGCAATTTGTTCATAAATCCAAATTCTCTCGATGATTCACTAGTGATGAGGCAAAAAATGAACCACTTTTAGGGGGTCATTTAAGCCCGGAATTGAATTTATTTGATCAAATATTGCCCTAAATCGTTCCTTTTGTGATTTTAGGTACTTTGGGAGTGAATTCTGGAAAAGGAAGCAATTCGGACGTTTTTGGAGCATAAAAGTGAAGAAAACGGCAAAGACTTAATTTTCCATGCTAAAAACAGTACCTGACGGCGTCAAGAAGACAATCATGACGGCGTCAAGAGTAAAATCCATGACGACCCAGTGAAAACCTGAAGGCGTCACAACAAGGGCGTCAAGACTATTTTTGGTGACGGCCTGCATAAGGAGTATACATGACGGCGTCAGACCCAGATCTAGGCAGTCCGAGAAACTATTTGGCGGCGAGATGATGGCGTCAGACTTTTGTTCTTGACGCCGTCACCTATCAGAATCTATATATAGTTTTCTATTTTTCATTCATAAGAGAGGAACTTGTGTGGAGAATACTAGGGCCGAACTTTGTAAACCTTAGGTCGTATTTTACAGTATTTTCAAGGGTTTTCACCCCTTGAATCCTTTCATGTTCAATTGAGATAAGTCTTCTCTTAATTCAATCAATATGTCTATGTGTTGCTTGAATTTATCTTATGCTTGTCTTGATTTCAACATGCTAGGCTAGATCTATCATTTGTTTGCTTAGATGTAATGAAACCTAGATGTTAATTATGTATTGATTACTTGTTTATAGTTGTATTGGATGAATGATTTCAATGTTAGGCTTAAGAAAACTGGCAGATCTCCATTGTGTAACATGATTGAACGTCTTAGGAAACATGAACCGATGTGTACTAGGTTTTATTGGTTGTATTTAATGCATGAGCAAATTCTAATGATCCCATGTTAGGATCTTCTTAGCCGGCTCGACATAAGAGTGAAGTAGGCGCTTATAGGATTGGGGAAGTAAGTACGCCACCCCATGAATGGTATTAAGGAATACAATCCGTCATCCACGCAACTGTAACAAGTAATTAACATGTAAAAGATATCTAGGGAGTAGTGAAATCTAAGTAAACACAATTCTCCCATATATTGCTTACAACTCTAGTATAATTTAGTTTCTTTTCATTTCTAGTATTTTATTTTGATTGCATCTTAGTATTGGGTTAGTTGACTAGCAACTAATTCCGCCCAACTCTTTCAAACCCGAGATTTTTACTTGCTTTCATAAAAATATAAAAAATACAAAAAGAATCATCCCTCATCTCTAGACCTAGTCTTTAGGTTTTCTAATCCTAGCGACACTATTCCTAGCTGAACGATCAATCCCCCAATACTTGGAATTATACTATACTACATCGATCAGGTACACTGCCTGGTGGGGGTTGTAAGCTTCTCGAGATCCCTCGAGAGGTAAAGCCTGGTGCAATCCCTACGCTATCAAGTTTTTGGCGCCGCAGCCTGGGGAATAGTTATTGTCTAGGTTAGAATCTCTTTTTATTAGGTCTACTTGCTAGATTCCTTTCTAGTAAGATTTTATTTTTATTTTTTAGGTTCTCTTTAGTCTATCTATTTCTTCGTGTTTTTGTTCGTAACTCTTTGCCATCCGACATCATGGACGATGGTAACATCTTTGAACCCATCATCCCACCACAACAAAACCCACCACTAGCTAACCAACCTCTTAGGCCCCGAACCTTAGGAGAGTACTCCCGACCTAGCCACCAAGGCTATCGAAACACTATTGAGCTCACCGGAGCCAATGTGACCCCCTTGCGATCCGACACTATCCGGTTGGTGCAAAGCGGATGTGCATTCCATGGACTTCGTTCCGAAGATCCAAATCAACATCTCAAGGACTTCCTTAAAATCGTAGATTCTATAGACCTTGATGTTACAACTAGAGAGTCAACCCGATTACGCCTATTCCAATTCTCTCTACGTGATCAAGCTAGTCAATGGCTTGAACGTTTACATGTGGGATCCATCACCTCATGGGATGATCTCACCACTTGTTTACTTGCTCAATTTTTCCCACCGGGGAGAACTACCAAGCTTAGAAATGACATCTTGATGTTCCAACAACGTCAAAATGAAACTCTATATGAAGCATGGACTCGTTTCAAGGACTTACTCCAAAAAGTCCCTCATCATGGCATAGATCTTTGGCTCCAAGTCCAAATCTTCTATGACCATATCGATCTCTCCACAAGGTGAGCCATTGACCAATCGGCCGGTGGTAAGCTACATGATATAAGTGCGGAACAATCATGGGAACTCATAGAAGATCTTGCTCTCTATGACAACGAAAGTTGGAATGATCCCCGTGATTTGAACAAAACGGTCAAGGCAATATCTTTGCCTTCGAACAACTCTAGCACTCCTAACTGTAGGATCATGGAACTTGAGGACCAAGTCAAGTTTCTCATGAAATCTTACGAAGCTCCTAAGGCTTCAAGCCAAGTGAACAAAATCACTTCTTCATGCGAATTATGTAGTGGTCCCCATGACACTCGTGATTGTGTGGAACTCCCCGGAACAGCTTTTGCGGACTACGCATCCTCGCGTACCGATGAAGCGGGAGATAAGTGGTACACTTTCAAACCCGAGCCAAACCCTTACGGTGATTCCTACAACCCCTCTTGGAAAAATCACCCAAACCTTAGGTGGAAACAAAATCAAGCCAATTATTCCAATCCGCCTAATCGTTACCAACCAAACGGTCCACCCTCCAACCGTACTTTCAACAACAATCCTTCCAACAACTATGGTAGTACCAACAATCTTGAAGGATTGATGTCCAAGTTTATGGCATCTCAAGAAGCTCGCATATCTAAGTTTGAAGCCGATTTCAAACAAAAGCAAAGCGAGATGACCACCAAAATTGACACATTGTTGAAAGGTCTCAATGACCGAGAAATGGGAGCACTCCCAAGTGACACGGTCAAGAACCCGAAACTAAACGTTAATTCCATATCATCAGTTTCGTCACCCACTTCTTGTCCGCAATACTACTCGGTTAAATCAACGAGCACGTGTTTCAAACAAAACCAAATTCTTCAAAAGGACCAAGCAAATAAAACACCCGACATAAAACCGGTCAAAAGCATAGTTGAAACACCTCCCATGCAAGACCTTGACGATGAATTCAGGGAGCTTCACCTTGAACGCCCCGTCATTGATGTCTTAGCCCGTGCTCCCTACTATAGTGCCCTCCTAGAAAAGTATGAGAAGTTTAAACTAGGTAAAAATGGGACCGCCTTCGTTCAAAACAAGTTGCCTAAAAAGCTTGATGATCCGGGTATATTTGTTTTGCCTTGTAAGATAGGAAGATCCGAAGCTCTCGACACACTAGCCGATTTAGGGTCAAGCCTCAACTTGATTCCCTTATCCCTTTTCACCACTCTCAAGCTAGGAAAGTTAGAGGAGACGGAGGTATTGATAGGTTTAGCGGATGGAAGTATTGCCCACCCGGTTGGAATGATTAAGGATGTAGTTGTTCACGTAGGGAAGTTAACTATCTTAGCGGATTTTCATGTCCTATACATGGTTAGTGACACTACATGCCCATTGTTGGTAGGAAGAGGATTTTTAGCAACCGCTAGCACCATGATAGATTGTAAGGAGTCTAAGATAGCGGTAGGTGAGGGCGACACTTGGTCGGTATACGATGTTAAGAAACATAGCTATGATTGTGAGGATGAACCGACACCACATTGGGTAGAGATGAATAGGAGACCATCTAGATATGGACCTTGGATAGAAAGGAACTTTATAGGACCTCAACGCCCATTCTATCTAGAAAAAGATTTCATCGAAAAGACACATTCGGTGGAACAACTCATAGCTAGAGATGAAGAGCTAGATCCTTTTGAGGACCGCTTAATCTTTAGGAAGATGATTGAGTTCTTAAGCGTAATGCCTATTAATATAGAGATGAATAAGTGGAAAAGAGAGGGAGATAAGTGTAAATGGAGGTGGGACAAGCCACCTAAGGAAGGTGACGGATCATGGCATATGAAGATGACTTTGTATGATCCGGATGGAGAGAAGTTTGAAAGGTCATACCGTACTAAGAAAACCGATAGGAAGTTAAAACCTAAGTTTGATCCCAAAGATGTCCTCAATGAGGAACTCACCCGTATCACGTAGTAACCCATGACCTTGAGTCTAGCTACAAGACTCGTAAATAAAGAAAAGCGCTTCTTGAGAGGCAACCCATGCTTTGTGTGATTTTTTAATTTTGTTTGTTTGTTATTTGCTTCCGTATACATGCTTTATTTTTATTGTTGGTAGATCATGTTTCAAAACTAAAATAGTGAAAATACTTTACTTTGTTGTTTAGCCT
Organism: Artemisia argyi; assembly: GCA_030686995.1. Lineage (NCBI taxonomy): Eukaryota > Viridiplantae > Streptophyta > Magnoliopsida > Asterales > Asteraceae > Artemisia > Artemisia argyi. The sequence continues at coordinate 34,846,620 of CM060679.1, read as the reverse complement.
AGTCTTAACTTCACCCAAAGGTATTTTTGCAAAAGATAAGTGTAAGGGGAAACCCTAAATATGTTTTTAAGAAACAAAACCGATCATGATTCCCCACAATATTAAGTGAACATGTATATTCGTACTTGTTAAAGTCAAATGCTTGTATCGAGTCATAATGATGTTTTACAGGATTTTCCAGGAAGTAGGACGAAGTTTTTCCAGAAAATTTCTGGAAACTTAACATAAGAATTTCTGCAGGTCACTTCTGACGGCGTCACGAGTTTCCTCTTGACGGCGTCACGTGTAAAAATCTGGAAATTTTATCATTTTTGTTTTTCTAACGGAGTCTTAAAGTTTTTGTTGAATTATTAGTTTTATAATCTCCAGGAAATCTGCAAACATCATTCCACAAGCATTATATCTTATTTTGTTTTCTAGGATTTATTAGCATATGTAGATTGCCGCCGATTTTATGCAAGGTTGCCTTGTCTGTTTTCTCAGGTTTTACAGGTTATGTATGACAAGAAGATGATTTATATTCTGGAAGGGAAGCTTTGATTGTTCATTTTCTTGGAGGAAGATTTAACCTGGCTACCTTATTATCCATACCGAGCGAATCAGGGGAGTATTTGATTTCATTTGTTTTACTTATTTCACTTTTACATTCTTTACTTGAACATTGGGGATAATGTTCACCCTAAGTGTAAGGAGAGGGTAAAATGATGATACCTTACAGATACACTTTCGCTTGAGTTTGTTTGTTTGATGGTAGATGTGTAATAAAACTATGAGAAATACTTGTTAGTGCAATTTTAGCGCCAAATTTAAATTTTTTTACAACATTTAGGAGTGAAACTTTAGCCATAGCAAGCGTCTCATGGATAGGAGATTGTATGACTAGCACAAAACCGTACTATTCAGAAAAATTTTCCACCCAAATATGTGAGGTTCGCCTTTAGATTTGATAGGAAAAGCATTTACTACTAGTGCTTATGAGTGTACCGGTAGCATTTAGATTCTAGAACTTGCGTTAGTGATACATCCCGAGACCGCTAGTGAGACTACATTCGTGTAGTAGGATTTACTACATGATAAGAGGCATTATGATCACCCTTGTGTTAAACCCGTATCATAATTACTTGACCATTTAAGTCATATTACTTGGCTAGTTAAGTCAACTAATTTTTCCCACACCTTAGCGTTGTACTCATTTTTAGTACACGAAACCCCTAGTACACCCCTCCGAGACTATCTTTTCGTTTCTAACTTTAAGCATCTTACTTAAAGGAAGAATTTGTTACATCCCACTTAAATGTACACCCAAATCGCCTTAGCCTTCCGTGTATGCACTCATCTTTAGTGCATTATTGTTATTTGTAAGGTAATTATCTAATTGATTACATGGTTTCTAAGTCGAGTCATATCTTTGTATATATTGTTTTGGGACGATTGGGACTCATGGGTAAAGTACTTATTTTATGGAGTAATGGGGAAGAACATCATATATTACCCCCATATGTACGTTAATCTTAAAAGTACTCCAAGTATTTTGATTATCTTAATTCGAGTCATTAGATTAGTTTATTGTAAAGTATGTAAAAATTCAAGTGTAAGGGGAATTTATATTCCCTACGATGTATTATTTTGGATGGTAGGGTAAGAATGTATGCAAAAAAAAAATAAATAAATAAATAAATAAAAAAAAAAATCGAAAAAATAAAAAAATCAAAAAAAAAAAAAAAAAAAAGAAAAAAAAAAGAAAAGAGAAAAAAACATACGGACTACCATCCCGTTTCATTCTATGTTTATTTTATGTTTTTGTTATTTTTCGTTTATTAGCTTAAGTCGAGTCTAGTCTTGGCTTAGCAACGCCATATTGTACATGTAATTAACCAAGATTGTTAACTCGCCACCAGTAAAGACTGCCTATATCCAACAAAACCGTGTATTCCATATCCCTACACCTAACGTTACAACCCTTTTAAAAGACCTCTTTGATAGTTTATCCTAGGTGCTTACGCCATGTGGTGGAGGTTTGATCCTTTCCCAAGCCTATGGTAATCTATTTTGCTATGACAGGTAGTGAGAGATGTGTTCCGTTTCCATATTGTGATATTACTTTATTACACCCGAGAGATGTGAGTATCTAAACACTATTTGTGAGGTGCTAGTGTATGACCTCCGTGCTTGTCTTTGGTCTTTAGTGGAACGATTATTTGTTGTAATTACTTTTATATTAGTGTTAAATGACCCCTAACTTGCATTTTGATTAGAATAAAAGCGCATTTGCTTGAGGACAAGCAAATCTCAAGTATAAGGATATATGATGAGGCGAAAAATGAACCACTTTTAGGGGGTCATTTAAGCCCGGAATTGAATTTATTTGATCAAATATTGCTCTAAATCGTTCCTTTTGTGATTTTAGGTACTTTGGGAGTGAATTCTGGAAAAGGAAGCAATTCGGACGTTTTTGGAGCATAAAAGTGAAGAAAACGGCAAAGACTTAATTTTTCATGCTGAAAACAGTACCTGACGGCGTCAAAAAGACAATCATTACGGCGTCAAGAGTAAAATCCATGACGACCCAGTGAAAACCTGAAGGCGTCACAACAAGGGCGTCAAGACTATTTTTGGTGACGGCCTGCATAAGGAGTATACATGACGGCGTCAGACCCAGATCTAGGCAGTCCAAGAAACTATTTGGCGGCGTCAGACTTTTGTTCTTGAAGACGCCACCTATCAGAATCTATATATAGTTTTCTATTTTTCGTTATAAGAGAGGAACTTGTGTGGAGAATACTAGGGCCGAACTTCGTAAACCCTAGGTCGTATTTTACAGTATTTTCAAGGGTTTTCACCCCTTGAATCCTTTCATATTCAATTGAAATAAGTCTGCTCTTAATTCAATCAATATGTCTATGTGTTGCTTGAATTTATCTTATGCTTGTCTTGATTTCAACATGTTAGGCTAGATCTATCATATGTTTGCTTAGATGTAATGAAACCTAGATATTAATTATGTGTTGATTACTTGTTTATAGTTGTATTGGATGAATGATTTCACTGTTAGGCTTAAGAAAACTGGCAGATCTCCATTGTGTAACATGCTTGAACGTCTTAGGAAACATGAACCGATGTGTACTAGGTTTTATTGGTTGTATTTAATGCATGAGCAAATTCTAATGATCTCATGTTAGGAGCTTCTTAGCCGGCTCGACATAGGAGTGAAGTAGGCGCTTATAGGATTGGGGAAGTAAGTACGCCACCCCATGAATGGTATTAAGGAATACAATCCGTCATCCACGCAACTGTAACAAGTAATTAACATGTAAAAGATATCTAGGGAGTAGTGAAATCTAAGTAAACACAATTCTCCCATATATTGCTCACAACTCTAGTATAATTAGTTTATTTTCATTTCTAGTATTTTATTTTGATTGCATCTTAGTATTGGGTTAGTTGACTAGCAACTCATTCCGCCCAACTCTTTCAAACCCGAGATTTTTACTTGCTTTCATAAAAATATAAAAAATACAAAAAGAATCATCCCTCATCTCTAGACCTAGTTTTTAGGTTTTCTAATCCTAGCGACACTATTCCTAGCTGAACGATCAATCCCCCGATACTTGTCATTATACTATACTACATCGATCAGGTACACTGCCTGGTGGGGGTTGTAAGCTTCTCGAGATCCCTTGAGAGGTAAAGCCTGGTGCAATCCCTACGCATCAACTAGTGTAGCATTAAATTCACGTTTTACTTTACGTACTCGCGTAATTTTTAATTTACATTCGCGGTTTTACTTAAATTACGTTTTAGGATTCCCCGGTTTCCCTAACATATTTCCCGTAGTCTTTTAGGTAGTTTTTAAGATTTGTTTTTATTCCTTGTTTGTATTCATGTTTTAGTTACGTTTACTTTATTTTTGTACGTTATTTGCAATTTATCGTAATTTCACAATACCAAATAATCAAAACCATTCCTTACAAGCATTTTAATCATGAATCTCACACGATATTGCCCATTCACACCTCGTTGGGACACGACCCGGGTAATCACTTACCCGGTATCACATATATATATTGTATTCACGAGTTTTTACAAGTCTTCCTTTTCGTAAAGGTTGATTGGTAAACTCTACTCACGTCTACTTTGTATATTTTTTATACGCACTCAAAAACGCACTATCATCTGCAAACATTCATTCCACACGCATTATATCCTTATATATATATATATATATATATATATATATATATATATATATATATATATATATATATATATATATATATATATATATATATATATAGATTGCCGCCGATTTTATGCGAGGTTGCCATGATTGTTTTCTCAGGTTTAACAGGTTATATTGGACAAGAAGATGATTTATTATTTCGGAAGGGAAGCTTTCAACGTTCATTCTCTTGGAGTAGGATTTAACCATGTTAAAGATTTTTCCACACCGAACGAATCAGGGGAGTATTTGTTTAATCCTTTTACCTTATTTACTTTTACATATTTTTATTAAACATTGGGGACAATGTTCAGCCTAAGTGTAAGGGGAGGGTAAATGATGATACTTCAAAGAGTACAATTACGCTTGAGTTTGTTTGTTCAATAGTAGGTGTGTAATAAAACTAAGAGAAATACTTGTTAGTGCAATTTTAGCGCCAAATTTAAATTTTTTTACAACATTTAGGAGTGAAGCTTTAGCCTTAATGAGCGTCTCATGGATAGGAGTTGTATGACTAGCACAAAATCCGTACCACTCAGAAAAATTTTCCACCAAAATATGTGAGGTTCGCCTTTAGATTTGTTAGGAAAAGCATTTATTATTAGTGCTTATGAGTGTATCGCTAGTGAGACTACATTCGTGTAGTAGGATTTACTACATGATAAGAGGCATTAGGATCACCCTTGTGTTAAACCCGTATCATAATTACTTGACCATTTAAGTCAATTAACTTGACTAACAAAGTAATTTAATTTTTCCCACACCTTTGCGATGTACTCATTTTTAGTACACGATACCCCTAGTACACCCCTCCGAGCCTATATTTTTGTTTCTAACTTTAAGCATTTTAATTAAAGGAAGAATTTGTTTACAATCCACCCCAAATGTGCAATCAAATCGCCTTAGCCTTCCGTGTATGCACTCATCTATAGTGCATTATTGTTATTTGTTTAAACCCTTAGTTAATTATCTAATTGATTACATGGTTGCTAAGTCGAGTCATATCTTGTGCATATTGTTTTGGGACGATTGAGACTCATGGGTAAAGTACTTGTGTTATGGAGTAATGGGGAAGAACATCATATATTACCCCCATATGTGCGTAATCATAAAAAGTGCTCCAAGTGTTTTGATTATCTTAATTCGAGTCATTAGAATAGTTGATTGTAAAGTATGCAAAAGTTCAAGTGTAAGAGGAATGCAAATTCCCTATGATGTATTATTTTGGATGGTAGGGTAAAAGTGTATGAAAAAAAAATTGATTATTTGTTGTAATTACTTTTATCTTAGTGTTAAATGACCCTAACTTGTATTTTGATTAGAATAAAAGCGCATTTGCTTGAGGACAAGCAAATCTCAAGTGTAAGGGTATTTGATGAAGCGAAAAGTGTACCACTTTTTGGGGGTCATTTAAGGCCAAAGTCGAGATTATTTGATCAAATATTGCCCTAAATCGTTCCTTTTATCATTTTAGGTACTTTTGAGAGGAATTTTACAGAAGGAAGCATTTTGGACGTTTTTTAAGCGAAAAAGTGCAGAAAACGACAAAGTATCAAAAGCATGCTGGAAATTGCCTTTGACGGCGTCACAATGTGTTTGTGACGGCGTCATGAGTTGACAAAAGGGTGGATAAATCAAATACACGTGACGCGCCAGAATGTTTTGTGAACGGGGTCTGACGGCGTCATGAACAAATATCCCAAGGCCATCAAGAGTAAATTTAAAGAGTGACGGCCCAGAACCCAGATAGAGTGATGGTGTCAGAAGTGGATCTAGGCAATGCGAGTTTAATTTGGCGGCGAGTTGACGGTGTCAGACTTAACTCTTGACGCCGTCAGATTGTAAAATCTATATATAGTTTTCTAGTTTTCATTCATTGTGTGCAACTTTGAGGGAATAAAACCCTAGACGAATTTTCCAGCTTTTTGAAGGGTTTCAACCCTTTGTTTCTTCCATGTTCAATTGAAGATAAGTACTTCATTAAATCATTCAATATGTTTATGTGTTGTTTGATTATATCTTACGCTTGTCTTCTCTTTAACATGCTAGGCTAGGTTTCTTTCGTGTTTGCTTAGATGTAATGAAATCTATATGTTAATTATTGGTTGATGGTTTGTTTATAATTGTTGTGGATGAATGAATTCGATGTTAGGCTTAAGAAAACTGGCAGACTTCCAATTGGTAACTTGCTTGAACATCTTAAGAAACATGATCGGAGGTGTACTACGATTTATTGGTTGTATTTAATGCGTAGGCAACTGCTAGTGGTACTACGTTAGGAGCTAGTAGTCGGCTCGACCTAGAATGAAGTAGAAGCCTATAGAGTTAGAGAAGATCGTACACATCCCTACGACTAGTATTAAGGAATATAACCCGTCATCCATGCAATTGTAACAAGCTAATCAACCGGTAAAAGATATCTAGGGAATAATGAAATCTAAGTAAACACACTTTCTCTCATTATTGTTTACACCACAATTTTGTTTAAGTTTATTTTATTTTATTTTGATTGCATCTTTAGTTAATTGGGTTAGTTGATTAGCAACTAATTCTGCCCACTCCTTCAAAACCTGAGATTTTACTTGCTTTCATTTAAAATATAAAAATACAAAAAGAATCATCTCTCACCCTTAGACCTAGTTTGGTAGAATTTTAACCCTAGCGAACACTATTCCAAGAGTTGAACGATCAATCCCCCGGTACTTGTCACTATACTATACTACAACGAACAGGTACACTGCCTGGTGGGGATTGCAAGCTTTTCAAGATCCCTTGAGAGGTAAAACCTTTTGCGAGGGCGCAATTCCACGCATTAATGCCAATCATTAGGTCTCCTTGAAGATGACAAAGAATGGTATATAACCTTGGAAGAAGCCATACTATCAGCCACAACATCAGAACTTCGAAACTTATTTGCCCACATTTTGGTCTACTGTGACGTTGCAGACCCACTCAGGTTGTTCGAAGCATATTGGAAACACATGGTGGATGACATACCGAAGAAAGCATCTACTATGGTTCATATACAAGATCTCCACATAAATCATCCAGAAATGAAAGGGTATCTTCTCTTCGAACTCGAGATGATATTAAACAGCTGTTCTAAATCAATAACAGACTTTGGTTTTACACCTCCTCCAAGACACTTGCTCGATGACTTAAATAATAGATTATTAATGGAAGAAAAAAATTATGATCGTGATCGTTTGAAAGAAGATGTGGCAAATACTGTTGTGAAGCTGAATGAAGAGCAGAAAAAGGTTTATAACCTTATCACGCAGTCTTCAAAGACAGGTAAACAAGAATTACTTTTTGTATACGGACATGGTGGGACAGGGAAGACTTTTTGTGGAGAACAATTATCAATACACTACGTTCAGAAGGGAAAATAGTTTTAGCTGTTACATCATCTGGAATCGCATCTTTGTTGCTTCCAGCTGGTCGAACAACTCATTCAAGATTCAAGCTCCCACTTGAATTAACAAAAGACTCGATGTGCTACATTAAAAAAAACACTCTTTTGTCAAAGCTGTTATCAGAAACTGAATTGATTGTTTGGGATGAAGCCCCGATGAATGAGCGACGATGTTTTGAAGCATTAGATCGAACACTAAGAGATGTCTTAAGTGTTACAGACAAGTTTTTTGGTGGTAAATCACTGATGTTAGGTGGTGATTTTAGGCAAATATTGCCGGTAAAAAAAAGGGTTCAAAAGCAGATATAATTGCTGCATCAATAACTAAATCGTACCTGTGGCCACACTTTAGAGTTTGCAAGCTAAAAGAAAATATGAGGCTGATGTAGAACTCGCTTGATGATGAAGAAAGAATTAAAGAAGCCAACTTTTCTTCGTGGTTTCTCGAAGTGGGAGATGGGCAAATAGGTGAATATGATAAGGAAGATCCAGAGAACGCTAGATGGATTACGATTCCTGAACAATACCTTATTCCAGATGATGATAATGGCTTAAAAGAGCTGATACGTGGGAATCGCACCAGGCTTTACCTCTCAAGGGATCCTGAGAAGCTTACAACCCCCACCAGGCAGTGTACCTGATCGTTGTAGTATAGTATAGTGACAAGTACCGGGGGATTGATCGTTCAGCTAGGAATAGTGTCGCTAGGATTAGAAAGCCTAAATACTAGTTCTAAAGGTGAGGGATGATTATTTTTGTATTTTATATTTTATGAAAGCAAGTAAAAATCTCGGGTTTGAAGGATTTGGGCGGAATTAGTTGCTAGTCAACTAACCCAATACTAAAGATGCAATCAAAATAAAATACTAGAAATAAAAATAAACTAAATTATACTAAAGTTGTGAGCAATAAGTGGAGAAAATGTGTTTACTTAGATTTCACTACTCCCTAGACATCTTTTACACGTTAATTACTTGTTATAATTGCATGGATGACGGATCGTATTCCTTAATACCATTCATGAGGTGGCACACTTAACTCCCCAATTCTATGAGCTCTTATCTCCTCCTACACCATGCCCATCACAACTATAGGGATTTTAAACAGTGGCTCATGCATTAAATACAACCAATAAAGACCTAGTGCGCGTCGGTTCATGTTTCTTAAGACGTTCAAGCATGTTACCAATTGGAGATCTGCCAGTTTTCTTAAGCCTAACATATAAATCATTCATCCAAGACAAGTATAAACAAGTAATCAACACATAATTAACATCTAGTTTTCATTAGATCCAAGCAAACACAAGATAGATCTAGCCCAGCATGATGAAATTAAGACAAGAACAAGATATAGACAACCAACACATAGACATATCGATTGAATTGAAAGAACACTTATCTCAATTACACATGAAAGGTATCAAGGGCTTGGAACCCTTGAAAAACCTGTAAAATTCGCACCAAAATCGTACTTAGGGTTTCTCCAAAACTTCTCTCTTTTTAATGTGAAAATTAGAAAACTATATATAGGAAAAGGGGTCTGACGGCGTCAAGACCAACCTTGTGACGCCGTCACCTCGCCGCCAAAACTCTTCTCAGACTGCCTTGATCTACATTTGACGCCGTCAAGACTTAATCATTTCCAGGCCGTCATGACTTTTACTCTTGACGCCCTACCTTCGTGACGCCGTCAAATCTGTACTGGGTTGTCATGGAATTTTGCTCTTGACGCCATCAGAGAGTTACTCTTGACGCCGTCAACTACTGTTCCCAGCATGGAAAATTAAGATTTTGGCGTTTTCTTCACTTTTATGCTCCAAAAACGTCCGAATTGCTTCCTTTTCCAGATTTCTCTCCCAAAGTACCAAAAATCACAAAAGGAACGATTTAGGGCAATATTTGATCAAATAAATTCAATTCCAGGCTTAAATGACCCCCTAAAAACGGATCATTTTTCGCCTCATCATATACCCTTACACTTGAGATTTGCTTGTCCTCAAGCAAATGCGCTTTTATTCTAGTCAAAAGACAAGTTAGGGGTTATTTAACACTAATATAAAAGTAATTACAACAAATAATCGTTCCAGTAAAGACCAATAGACAAGCACGGAGGTCATATACAAGCACCTCACAAATAGTGTTTAGATACTCACATCTCTCGGGTGTAATAAAGTGTAAATTACAATATGGAAACGGAAGATATCTCTGACTACCTGTAATAGCAAAATAGATTACCATAGGCTTGGGAAAGGATCAAACCTCCACCACATTGCGTAAGTACCTAGGATAAACTATCAAAGAGGTCTTTTAAAGGGTTGTAATGTTAGGTGTAGGGATATGAATTACACGGTTTTGTTGGATAAAGGAAGTTTTACTGGTGGCGAGTTAACAATCTTGGTTAATTACATGTACAATATGGCGTTGCTAAGCCAAGACTAGACTCGACTTAAGCTAATAAATGAAAAATAACAAAATCATAAAATGAACATAGAATGAAACGGGATGGTAGTCCGTATGTTTTTTTTTCTTTTTCTTGATTTCTCGTTTTTTTTTTCTTTTTTTTTTTTTTTTTTTTTTTTTTTTTTTTTTTGCATACACTCTTATCCTACCATCCAAAATAATACATCATAGAGAATGAACATTTCCCTTACACTTGAATTTTTACATACCTTACAATTAACTAATCTAATGACTCGAATTAAGAAAATCAAAACACTTGGAGCACTTTTAAGATTAATGTACATATGAGGGTAATAAATGATGTTCTTCCCCATTACTCCATAAAATAAGTACTTACCCACGAGTCCCAATCGTCCCAAAACAATATGTACAAGGATATGACTCGACTTAGCAACCATGTAATCAATTAGATAGTTAACTTAGGGTTTAACAAATAACAATAATGCACTAAAGATGAGCACATACACGGAAGGCTAAGGCGATTTGGGTGTACATTTAAGTGGGGTGTAACAAATTCTTCTTTTAAGTAAGATGCTTAAAGTTAGAAACGAAAGAATAGGCTCGGAGGGGTGTACTAGGGGTTTCGTGTACTAAAAATGAGTACAACGCTAAGGTGTGGGAAAATTTAGTTGACTTAACTAGCCAAGTAATATGACTTAAATGGTCAAATAATTATGATACGGGTTTAACACAAGGGTGATCCTAATGCCTCTTATCATGTAGTAAATCCTACTACACGAATGTAGTCTCACTAGCGGTCTCGGGATGCATCACTAACGCAAGTTCTAGAATCTAAATGCTACCGGTACACTCATAAGCACTAATAGTAAATGCTTTTCCTATCAAATCTAAAGGCGAACCTCACATATTTGGGTGGAAAATTTTTCAGAATATACGGTTATGTGCTAGTCATACAATCTCATATCCATGAGACGCTTGCTATGGCTAAAGTTTCACTCCTAAATGTTGTAAAAAAATTTAAATTTGGCGCTAAAATTACACTAACAAGTATTTCTCATAGTTTTATTACACATCTACCATTAAACAAAACAAACTCAAGCGAAAGTGCGTATGTAAGGTATCATCTTTTTACCCTCCCCTTACACTTAAGATGAAGATTGTCCCCAATGTTCAAGTAAAGAATGTAAAAGAAAAAAAGTAAAGAGAATGAAATCAAATACTCCCCTGATTCGCTCGGTATGGATAATAAGGTGGCCAGGTTAAATCTTCCTCCAAGAAAATGAACAATCAAAGCTTCCCTTCTAGAATGTAAATCATCTTCTTGTCATACATAACCTGTAAAACCTGATAAAATAGACAAGACAACCTCGCGTAAAATCGGTGGCATCCTATATAAGTTACTAAATCCTAGAAAACAAGATAAGATATAATGCTTGTGGAATGAAGTTTGCAGATCTCCTGGAGATTATAAAACTTAATAATTCACAAAAACCATAAGACTCCGTTAGAAAAACAAAACTGGTAAAATTTCCAGATTTTTACACTTGATGCCGTCAAGAGTAAACTCTTGACGCCGTCAGAAGTGACCTGCAGAAATTCTTATGTTAAGTTTCCGGAAAATTTCTGGAAAAACTTGGTCCTACTTCCTGGAAAATCCTGCAAAACTTCATTATGACTCAATACAAGCATTTGACTCTAACAAATACGAATATACATGTTCATTTAATATTGTGGAGAATCATGATCGGTTTGTTTCTTCAAAACATATTTGGGGTTTCCCCTTACACTTATCTTTTGCAAAAATACCTTTAGGTGGAGTTAAGACTAGGCCAAAACAACAAAGTAAAGTATTTCCACTACTTAGTTTAGAAGCATGATCTACCAACAATAAAATAAAGCATGCATACGGAAGCAAATAACAAACAAACAAATAAAATCACACAAAACATGGGTTGCCTCCCAAGAAGCGCTTTTCTTTATTTACTAGTCTTGTAGCTAGACTCAAGGTCATGGGTTACTACGTGATCTCATCCTTGGTTCCACTCTCTAGGTCGTCTTCTAAACTAGTATCGCTTTCATAGTGTAAGTACTTCGGGTCTTCGAACTCGAAGATATCTTTTCGATACTTAGAACCAAGCTTACTAACATCCTTAAAGAATCCACATGATAAATCAGAAGTGTCCTTACACCCTCTTCGAACATCTTCATCGCACAGAATAAGTTGGGAACTTATCTTATTAAGCCCGTCACAATCGATTTCCTTAAGGTCTCTTCTCTTGTATGGCGTTTGGTATGAAACCCTCCTAATCCCATCAGCGAAGGTCATAATACCGTTCTGATCATCAATTATCAGATTAGTGATCTCGCAAAATGGCGCTCCAAAAACAATTTGTGATAATCTAGGGTCGACATAGTCTTCGATGTTGTCCACGATCGTAAATTCCATAGTAAATGCCATATTTCCTACAAACACCTGGATTTCATGATCCTTACCAACCACTTTCTCTCCCTTGTAAATCATTCCCCATCTGCAGATATTGTTATAATGGAACAAGGACATAAAATTCTTCGGCAGGAATACGTTAATGTAGACGTTATCGAAGTACTTATGACCAATCATGCAGGGGATTTTGAGATTATTCGGATTACGCCGTCTTATTCTCCGACTCTCCATCCCTTGACCCATATAGATTCCCTTCAAGGGAAGGACGATACTCGTACACCTCCTCATTACCTTTACGAAAGATTACCTTCTTAACACCATTGGTGGATAATGCACTACCATCTTTCTCATCAAGGATCACTCCCGATTCATTGATAAATGGCTTCCCAAGAACAAGGTTGGTTAACGTTTGATTGGTGAGAGGGTCTACGTCATCGACCACGGCGAGGTCAGTATTGTAAACAAGCTCTCCGACCCTGATTGATAAATTATTCATTACCCTTACGCACGCAATGCGTTTTGGGAAGGTCTCATGGTATAAGGAAAGGGGGATTAGGTTGACTGGGGAGCTAGGATCTATATGACTATCAGTTAGGAGCTTTTCCTTAATGATGCAGGAGACCTTGAAAACTTTATGGTTATCTTCCTTAGTCCTATCGCTACTCCCACTAGTAACATTCTCCATTTTTCTCTCGGGTTCTTCTATAATAGATTTACCCAAAATGGTTGGATTTCTCTCATGCTCTTCCGATCTCTCTTTCTCTTCATCCGATTTGCCAGATTCTTGCGCGGTGTACTGCTCGGACGAGTCGGTAGGTTTTCTGGCCGAATCGTGGTCTACCCTTAAGGTCTCATCTTTAGCTATATGACCAAATTTGTTAGTTTGTTGCTGGGTTGAGTTGGGTGTAAAAGCAGATATCGTGGTGATGGTGTTTACGAAATGGGTTGGTCCTAGGGGGTTGACAGGTTCTTTTCCTTTAGGGGATAGATGTTTGAATAACTTTCTAGGGCTTTTTATTTTCACAGGGGAGGTTCGTGGACTCATGACGGTAACAGACTTAACCTCATCAACGTGAATGGGCTTATTAACAACATGTTCTTTGATAGCTGTTAACAGATTACAAATCTTGTTGTTCACATCAGCCTGCTGTTGTCTAAATTTAGCCTCGAGCGTAAAGAGCTGTAATTCTTGAGATAGAATGAATTTTTTTAGGGCATCTTCACAGCTTTGCCTGGGAATGCCTTGTGACGGAAAATGCTCGGACCAAGTGAGTGGTGAGGAGTCATTGAAAGATACGCTCCGCGTTTGGTACCCTTTGAAATTAGGTTTATCCTTCCATGCCTCATAGGCCTCGCCAGAAGTTCGAGGGCCTTGACCCACGTGTGATGACGTGAATTCGTTATAAGCACGTTATGGAAGCTCCATGCAGTTATGAGTCTCGTGAGGGCCACTACATAATTTACATGTAGAAGCGATTCTGCTTACTTGGCTTAAGGATTTTGGAGCTTAGTAAGATTTCATGAGAGACTTGACTCGACCTTCAAGTTCCATGATCCTACGATCGGGAGTGCTAGAATTGTTCGAAGGCAAAGATATTGCCTTGACCGTTTTGTTCAAGTCATGGGGATCATTCCAAATTTCGTTGTCATAGAGAGCAAGATCTTCTATGAGTTCCCATGATTGTTCCGCACTAAGATCACGTAGATTACCACCGGCCGATTGGTCAATGGCTCGCCTCGTGGAGATGTCGATATGGTCATAAAAAATTTGGACTTGGAGCCAAAGATCTATGCCATGATGAGGGACTTTTTAGAGTAAGTCCTTGAAACGAGTCCATGCTTCATAAAGAGATTCATTTTGACGTTGTTGGAACATCAAGATGTCATTTCTAAGCTTAGTAGTTCTCCCCGGTGGGAAAAATTGAGCAAGGAAACGAGTGGTGAGATCATCCCATGTGGTGATGGATCCTGCGGGTAAACGCTTAAGCCATTGACTAGCTTGATCCCCTAGAGAGAATTGGAATAGGCGTAATCGGGTTGTCTCTCTGGTTGCAACATCTAGGTCTATGGAATCTATGATTTTGAGGAAGTCCTTAAGATGTTGGGTTGGATCTTCGGAACGAAGTCCATGGAATGCACATCCGATTTGCACCAACCGGATGGTGTCGGATCGCAAGGGGGTCACATTGGCTCCGGTGAGCTCAATGGTGTTTCGGTAGCCCTGGTGGCTAGGTCGGGAATACTCTCCTAAGGTTCGGTGCCTAAGGGGGTTCTAATGGTGGGTTTTGTTGTGGTAGGATGACGGGTTCAAAGATGTTCCCGTTGTCCATGATGTCGGGTGGTTACGAACAAAGGGACAAAGAAATAAGATAGACTAAAGAGAACCTAAAAATAAAAATAAAATCTTACTAGAAAGGAATCTAGCAAGTAGACCTAATAAAAAGAAATTCTAACCTAGACAATAACTATTCCCCGGGCTGCGGCGCCAAAAACTTGATACATGGGAATCGCACCAGGCTTTACCTCTCAAGGGATCCTGAGAAGCTTACAACCCCCACCAGGCTGTGTACCTGATCGTTGTAGTATAGTATAGTGACAAGTACCGGGGGATTGATCGTTCAGCTAGGAATAGTGTCGCTAGGATTAGAAAGCCTAAATACTAGTTCTAAAGGTGAGGGATGATTATTTTTGTATTTTTATATTTTATGAAAGCAAGTAAAAATCTCGGGTTTGAAGGATTTGGGCGGAATTAGTTGCTAGTCAACTAACCCAATACTAAAGATGCAATCAAAATAAAATACTAGAAATAAATATAAACTAAATTATACTAAAGTTGTGAGCAATAAGTGGAGAAAATGTGTTTACTTAGATTTCACTACTCCCTAGACATCTTTTACACGTTAATTACTTGTTATAATTGCATGGATGACGGATCGTATTCCTTAATACCATTCATGAGGTGGCACACTTAACTCCCCAATTCTATGAGCTCTTATCTCCTCCTACACCATGCCCAGCACAACTATAGGGATTTTAAACAGTGGCTCATGCATTAAATACAACCAATAAAGACCTAGTGCGCGTCGGTTCATGTTTCTTAAGACGTTCAAACATGTTACCAATTGGAGATCTGCCAGTTTTCTTAAGCCTAACATATAAATCATTCATCCAAGACAAGTATAAACAAGTAATCAACACATAATTAACATCTAGGTGTCATTAGATCCAAGCAAACACAAGATAGATCTAGCCTAGCATGATGGAATTAAGACAAGAACAAGATATAGACAACCAACACATAGACATATCGATTGAATTGAAAGAACACTTATCTCAATTACACATGAAAGGTATCAAGGGCTTGGAACCCTTGAAAAACCTGTAAAATTCGCACCAAAATCGTACTTAGGGTTTCTCCAAAACTTCTCTCTTTTTAATGTAAAAATTAGAAAACTATATATAGGAAAAGGGGTCTGACGGCGTCAAGACCAACCTTGTGACGCCGTCACCTCGCCGCCAAAACTCTTCTCGGACTGCCTTGATCTACATTTGACGCCGTTAAGACTTAATCATTTCCAGGCCGTCATGACTTTTACTCTTGACGCCCTACCTTCGTGACGCTGTCAAATCTGTACTGGGTCGTCATGGAATTTTGCTCTTGACGCCGTCAGAGAGTTACTCTTGACGCCGTCACCTACTGTTCCCAGCATGGAAAATTAAGACTTTGGCGTTTTCTTCACTTTTATGTTCCAAAAACGTCCGAATTGCTTCCTTTTCCAGATTTCTCTCCCAAAGTACCTAAAATCACAAAAGGAACGATTTAGGGCAATATTTGATCAAATAAATTCAATTCCGGGCTTAAATGACCCCCTAAAAACGGATCATTTTTCGCCTCATCAAGAGCTTATCAACTTCATATACGATAAAGATACATTAGAATCACCATCAGCTCAAAATTTTCAAGATAAGGTGATTGTGTGTCCTAAAAATGAGACGGCTGATGTGATAAACAAAGAAGTTTTATCACTGGTCAAAGGTGAAACAAAGACATATCTCAGTTCAGACGAGGTGATTCCTATTGGAAAAGATGGTGCTGCAACAGAACTTTTGTATCCTCCAGAATATCTAAATACACTTAAATTTACAGGTCTACCACCAAGTAACCTTACACTTAAAGTTGGTACATCAATTATGCTAATCGGAAACATTAATCTTGGAGGAGGCCTTTGCAATGGTACAAGAATGATAGTGACCCAACTATTGTCAAAACTTATAGAAGCAGAAGTCATCACAGGCACTAGAATCGTAGAAAAGGTTTTCATTCCAAGAATTCCTTTGACAGCCAAAGACCCCAACCTCCCATTCATTTTTAAAAGAAAGCAGTTTCTAGTAAAAATGTGTTATGCGATGACAATTAACAAGAGTAAAGGACAATCATTAAAGAAGATTAGAATCTACCTTCCAGAACCAATATTTGGTCATGGGCAACTTTATGTAGCGTTATCAAGATCTACAACACCCTATGGCCTAAAAAATTCTTATAAAAAACCCCGAAAACCAATCACCCAACAAAACCAAAAACATAGTTTACATAGATTTTTTTAAAAACAATCATTGAATTAGAGGTTATTTTGCATTCATTTCTGTGCATATTAATATGTGAAAATACTATGTGCTACAATCTTATTATTATTATTATTATTATTATTATTATTATTATTATTATTATTATTATTATTATTATTATTATTATTATTACTACTATGCATTGTTTATGTATATTTATCTGTTGCACACTTAAATGGAAACTGACTATTTAAATGACGATTGTTTGCAGGATGGCACTAACTAACATTGAAGATTTAAAACCAGGGATGAATGATAAGGTGATAGAAGTAAAACTGTATCGATCATGGACAGCTCGCGATCCTCCAAAGATAATTGAAAAAGGGTACAGATCAATCTTATTGGACAGACAGGTCAGAAACAAAACCTAAGGTAACATATAATTAGTAAACCTATTTTTTCTTACTCATTTAGTATATACAAGGTGTCGCAATTCAAGCAAATATGGAATCTACTGACATAGACTTTTTCAAACCGATATTGATACCCGGAACAGCATACCGCATCTCAGACTTTCAGTGTATTCCTACAGAAAACTGGCAACAAACCCTTGAAAACAAGACTTCGCTTTTATTTACTAGGTTTACAAAATTTGAAAGTATAACACCCGAGACTTTCCCACACCACTATTTCAACTTCCTATCTTACAATCAGCTACCTACCAAAACAGTGGATCCAAAAATCAAAGGAAAAAAATATATCTGGTGCTAACAAGTACCAATTTAATTAATGTTACACTTTATTTACCTTATATGATGAAAAAAAACATTATATATTACTTATAACACATGTACCTCAATTTTTACAGACTATATAGGCTGTTACGTACAATCAGGTGAAGCTGGCAAGATTGGAAATCCAAATAGCAATCAGTCTGTCGTCCGAAGGGTAGGAATTGAGAACCTCAAGTAAGTACCTACACCCAATTTTATACCATTTATACATAGTATACAATACAATAACTTATAAAAAATCATTAATTTTTATCAAAAACAGTCGAAATTATGTTGAACTTACACTCTGGGATGAGCTTGCTCAAAATTTCAAAAAAGATAAGATAGATGCACTTGAGAAACCAGTGATAATCGCCGTCAGCTCCTGCAGAGTTTCCAAGTATCGAAACAGAGGTATGTTACTACTGCTAATAATAACAATTTACATTTTTATAAACAAATTTATACAACATTCTAAACAAAAAAATTTAAAATTACAGATTTCCAGCTAAATTTAACACCAGCAACCTACTACTACATTAACCCTAAAATTCGACAGCTTGAACATTACCGAGAACATTAAGATATTTTTAATTACTTATTGTCTTAATTTACAATGTGCATATAAAATTAAAAACTTATATAAATACATATATACAACAGATACAAGCAGCTACACAATCAACAGCCACCGTTAAATGTTATCAGATACCGGTTTCAAAACAAAGAGCAAGAAAAATATCGAAATCGCATCCCTTTAAACATTCTGATTCGTCAAAATCCAGAACCTAACCAGGTTAGTAACCTAAAAACTTAATATCCATATAGTGCAGTCACTTAATAAAGACACCTATAAAAAAGTTACACGTTCTAATTAAACAGTTCTAAACTAAACAGGGTGTGCGGTTTACCTGTGACGAAACCATAGTCAGCCTCATCAAGACACATGATTGGTACTACATTTCATGCACCATGTGTAGTGGCAAGCCGCAAGGGAACAATGGTTCATACTACTGCAAGCAACATGGCCTTCTATCAGAAATAACATACAAGTAACAAGTTTGCAAATAAACAGAAAATATTGCAAGTACATTAGTATTACTATCTAAACATGTTCCATGTACAGATACAATTTCAAGGCAATTATTACAAACACAACAGAAACAGCATAGGTTACTTGCTTTACACCAACAGCAGACACAATCATGGGAACAGATTGCCAAATTTTAGTGCAGTCAATTGAAAACCCAGACCCTCGAATTTACCCAGAAAAGATTGATCAAATCATTGGAGCACAACATATATTACTGTTTTATTTTAGCTCTACTTGCAAAGAAGGGGAAGTTGATTTCATTCTTGGTGACATTCTAGACGATCGCCAGCAAGTTACTGACATAGAACTACCAACTTCAGGTACGCAAAAAAAAACATTTACAATTATGTGTTGTCCCCTAATATTATATGATAGATATGATTTTTAACATTTTTATAATACATTATAGATATAATCACACAAGTGGGATCATCTACTGCTATCGAATGTATATCAACACCACATGCTCCCCAGATAACAGAAACACCAGAAAAAGAAATGCAAGATGTTCCACATTCATCAAGTTCGTTATTAACAGTACCTTTGAAGTATACTACCCTCTTTAAGACAACCTATTATAACAAACTATACTATTTAACAATTGCAGAGATAACACCATCACCCATATATACTGGTATGCAAACAAGGTCACGTACAGAAGCATCAAACATTACTGCTGATACCGAATATCTTGGAATGCAAACAAGATCAAAAACAGATATGGGAACAGAACAATCTCGCAAGTCAGCTAAAAGGCCACTTTTTCAAGATGATGTCACCGACATTAAGAAAAAGAAAGACTGATTGGCGTAACAATCCAGGTTACTACAAAATTATTACCTTTAAATACTTAACAATTCTTATTGAAAATACACCTACTAACAGCAAAATTGTTACATTTATTACAAGTTCCATCAACTGTCTACGCTTTTGATAATATCCATCCTGTAAAATTACTTATCTTTTGCTAATTAGCCAGTCACTACCGGATAGCTGGTAATGTAATATATCTCTAAAACAATGACTTATGTAAATATTTAAGCGCAATAGCGCCTGTGATGTAACATAAACTTATGAACTAATAACTATGCATGCTCCTCTTTTATACTACCATGACTTATGTAAAACTAAATTATTAACAAAACATATGCATATGAAATTCCGAAGCCTATAAGATTATAACTAACTTTTATCAGCTACATCTTAAAAGACAACAACTATCTTGGCACTATAAAGGTGTCGCTTTAGAACCATAACTAATGTAAATATCTATCTAGAATAAAACCAGTTATGTAAGCTTAGACTTATGAAATACCAAACATGCTGCTATATCTTTTGTGCAAAAACTTATGTTACAGCACCTATGTTTATGTATTATATCTTGAATTATCTTTCTACTTACTAATAGTTTGCCATATTTGATGTTGTTTCTTAACTTTAGATAGTCACAGTTTATCGTCTCATAAAACCATGAGAAACCATATTTTGACATGTATATTAAACAACACAAACACTGGCTGTTTTATTGAAAGATAGTAACAACTACAACCATTACAACCAACATTAACAACGGATTGTTAACCAACAACACACCATCATAAGATAATATAAAATAGGTAACCTACGTCATACTCTAACAACAAGTACACCAACACGAAGACCCATAACAAAGTTAACTACTTATGCACATCCATCAACATGACATGACGCTTTTTCTCAACCCTGGCTTCATGCAGTACATCCAAAAGAGCAACCAACGCTTGCAAAATCTGTCCATTCCTTAGTTGCGCCTCCATCAAACACTCCATCCCATAACAGGCTACTACATCTAACGGGCTAAAGGTCTCACCCTCTTCAATTAAGTTAACAAACTTTAAAATTTTTTGACGCATACCATTGCACCAATCACTAGCTTTCCTAATAAATCCCTCATTTTCGTTGTTTTCTTGCGAAAAGAGAAACTTGAAACAATCCTTAATTTCATTAGACCCTCAAACTTCTTTTAATTGTTCATAGTTCGGAATAGAAGCCATTATTTTTTTCACACAATTTTTTAGATAACTATTGTTGGATATAGATGAAAATAATGTGCACATCACATCTACTTATATACAAAAAGATAGACAAACACAAATAGTTCCACGAAGCAAGGTGTAACAGTATCTACTAAACATTGTTTCCCGATATTATATATTATCAAACCAATATAAAGTACAATGCTGTTATAGAAAACAACTTTAAAAACGAAACACAAATCTCAAAAACCATTTACAACCGCAACATACTTCTTTACCAGTTTTCAGCTTTCCCTAACCACATATTTACACTATCCACCTAACACTCTATATTCACATACAAACACCCTATATACAAAAAAACACGAAGCATACTATTACTTGAAACTTGAAAACTGTAAACCAGTTCCGAACCCATAAATTTTTTTGACCAAATACAACCACAATTATAAGGACTCCTTTCAAATTATTAGAAAAACCGATTTATATTAACCACAAATTTGTTTGCTAACAAGCTTAAAAAAAACAGTTCCATGTTAAATTTAACTAACATCATAACTGTTCTATAAAAAATGTTACCTACTGACCAGTATTTGGTACAACTTATCTAACTACCTAACTATGAAAAAAATGCAGATAACCCTATTAACTTTAAACACCATAACAAGCAGCATAACAAGTTTAATACCATCATAAGTTAAACTTTTATTACGATTAACATAAACATTCTAAAAGTTCCAGGTACACTGGAACTCTCATACATTCAACACCGAAAACATACAAACCTAACATAAGTTCCATATACAATGGAACTTTCAGACAGTCAAAACACAAAACATAGAGACCTGAACTTTTTACACAAGACCACAACACACAAGATGACACAAGACCTTACAACACTTTAAATTTTTAAACACACAAAAGGCAGTAACACATAAAACATTAGTTTAATTTCCTAAGCTTCTTTATGATTTTAGATTTCTCACCAACACGTAAAGCAGCAGTGTAACTCCTCTGAATCAACCAGCCAATTTCATCTAAATCGTATCGCTCAGCACCCTTTAAATCCTCCAAGCAATCATCTAGAATAGTATGAAGCCCAAACTTTTTTTAACTCAACGATGATCGCATGCCTCTCCTCAATACGAGTCTTGACTTCTTTGATTCTTTGATTGTAATCAGTTTCATCACATTTGTAAGCTTTCTTCTCACGCACAAAAATAGCCTCCAAAACCTTCTCAATGTGCCTATCATCAATTTGCTTTCCAATCTTTAACAGTTTCTGAAACTTAGGAGCCATTGGATATGAATGCACACTGGATTTTGCCAGAACAATAAGTAAACCCTAAATTATCGATTTGGTTTTTCCCCAAATCAATTTTGCTCAGGAAAATGGAAATATGATCTATAACACCCCCAATTCAATGATGCAGCAGAATTCAACTTGGGTGTTACTCGACGGCACAAGAGTCATAATAATAGAAAACGATCTCTAACTGAGTCGTTTTAAAAAGACTTATCATTCGAATTATTCAAAATATATCAGAGTTTACATAGTTAGGTCCCAAAAAGATTCCATGTTTACAAAATACATCAATATAAAGTCTTTTGATATTTTATCGAATGACAAAGTAGATTATAGCCTTCTTCATTTAGTCTGTGCCCCTCCGTGCCATCCTTGATCATCATGGACCTGAAATACATGCTTAAGAGGTCAACACAAAGGTTGAGTGATATTCTTAGAGTTTGTTAAATGGTTGAACATAATATGTTGGTAGTATGAGTTAATTAGACTCATACTCATGGTTGGAAAACAAAACAGTTATTATTATTTACTAAGCTCATGCAACCAATACGTTAACGGGTACCAATATCAATCGGCGGATTTGTTGCCCCGGTAAGTACTGTGCCGTCATACTTAATGTTTCAAATATAGTGCATTTATTTGAACTCATTTGGTCAAAACAAATGGGATTCGTCAATCCCAATAGGCCTATTCACAATACTCGCGCTCACTAATACTAGTGATTAAATGGTTCATGATATGGGGCCTAGGATTGGCAAGGATGGTACTTAGTAATAATAAAACAATCAGATAGCATACAATTTCAAAGCATTATGTTCGGTTTAAAATAGCATGTATTCCCCCAACGGTTTGTAAAACAATTAAGTAATGGAAAGTGGGGCTATGAACTCACCGTGAGTTATGTAGTAAGTAGTGTTGAAAATGGTAGGCGAATCGCGAAGGTCTCTAAGAGCAACCTATAATAGAATGTTGCGAATTAGGTTTGGAGTAATATCAAAGAATATGAAGAATTGCCTATATATGTCTTGCATTTAGTTCATGATGTAGTACTTAGTATATAGTGTAAGTCTTTGAATAAAAATGGTTTATGAAACATGTATAGTTTGTATATCGCTTACTACCGTTCGGGCCGACATAATTCAGAGGCCACGCAGTAAACGTTCAAGGAGCTAGGACACTTTAATTCGTAAATCCAACAACTCGTCGATCTGTTTACCCAAATGAAACCCCTCACATGAAGCTCCCTAGTGTTGTAGTATTTGATAAAAATATATAAGTTTTTGATCCGAAAAGTTACATGTCCAAATAATTGAATAAACTTAGGAAAGTTTATTTTAAATGAAGATTGTTATTTCAATGAGTTTCTTAAGTCTAGTATGAATATTACTTGTAAAGTCTCATGGTTATTTTGATGGAGTAGATCCAAATTGGATGATTATATTAAAACTAACTCTCTAGTTCATGTTTTCGTCTTCTAAAGTTATATGGTCTTTAGTCGTGGCTTTGCCATGACCTTGGTCATTGTTACCATGGTCTTGAGACTCATCCTTGGCCTTCGCCATGATTGTGGTCTTGGCTTTAAGGTCATTAGACCTCTTGATTTTATTTAACCATAACCATTATATAGTCACTTGGGTATTTAAAAGAGCTGTTAATAATTTGAAGAAAATATCATTCATTATGGGTTTTCTGTACCCGTGCTCCTGAGTTTTTGAAGAAAACATCGTTTCGGACAACTTTCGTGCTTTAACTTTTTGATGAAACGGAGCAGAAAAGCCTCTTTTTGCGTGTTTAAGTTCTGTTACAGAAACATTTTGGACATTTTTGCCGCAAAGCTTTGGTAACTTCTTTTAGCCATATTTTTTTAACTCGTGTACTCGTTTTTGGTGATTCAAATTGCTATGGTTTCGTTTTGATCTCGTCTACAATAGTAGGTATATATTTAACTTTATAAGTACATGGATTTTGTGGAAAAATTATGTATAGAATGCCTAATCTACTTGTTTGATAACATAAGGTAACATGTAAGGGTTTTTACTTGTTTTTAAGACCTAGTACATCATGAATTCAATAAAATGGACATATATAGCATGTAAATAACGTATTTAGAACATAGCAAGCATGAAATCATAGAATGATGGTGGTGGTTATGTGCTTACAACTTTTGGCCTTACTTAAAAGGGACCTAAGAACAAGGATTAGAACATTGATTGAGCAAGAGCTTTATAAGTGAGGGAGAACTTGTAGCTTGAATTCACTTGGGATCACTTGGACAATACTTGAAGACTTCTACTAGAACTTCTTCTTGTGTGGCTTGCAAATCACCAAAGTAATGAGAAAACTTGAGCAAGGATCATGTGAAACTTTACAAGAGCTTCAACAATGATTTAGGATTTTTAACATGAAAATCAAAGCATGGATCTATAACAATTGAAGGGTGGCCTGATTTTTAGAGTAAAAAGGAAGAATAAATGATTTGCTATATATATAGCAATTTGAGGAGGTTAGTAAAATTTGGATATTTTACTTACATGTGGTAGAAAAGAGTTACACATGATGCATAAAAGGACTAATGGTTCATCACCAAGCCACCAATGCCTGGTGAATCACCATAATTTCGTTCACCATGACTCACCTAGGTGACTAGATGAGTTTTGTTATTATCTTGCTTTCACGGAGTCAGTTTTGTCCCGGTAATCGCTAACGGTAAGTACTTAAATCACGAAACGTAAATCCGGGTATCATAAAAATATGAAAGTTGAAAGAATGACTAAACTTGTCAATATACTCCATAATAAAACATAAAATGAGTGGTAAGTTCCATTGGGTTGCTCAAACCCTGTTAAAACTGGAAATGCGGGTCTAAAACGCGTAATACGTAAAACGTACGAATATTGTGTAAAATTGAGAAAAGTAAAATGTTACTTTTCTAATAGGATAATAATGAATTAAAATGACTTATAATGTCTAGACTGGGCTCAGTCTAGTGTCGGTTGGTATTTAATGTCTTTTAGACATAAAACCGTAAGCCTAAAAATCAAAGAATAATTTATAAAATCAAAGAATGATTTTTGGTCAAAAGAGGAGGGAAAATATGTTGACTTTTCCAAATTATGAAAGTTTCTAATCGTCTCAGAAAACGCGGTGCAGGTATAGGCTAAGGTTACGGATAAGTAAAAGTACTTAAAACGAAATTTTCTGTTTCTCACGGCCCAGGGTCTATTTGGTAACATTTTTCTTAATCATCAAAAATTCTATAATTAATCATGAGTGTAGTAAACATTTATTTGATGCGCGGAAAATTGACGCGGTTAGTTTTCGTTGTGCGTAGGATTTTTAAACGACGTTTAAGCCAAACGTGTAGTTCCTTAATAACTTTCGCGAAAATGATCTGATAAGTGTCAAACTTTTATTTTACCATGGAAATAATTTATCACACGAGAATATGAAATAAAAATTAAATTTTGGAAATTGAATAGTGAAAGTGAATAGTAAAAATAAATAGTGAAATTTTTGGGAATAGAAATTAACCTGAAAATGCGAATTGTTACAGTCTCTACCCCATATGAGAGCTCCGTCCCGGAGATCAATTTGCATTGGGAGTAGAAGTGTTGGTCCATGGAATTGAGTAAATCTTGATAAACATAAGTTAGAACTTCATTAATAATAATGAATAAAAGAGTTACAAGATTACTTAAACCAACTAGACTACATGATAACATCATCAGCTTCATGATGGGGATAATTTCGGTATATTATCCCCATTTAGAATGACAATGAACTCTCATTGATCAAATGAGAGGAGGAATCCTAACTAATACAAAGTATTACATTGTTGAACTCACTTACTATCTCTTTTACAACTAACATATATATAGGAAGTACAAGTATCACATGTGATAGTGGTAGGTACACATGTGAAGGATGAGTTGTCATCCACTACTTGGAATATGCTTCAGAATATTCCTTTGCTTTTGTACTTTTGTCTTTCTTGTAGCTTGTATTTCCAAGAAAGTGCATACCTATATTTATTCCCTTTTTGTACTTGCTGTCATAATGCTTCAGGGAGCATGAGCATCCTCAGGGAGCATGAAGCATTCTTCAGGGAGCATGTATATCTTCAGGGAGCATATGCATCCTCAGGGAGCATGTTTGTTGTAGAGATAGCTTCAGGGAGTTAGTGAGTTATTGTCATCACTCACTAAACTCCATCACCTTCTTCTTGGCTCAGGGATCATTCACTGAGTACCGCCACACTGAATGATTGAGTCTTTCCTTTTAGACCTGGTCCGAGCATCCTGAAGGTAACTCACTGAGTGTCTATGCACTCAGTGACTTGTTTCTTACTGAAATAGTAATTTTACTATTTTATTCAGTAAGTATTTTGGCTATTTTATTTTCAAATACTTGTGGGTAATATTTGGGAGAAATATTGACCCAACAATCTCCCTCTATTTGAATATACAAATAGCCTAAGGTGATTGGGTTTAAATAAAGGACCTGGTACAATTTTGATACATCAGAGTCCACCCAATATTTTGGTTCAGTGACCTGGGGTTCAGGGACTTGGGTTTAGTTCCTGAGGTTCAAGGGTTCAGGTCAGTGAGAGAGGGGTTCAGTTGGTGGGTTAGGAAAGGAGGTTCGCTGACTAGGTTCACTGAGAGAGATTCAGTGACCTAAGGGGGTCAGAATTCAGGGACCTGGTTCAATTATGATACATCAGGGTCCACTTTCCTTTTTGGGGTTTAGTGACCAGGGAAGGGAGTTCAAATTTCCAGGTTCAGTGACCTGTTTTAGAACTTCAGTGACTTAGGTTCAGGCTCCTAAGGTTCACTTGTATTTAGAGGGTCCTGGTTCAGTTTTGATACATTAGTGACCACTCATTTTTGTTCCCTTAAAGACATTTAATCGCTTTTCAAGTGAAAGGACCTGGTTCAATTTGATGCATCAGTGTCCATTGTCTTTTATCACATTTTTCAGTCTACAACAAAGTTATAATTTTTTAAGTTTACAAAAATTACAACATTTTTGTTTGCAACAATATTCAACCCCTGATGCTGCAAATTCAAAGACTGAGATATCCCACCATGCTCACGCTGCGGCTTAGCGTGACTCTTTTCAACATTCCCTGAGTGGCAAGGAACTAAGACATACCCTCGATCATCACATTCAGTCCTACCATTCTTTCAGTGACCCTCACAGTCACAATCAAATCCCTGATGCTTCTCAGGATGCAGTCATATGCCACACTTGAGTCTTTGACTCATTTCTTTGCAACTTAACTGAGATGAACTCAGCTCTTTAACACCCACATGATGTTGCAAAGCTCCGTGATATTATCATACCCACTGATGATCACAACGATCAATCAGTCCAATCTCATCAGCCTTATATCTGATGTACACACCCTCCTAAATATTTTTTTATTTCTCACACAACTTCGGTCTAACATCTCAGCTACTTTCCTGACCTCAAACACCAACACTCAGCCTGAAACCCAATAATCAGTTGTCTCATACCACAACTATCTCAAACCCACTCGTACACTTCAGTTTTATTAAAAAAAAAATGAATAAATCCCAACAACTGGTCTTCTTGTTAGCCCCATCCCTACACCTTATCATTCCCTAATAAATTTTATCAGTGTACCCAAATCATCAAATGACCGGTACTCAAAATCGTACCGTTGCCATTGAATGAGCTACTCTCCTTTGTTGCCACCGCTGGAGATGCGTAGATCGATTTTTGGAGAATCGACATCTGGGTTTTGATATCCACCACTGAGCCGCAGTCGGACATGTAATAGCCGCCGCTTCCATAGGATATTCTAATATTGATTTTGATAAGGGTTTTGGAGATGGTTCTAAGTAAATTTAGAGCGAGATTGGTGATTTGGTGATTTATAGATCGATTAGACCTAATTTTTTGAGTGGGATGGAGATCGATATTTTCGATGTGGAGCTGATTTTTTTTTAGGTTGAGAGATATAGGATTTGGAAGATAGATGATTTATAGATCCGGTTTTTTATTTTCTTGTGAGGAATTTGTTTTAATCTTATTTGAGTAGATAAGATTTTTTGTGTGGTGTGAGGTGTGTTGGATTTTGGTAGGTGGGGATAAGATATGAGTGGTGGGTGTGTGTCAGGGAGGGGTTTTGGGTGGGTATTTACTGTCATTCTAAATAAATGTGTCTCTCCCCCTCAAAAACTGCTCCATCAGCAGCAGTTTTTGAAGAACACATTTATTTTTGCTTTGATTGTTATCATGTAATTCTTCGAACGGATCTGTAATCCACCCGCTCTGATACCACTTGTTGGTCCATGGAATTGAGTAAATCTTGATAAACATAAGTTAGAACTTCATTAATAGTAATGAATAAAAGAGTTACAAGATTACTCAAACCAACTAGACTACATGATAACATCATCAGCTTCATGATGGGGATAATTTTGGTATATTATCCCCATTTAGAATGACAATGAACTCTCATTGATCAAATGAGAGGAGGAATCCTAACTAATACAAAGTATTACATTGTTGGACTCACTTACTATCTCTTTTACTACTAACATATATATAGGAAGTACAAGTATCACATGTGATAGTGGTAGGTACACATGTGAAGGATGAGTTGTCATCCACTACTTGGAATATGCTTCAGAATATTCCTTTGCTTTTGTACTTTTGTCTTTCTTGTAGCTTGTATTCCCAAGAAAGTGCATACCTATATTTATTCCCTTTTTGTACTTGCTATCATAATGCTTCAGGAAGCATGAGCATCCTCAGGGAGCATGAAGCATTCTTCAGGGAGCATGTATATCTTCAGGGAGCATATGCATCCTCAGGGAGCATGTTTGTTGTAGAGATAGCTTCAGGGAGTTAGTGAGTTATTGTCATCACTCACTAAACTCCATCACCTTCTTCTTGGCTCAAGGATCATTCATTGAGTACCGCCACACTGAATGATTGAGTCTTTCCTTTTAGACCTGGTCTGAGCATCCTGAAGGTAACTCACTGAGTGTCTATACACTCAGTGACTTGTTTCTTACTGAAATAGTAATTTTACTATTTTATTCAGTAAGTATTTTGGCTATTTTATTTTCAAATACTTGTGGGTAATATTTGGGAGAAATATTGACCCAACAAGAAGTATTGTTGGTAAAAAGATGTGGGTATTTCTGACATATCTTGTCCTCTCATTCCCATGTGTATTCAGGACCACGTCGTGAGTTCCAACGAACTTTGACAATTGGAATTCGGCTTTGCTTGAGTTGTTTGACCTCTCGGTCCATGATTTCTACGGGTTCCTCGATAAATTGTAGGTCGTCATTGAGTTGGATTTCATCGAGTGGAATAACGAGTGATTCATCTGACAAGCATTTCTTTAGGTTAGATACATGTAAAGTAGGGTGTACACTACTGAGTTCTGATGGAAGCTTAAGTCTGTACGCCACTGGGCCAACCCTGGCTAGGATTTTGAATGGTCCGATGTATCTTGGGTTTAGTTTTCCTCGTTTACCGAATTGTATTAAGCCTTTCCAAGGCGATACTTTTAGCATAACCCTATCTCCAACTTGGAATTCTAGGGGTCTGCGTCATGTGTCAGCATAACTTTTCTGTCGATCTCTTGCAGTTTGAAGTCGACTTCTGATTTGTACAATCTTATCCGTTGTTTCTCGAATGAGTTTTGGACCAGTGAGTTGAACATCTCCCACTTCGGCCCAACAGGCAGGTGAACGACACTTTCGACCGTAAAGTGCTTCAAATGGAGCTGCTTTGATACTTGCATGATAACTGTTGTTGTAGGAAAATTTAACTAATGGTAGATGAGTATCCCATCCTTTTACAAAGCCTATTATACAAGCTCGAAGCATGTCTTCTAGCATTTGAATGGTTCGCTTACTCTGACCATCGGTCTGAGGATGATACGCTGTACTCATGTCTAGATTTGTTCCAAAGGCGTCCTGGAGTGACTTCCAGAAGTTTGAGGTAAATCTACCATCTCGGTCAGATATGATGGATATTGGTGCACCATGTCTTGAGACTATTTCTTTGACGTATAGTCGGGTAAGCTGATCCATTTTGTAAGTCTCTTTGGTTGGTATAAAGTGTGCGGATTTTGTGAGACGATCAACTATGACCCATATAGAGTCATAACCGCTTGATGTCTTTGGAAGCTTGGTAAGGAAGTCCATAGTAATTCTTTCCTATTTCCACATAGGAATCTCTGGTTGTTGCAATGGACCGGATGGTTTTTGACGTTCGGCTTTTACTTTGGAGCATGTAAGACATTTGCTAACGTATGTTTCAATATCGGCCTTCATGTTTGGCCACCAATAGAGTAGTTTAACATCATGATACATCTTATCAGATCCTGGATGTATGGAATATTTGGATTTGTGGGATTCATTCATGATCAAGTCTTGTAGGCCACTATAAAGTGGTAACCAACTTCGACCTTGGAAGCATAGAGTTCCGTCTGAACGGGTTTCGAATTTCTTTTGTATCATGCCATCCAACTTTTCCTTTTTGATGTCTTCTTGTTTCACCGCCTCAGCTTGAGCGTGAAGGATTTGAGCAGGAAAGTTTGAATTTAAGGTTAAAACTAAGGATCGGACTCGTAGTGGTTTAACCCGTTCCTTTTGGCTCAGGGCGTCAGCTACTACGTTTGCCTTTCCTGGGTGGTAGCGAATGTCGCAGTCCTAATCACTTAATAATTCCAACCAACGATGTTGCCTCATGTTTAGTTCTTTTTGGTTCAAAATGTGTTGAAGACTTTTGTGATCAGTGAACACAGTACATCTAGTACCGTATAGATAGTGTCTCCAGATTTTTAGAGCAAAGACTACAGCTCCTAACTCCAATTCATGAGTGGTGTAATTTTCTTTATGAACCTTGAGTTGTCGTGAAGCATACGCCATGACTTTATCATGTTGCATCAACACGGCTCCCAAACCTTGGTAAGATGCATCACAGTAGACTACAAAATCTTTGATCCCATCTAGCAATGCTAGAATAGGGGCACTACAAAGTTTTTGTTTGAGGGTTCGGAAGGCTTCTTCTTCATCTTCATCCCACACGTATTTCTTGTTTTTCTGAGTTAGCTTGGTCAAAGGTTTTGCTATTGAGGAGAATCCTTCAATAAACCTTCGGTAATACCCAGCTAGACCCAGAAATTGACGAATTCCTGTAGGTGTGGTAGGTGTTGGCCAATCTTTGATAGCTTCAATCTTAGCGGGATCGACATGTAAACCAGTTTTGTCAATCACATGTCCAAGGAATTGTATTGATTGGATCCAAAATTCACATTTGGAAAACTTTGCATACAATTTCTCTTCCATGAGTAATCCTAAAATTGTTCTCAGGTGTTCTTTGTGTTACTCTGCGTTTTTGGAATATATGAGAATATCGTCTATGAATACGATCACGAATTTGTCCAGATATGGCTTACACACTCGATTCATGAGATCCATGAATGCTGCCGGTGCATTAGTTAGTCCAAATGGCATCACTTGGAATTCATGGTGACCATATCGTGTCCTAAAGGCTGTCTTTGGAATATCTTCCTCACAAACCTTAACTTGATGGTAACCTGATCGTAGGTCAATTTTTGAGTAATAGGTTGAACTTTGTAATTGATCGAATAAATCATTAATTCTTGGTAATGGGTATCGGTTCTTTATGGTTAATTTGTTTAGTTCACGATAGTCAATACACATTCGTAATGACCCATCTTTCTTTTTCACGAATAAAACTGGAGCTCTCCAACGTGAGGAACTGGGTCGAATAAATCCCTTGTCCGAAAGTTCTTGTAATTGATTTGATAGCTCTTGCATCTCTGACAGTGCTAGCCTGTAGGGTGCGCGGACAACTGGCGCCGCTCCTGGTATTAAATCAATTTTGAATTCTACTTGACAATTCGGTGGAAGTCCGGGTAAATCTTCAGGAAAGACTTCAGGAAACTCACGGGCGATAGGAACATCTTCAAGACGCTTTTCATCAGATTTCTTTTCGGTTACGTAGGCTAGGAAAGCATAACATCCTTTCTCAATGTACTTCATGGTTTTGATACATGAAATGATGTTTATTCGAGTTCCACTTTGATCACCACAGATGATCAAAGTTTCATTGTCACATGGAATGTGCACAACTCTTTCACCACAAATGATGTTAGCTTGATGTTTAGACAACCATCCATGCCAATGACAACATCAAAAACTTCCGAGTTCGATTGGCATAAGATTGATGTTAAATGGATGGTCTAGGAGATTAAGGGTATAGTCTGGGATTACGATATTAGTATTTACTAAGTTACCGTTAGCTAGTTCAATATTGTAACTAGTGTTTAGAGTGATTGGTGTGATATCAAGTAAAGGAGCAAGTCTAGTAGATAAAAAGCTCATATCAGCACCAGAATCGAATAAGACTTTAACAGGAATGTTATTGAGTAAGAACATACTAGTGACCATGTTCGGGTCTTGTTGTGGTTCTCCATTTTGGCTGAATTAACCTTGGATACATAGTCATTCATTTGGCGTGTCATGCTTTGAACTTTACGTTGAGTTAGGTCGAGGCCTTATTTTAAGGAATATATTTCATATTGGGCAAAATTTACGAACATAGGTGTGAATGTGGATGCTCCGCCGACCTCATAAGTGGACTTTGGAACTTGAGTGGGAGTAGTATGATTAGGTTCGGAGGAGTTTGGTGAGATAGGAGGTGGTGATGTTAATGGAGATAGTGATCGCACAACCATTGGTTCCCCTATTTCTTCAATGTCTATGTCCATTTCAGGATCTTCGTCCGGATCTTCTTCATAATCATCGACTAGATCCTCGTAAGGTTCTTCTTCGTCATCATAGTCAAGTGCTTCAAAGTAAGGATCATTGGGTCCGGGAAGGTTTGGTACAAATTCGTGAAGAAGTGGAAAAATCGGTAAGATATTGGGTAGAGCGGGAACCACTTGGTCGGGAGATGTGGGTACAGACATGATGTCTACAACGAGTATTATGATGTCAAAATAAATCTAATGTTGATGGGAAGTGCTCAAAATATGACAAGCATGTATATATCACTATACTAATATGTTCATGTAGCGTAACAT
Organism: Artemisia argyi; assembly: GCA_030686995.1. Lineage (NCBI taxonomy): Eukaryota > Viridiplantae > Streptophyta > Magnoliopsida > Asterales > Asteraceae > Artemisia > Artemisia argyi. The sequence goes on along the minus strand of CM060679.1, from coordinate 34,813,266 downwards.
GCTTATTAAGTCCATAATCGTCTAGAGGATGGAAGGCACAAGAGCGGAAGGTGATTGGTCCTGAACGGTCAACTAAATTAACCAATGTAAGTGGTCAACCAAGTCAAACATCTCAAACCAACTAACCAAGGAGTATAGTGAATCCTCGGGTCGTTATGTCCCAGCGAGGTGTGCAATTGTATTTGAAACGTTTAAAGTGATCGAGTGATTTAACAAAAGGGTAAGGATTTTGATTATTATGATTACACTACAAGATTATGATTGAGAATAGCTTAAAAACACTATATTAACAATTACTGATGATCAGATAACCTAAAAATGCGATTTAAACCTAAAAACGCGCGTTTGAATTTAAAATAAACGCGAACGCGCAAAATAAAAAGTGAAACGGGAGTAAATAAAGTCCTACGAATATGAAAATTATATTTTTACAATCCTAATGATATAATAAAATTTTTGGAAAATTAAAACTATTTTTACAACTATTTAATTAATTACTATTAATTAATTACTAATTATTAATTACTTTTTAATAATTTAAATTAAACTAAATTACCACTAATTATGAGATTTAATTGGAAAAATGAAAATTAAATTTAAAAAAATCTAAAATATTATAAAACTAATTTTAAAACAGAAAATCTATTTTTCCTACTTTTTAATTAATTATTATTAATTAAAACTAATTATTTAATTAATTAAAACTAAACTAAATTATAAAAAATACTAAATCAAATGAGAAAAATATGAAAAAATCCCTAAAATTACTACAAGTCAACAGGAACCTAAGAAAAATATAAAATCAGAAAGTGCTTATAAATAAGCAGAAAAATAAGCCAAAGGACTTAAATAGAAGCTATCACTTTTTGTATTTTTGGTTTTTTTTCTTGATTTTCTTTTACAACTTTACTTAACTACTGAAATTAGGAGACTTTTGTGAAGGAAATTACTTTGGAACTCAAAAATAAGCTAAATGTGAGCTTAAGTTTACCACAGATCACAAAATAAGCTGAAAAGGAGATTTTCAGGGTTAAAAAACTCTTAACAAGCTACAAGCTGAGAGCCAATGGAAAAAACAAACTACTAGTAACTTAAGTACACAAGAAAAAATCTAAAACTTGCAAAAGATCATACTGGATAAGCCAATTAGACCAATAAGCAATTCCAACATAGCCACACACTAAACAGGCCTCAACAGGCCATATGCAGCCCCCTGTGGGGCCCACAGGGATGATTGGGAGGCCAAACTGAATCTTGACCTAAAAAGGTATCCAGGTGGGCTTTCCAAAAAAACCACAAGCTCAGGATAAGCTTGAGTGTAGAGGAAACTAGGGGCCTGTGAAGACTGGTGCAAAAAACTGAGTGGTGAAACCAAGCAGTCAAGTCACAAGTGACAAAAGACCAGCTCAACAGCTCATAAGCTAAGTCCAATAGTACACAGGCTACAATTGACTCAAGGTGAGTCAAAAGATCTTAAATGAGCACGATAATAAGCTCACACAAGCTTGTGCAAGGCTTAAAGGCCAACAGTGATGAGATTTGAGTAAGATTAGTGAAATAAGCAATTAGCCAAATAAGCACAAAGGGACAAACCAAGGTATGCACTAACTCAGGCAATATAAATCAACTAACAACAACTTCAATTTAACACTGGAACAAAGAAATTAACAATCTCCTATGCATACTGATACACATTCAGAAACAAGGTCTCAAAAGCAATTTTTAGGACTCAATAAGCTGAGCATATAAGCTTTTGAGAGCAAACTAAGAATTCAAATGGCAATTTAAACTAAGTGATTTTTAAAAGCAACAAGAATTAACCTGAAAGCTCAAGAAATGAGCAAGATATGCTCAAAAGAAAAATTGGTCAAATTCAAGGTCCTGGGTGCAGCCAAGAAAAAAATCCAAAAAATAAGCTGATGGTGGACTTTTGTAGTTTAGGTGGGGTATTTTAAGCACAACAAATTTCAAGTCCTAATTACACCCACAAAAATCAGTAAAATTCTTTCAAGAAATGAGATTTTAATGAACTAAACCATTTTGACTTTTTATCTTGTTGCTTAGTGTTGACTTAAGTGAGATTGGATTGATCCTAGGTGATTGATTGTGTTGTTTTAAGTTATAATAAGCCCAAAACTAGCAATCTAAACACTTCCTTTATCAAAATTTTGATTTGGAAATCCCAAGCCCCTAACAGTCAACCTGATGTGGTGTATTATAAGTAATCTTGACTTTTGATGCAAAAATGACCAAGAATGGTATTCCACTGAGGTAATTAGATCCTAGGTGCACTAAACTAACAAACCTAAACTCATATAAATAACAAGAACTAACAAATTGAAGTAATGCCAAACACCCCTTAACTGTGGCCTGTTTTTAGTTCTTTGACACAAATGACAAAGCAAGCTATGGAATTGGTACACGATAATCTTACTATGATATGAGAAGCTGTAATAAGCACAAAGATATAAGCTTAAACTACAAACACCTCCAGTTCTATGTTATACTAATTAAACAGTTAATAGAGAAATTTTTTCACAATCATATTTCTAAAAAAAAACTAATACAACTATTTAAGCACTACAAGGATTAACACTTAACTGCTAAACATGCATAAGCACAAATAAGCTTTTGAAAAGCAAGGGTACAGTAAAATAAAAAATGAATATTAAAGCTTACAAGGGACTATGAGGTTGTAGACCAAGAACCGAGAACTTATACTAATCCTACTATTTCCCCACAAAACTTCTAACCCACATCCCATATTCCTCCAGCTCTGCTTCCCTATATTTCTTCATCCCTTTGCTTTCTTGATCCTTTTTTTCTTCTGATTATTATTTTTGTGTTTTTTGACAAGAAATTAAGTGACCAGTTAAATAAGCTTGGAAAAGCTTATAACAAACTTAAATGAGCTAATCTAATTACTAAACAGCAACTTTTGAGCTTATATCACAATCATGTAAAAACTTGAATCTTATAATAGAAACTGAAAATAATAAACTTGTAATTTTAAGAAACTAACATACTTGGATTAATACTGAAAAAGGTTTACAAACTACTTGACTGAATTAGAAAATTACATACAATCTACTTGCCTTTAAGGCTTACAAAGATTTCCTATTTATATTCAAAATTAAACTAGGGCTTCTCTCTTCTGTTTGCTTGTGTGCTTTCTGTCTTCTGCCTTCTTTCTGAGAGAGACAGCTCTGGAAAGTTATCTGTGTCTCATTGGAGTCAAATCCCACCATTGAATTGGGATTGGCTTCATCTCAGCCCTTGATTCAATTCTGGTATCATTTGAAGGTAGGGGACAAAGAGTTGTAACAATTTGGGGGTTGATTTAGTGGAGTGGTGTAGGGTGGCTGAAGTAGGAGAGGAGGGGGGAACAAAAGTGTTGGGGGAACATGGATGGTTTCTGTGTCAGGGGTGTTTGTTGTGGTTTGGCGGCAAAAAGTGGGAGGAAGAAGGGGTTGACTTCGGCTGACCCCGTTTTTGTGTTTTATTAATAATATGGATGGGGTGGGCTTGGTTGATGGTTGGGCCAGGAAGACTTGGGCTAGGTTTTGTTTTTGGGTGTAATGGGTAAAAGGGTTAGTAAAATACAACTAGGTCCATTTGGTTTGTAGTAATTTAATTCACAAGGACCATTGTTGTAATTATCCAAAACTGTAGGGACTGAAAATGTAATTCTTCCAATGATATCACAAGGACCACAGTTGCCAAGCTTCAATAAAACAAGGACCATTGATGAAATTTTTCCCACTTTACACATCTAAGGACCATTTATGTCAAATTTGCAAAGTTGAAGGACCTTTTCTGCCATTTGCCCAAAGTTATCAAAAAGGTTTTAACTTGCCAAGTCTAAATAGTACAAGGGTCTTTATTGATAAAATTCCACATTTTTGGATTCCAGGGACTATTTTTGACAACTTTTGAAAGTTGGGGGACTGAAACTGCCAATTGTGCAAACTTTGTTCGTTTTTCATTGTTTTTACTCATTTTGCATTTGAAACGTATAAAACACAATCCTTGGGATATTTTCAGTATTTTGATGCATTTCTGAGTGTTTTTGGATGTTTTGGCAGTTCAAATATGACAAAAATGATGAGTGTTTGAGCACTCATCAATCCCCCACACTAAACTATTGCTAGTCCCTATCAATCTTTTATGAAAACTTAATGGATTTGAAGTCTCTTTACCAAAAGCTATTACTTCTGGAGTAGCCAAATGTTTCGGTTCAAGTAAGAACTATGGTACACTGATAACCATATGATTTTGAGCAAATCATAAGCTGTAAACGGATTTGATTTGTCTTTACCAGAAGCCATTTGCCTCTGGACTAGCCAACTCTTTATGGACATAGTCAACATCTTGGTGAGTTGATTACCAATTATGGTTTTCCACTGCCTTTACCACAAGCCATAATCTTGCGGGCTAGCCAACTCATCACCTTTTAGGATATGGAGAGTTAAATACCATACAATTTTCGGCAAATTGAAAGCCATAAACGGATTTGATATATCTTTACCAAGAGCCGTTTGCTCCTGGATTAGCCAATCCTTTTGTTGTTTAGACATGGTGGACTGATAACCGCAAAATTTTTGAAATAAAGTGAAAAAAATTTAAAATTTTAGACCAAAAACGGGGGGAACTAGAGGATATAATGTGATAAAATTCGCTAGAATTCCCCCCCCCCCACACATAGAATTGAATATTGTCCTCAATATTCAAAGTCCCGGCTATTATGCCGACTCTTTGAACGTAAAAAGATAATATTATAAGCTAACTGTGGGAACATCATTTTTCATTTTTCACTTTATTTATATATACATACAACACACGTTTTATATATACTCCCCCACACTAGGGTGTTAGAAAATAGAAAGAAGTCAGAGACATGGGTGAAAACCCATGTTTATGCTACTGTTCTTGTTTACCGAGTCGCTAGCTTGACTCGATCCCCGAATTTAATTGTCCTTGGGGAAAGTTTGGAGATCCGGGACAACCATGGATAGTATTTCCTCTCCAAAGTAATGCTTCAAACGATGCCCATTCACTTTGAAATTAGGACCGTCATTTTGAGATAATTCGACGGTGCCATAAGGATAAACCTTTGCGATAGTGAATGGGCCAGTCCAATGGGTTTTGAGTTTTCCCGAGAAGATCTTGAGTCTAGAGTTGAAAAGAAGGACTCGGTCACCAACGTTGAAAACGCGGTTCTTGATTTTTGAGTCATGAATCTTCTTTGTCTTTTCTTTATAGATCAAAGAGTTCTCGTAAGCTTGATCACGAAGTTCATTCAATTCATTCATTTGAACCTTCCGATGATCACCCGCAGTGTGTAGGTCAAAGTTTGCATGCTTGAGAGCCCAATAGATTTTGTGCTCAAGCTCGATCGGAAGATGGCATGCTTTCCCGTACACAAGTTTGTAAGGCGTACACCCGATAGGTGTTTTGTAAGCCATACGGAAAGCCCATAGTGCATCATCTAATTTATCCGACAACGATGCACGATTCTCACCTACAGTTCTTTCCAATATTCTCTTAATGGCTCGATTGGAAACTTCTACTTGTCCACTTGTTTGAGGGTGGTACGCAGTAGAAAGACGGTGAGTTACACCATACTTTTGCATGACTTTATCAAATTTGTCATTGCAGAAATGCGTACCACGATCACTAATTATAGCACGTGGAGTTCCAAATCGAGCAAAAAGAGCTTTCAAGAATTTTACCACAACTCGGGCATCATTTGTGGGTAAAGCTTTCGCTTCAACCCATTTTGACAAATAGTCAACAGCCACGAGTATGTACTTATTTCCATGAGATGATGGAAATGGCCCCATAAAGTCGATGCCCCATACGTTAAAGATTTCACAAACTTAAATTGCGTTTTGTGGCATTTCATTCTTTTGTGAAAGATTTCCGTGACGTTGACAAGCGTCACAGGATTTGACTAATTCCTGGGCATCCTTATAGATCGTGGGCCAGTAAAAACCGGAACCAAACACCTTTTTGGCGATGTAGTTTGGATTGTGGTGGCCCCCCGTGGGACCAGCATGGCAAGCCTTGAGAATTTTAGTGGCTTCTTGACCATAAACACACCGCTAGATTACTTGATCCGCACAGATTTTGAACAGGTAGGGGTCGTCCCAGAAGTAATGTTTCACATTTTTAAAGAACTTGTTCTTTTGTTGGGACGACATCCCTTTCACAACAAAGTTACCCGCACGGTAGTTTGCAAAATTGGCAAACCATGGGGTAACAGAATCTCCACAAAAGGTAACCGCATTGAGTGTCTCGAGAGGGAAGGTTTCATTAATTTCTTTCCTCTCGAAGACATCTTGGTGGCGGTTTTCCAAATGGGATAGATGATCAGCAGCTAGGTTCTCAGCTCCTTTTATATCACGAATTATGATATCAAATTCCTGTAGGAGGAGAACCCAACGGAGTAGTCTCGGCTTTGCATCTTGTTTTGCAAATAGGTACTTCAAAGCCGAGTGATCCGTATACACTATGCATTTGGTCAATATCAAATATTACCAAAATTTTTCAAAGGCATACACCACTGCTAATAATTCTTTTTCAGTGGTAGTGTAATGACCTTGAGCTTCGGTCATTGTTTTGCTCGCATAGTGTATCGGCTGAAAATGTTTGGATCTGCGTTGCCCAAGACTGCCCCTATTGCAAAATCACTAGCATCACATATGAGTTCAAAGGGCAAGTCCCAATCGGGGACAACAAGAATCGGTGCCTCAGTAAGCTTTTTCTTTAAAGTTTCAAAAGCTTCGATGCACTCGGGTGAGAAGATAAAAGGAGCATCCTTCTCGAGGAGATGGGTCATAGGCCGGGCGATTTTGGAAAAATCTTGAATAAACCTACGGTAAAAACCGGCATGACCCAAAAAGCTCCTAATACCTTTGACGGTAGTGGGATGAGGTAATTTTGCGATGACATCAACTTTGGCTTTGTCAACCTCAATCCCGCTCTTTGAAATTTTATGGCCGAGGACAATGCCCTCTTTGACCATAAAGTGACCCTCTTCTCCCAATTTAGACATAACCTTGTGTCTTCACAACGTTTGAGCATGGTATCTAAATGGAAGAGACATGATTGAAATGAATCCCCAATGACCGAGAAATCATCCATAAAGAACTCCATAGTTTTCCCGATCATGTCGGAAAATATGGCCATCATACATCTTTGAAACGTGCCCGGAGCATTACATAAACCAAACAGCATACGTTTATAGGCAAAAGTTCCATAGGGGCATGTGAAAGTGGTCTTTTCTTGATCCTTCGGATCAATGGGAATCTGAAAGTAACCCGAGAAACCATCGAGGAAGCAATAGTACTCATTCCCTGCTAATCTCTCGAGCATCTGATCCATAAAGGGTAGAGGAAACCGGTCTTTGCGGGTGGCGTCATTTAACTTGCAATAGTCAATGTAGACACGCCAACCCGTAACCAGCCGAGTTGGAATCAACTCATTTTCTTCGTTAGTGACAACAGTAATGCCATCCTTTTTTGGAACGCAGTGTATTGGGCTAACCCAAGGACTGTCCGAGATAGGGTAAATCAATCCGGCATCAAGAAGTTTTAAAACTTCTTGTTTGATGACCTCATGAATTTTTGGATTCACCCTTCTTTGTTGTTGGACTGCTGGTTTGAAGTCATCCTCCATTAAAATTTTGTGGGTACAAAATTCGGGGTCAATGCCCTTGATGTTAAAGAGTCTCCAAGCAATTGCTTGCTTGTGTGACTTCAAAACCTTTATTAAAGCAGCCTTTTCCTCAACACTTAAATCTTTAGCAATTATGACGGGTAATTTATCATCACCCTCCATAAATGCATATTCAAGATAAGGCGGTAAGTCCTTAAGCTCGACCTCAGGAAAGTCATTAGTTTTCTCAACATTTTTTTATTTCTCTTTATGAAGTTGTTGTGGTAGAACAGGAAGAGGACAGGGATCTTCGTTTAATAACTTCTCAAGTAAGAGAATATCCCTCTCGGAGTTAATCTCTTGGTTATCGATTCCATCAGGAATTGAATCACTTTTGAGAAAGGCCTCAATTTCTTCTAAGACGAAGTCACTTCCCTCAAACTGAGTGAGGGAAGGAGAAGAATTGGCAATGATGGGATAAGAAGATGGAGTGAAGTTTTCGCTCATAGAATCATCAATGAAACCTAAAACCTCTTGAGCGTACTCCTCAGCAGCAACATCGATGACATCTATTTGGTTTACCGATTCAGAGTCACAATTGGAGGAGTACCTCGAAGTTTGATCGAAGTTGAAGGTGATGGATTCCATTCCAACACGCAATGTGATCTCTTGCTCAAATACATCAATAAGAGCACACCCAGTTCTAAGGAATCCCCTTCCAAGAATGAGAGGGACCCTTGAATCGGCATCAAAGTCAACAATCACAAAATCTGCCGGAAAATGGAACTTTCCAACTTTAACGAATACGTCCTCGGCGATGCCAAGTGGACGAGAAATTGAACGATCAGCAAGCTCTAAAGTCATGCACGTGGGAGTGAGTTCGGGAAGAGAGAGTTTCAACCACACAGAATATGGAATCAGGTTGATGCTAGCATCAAGATCGGCCAAGGCGAAGCATTCAACCATACCCAGAAAAATACATGGAATGAGGAATTTTTCGGGGTCTCCAAGCTTCTCGGGAAGCTTTTTCAAAAGAACTGCTGAGCAGTTCTCATTCAACGGAGTTCTGGCCATCTCAAAGAGTTTTTCCTTATTACTTAACATAGTCTTGATTGTTGATGCAAACTTGGGCATCAAGAGAATAGCATCCGCGAAGCTAATGTCAAAGTGTAAATCTTGAAAGATTTGGAAAAATTTATCCATTTGGTGACTAGCCTTTTCGCGGAGCTTTTGTTCATTGAGACGTGATGGGTAAGGAATAGAAGTTTTGGTTTTAGGGTTGTCCACTGGAGTTTCAGGTGGTTCAAAGACAACTCCAGGTTTGCATCTGGTTTCTGGAATAACCTGAGGTTGGATGTGTGCGGTACTTCGTGAACAAGGAGATTGCAGCTTGTCCGTTGTCACCTCAGGTTCACGTTCCACTACCTTTCGAGGAGAGGGAGAAGAGGTAGTAGGAATCGCGGGTTCATCATAAGAAGCACCACTTCTTGTTGTGATCGCCTTAGCATCGCCCCTCGGGTTAGCGATCGTGTTGCTCGGAAGTGTTCCTGATCCCGAGGGTCGATCATTTAAAAACTTCTTGATATCAGAAATTTGGCTGACCAACTCTTCTTGGGATTTCATGAATTGCTTTAACAACTCGTCAGATGAAGGCCCAGTTGGAACAATGGCTTGATTCTGGTTATTAAAATTTTGAGCACGGTTGTTCTGATTGGGCCCTTGATTTTGAAAATTACCCTGATTAGGGTTGTTGTTTCCATGAAAATATCCGGGGTTGAAATTACCCTAACCTTGGTTTCGATTAAAGTTTCCTTGATTTTGGAAACCTTGGTTTTGATTTTGAAAACCGTGACCCTGATTGAAGTTACCTTGGTTTTGAAAACCTTGGTTCACTCTATTTTGGTTTTGGTTACGGTTTTGGACATTTTGGTTTTGATTAAAACCAGGTGGTCCAGGGTAATGATTAGGACGATAGTTCGGGTCCATAGGAGGGCGGTATTGACTGCCTCCTTGATTTGAGGACCCGGCTATAGCATGAGCTTCAAACGGAGAACCATCAGTAGCTGTGCAATTGTAGTAGGCATGCGGCCCACCACAAGTTACACAGACTTCCACTTTTTTAACCTCAGCAGGTGGAGGATGTTGTGGAAAAGAAACTTTCTTTTGTTGGGCGAGAACCAAAGCTTGAATAGCTTCAGTGAGCTTGTCAATCTTAGCATCCGTGCTAGATTGACTCATAGAAGATGAAGTAGAAGGACCCGCACTAATTTGGGAAACAACCGGCTTGCTTCGTGTAGAGCGGACCTTGGACTTGTTCTCAATGATTGCTAAAGCCTCTTTTGTGGTTCTACTCAAGAAATTACCTCCCGCGAAGGCATTGAGAGAATCCTGATCAGCTTGGCTCACACCATTGTAGAAAGTATCGAGTTGCATCAACTATGAGAGACCATGATGTGGACACTTGCGAAGTAATTCTTTGAAACGATCCCACGCTTCACCAAATGATTCATCATATTTCTGAGTGAACTTGGTGATTTCGTTCTTAAGACTCGTGGTCTTTGAAGGTGGGAAGAATTCATTCACAAACTTTTTTACCAAATCTTCCCATGTCTCAATAGATCGAGGGGGTTGTTTCTCAAGCCAAATCCGGGCTTGACCCTCGAGGGAGAACAGGAAGAGAATAAGCTTGATTGCTTCTGAAGGGACATTCTTGTACTTGATGGTTGACGTGATTTTGTTAAACCATCGAATATGAGCATGAGGATCATCCCTCTCAAAACCGTAGAATTGACTTGAGGTTACAACATTAAGTAACCCGGTTTTGAGCTCAAAATTGTCAACCACGATGGCTGAAACAAAAATAGTGTCTCCGTAACCCTCGATCGGTGCTTGTAGAAGCTCACACATAGGGTGGTCTTCCGCCATGGTGACAGTTGAAGTGGGAACAGTACGGATCTTAGATCCGACTGTTGGTGTTGAACGTCTACGAAGTCTTCTAGGGATTCTTACAAGCTCACGTAATGGGCTAGTAGACCTAGAAGAGCGAGTGCGCATGCACTAGGGATAAAAACCAATCAAAACAAAATCGAGGCAAATCAATAGTGAACTTAAACAAATAATCACAAGTAAGTGGCTTCTTTAAGAAAGGTACACCACTCACAAGGATACAAAGGCAAGTTTTAATCTTTTGTTTGGGAACTTATTATGTCCACACCCCGGCGCCAAATTTTGATTGGTCCTGAACGGTCAACTAAATTAACCAATGTGAGTGGTCAACCAAGTCAAACGTCTCAGACCAACTAACCAAGGAGTATAGTGAATCCCCGAGTCGTTATGTCCCAGCGAGGTGTGCAATTGTATTTGAAACATTTAAAGTGATCGGGTGATTTAACAGAAGGGTAAGGATTTTGATTATTATGATTACACTACAAGATTATGATTGAGAATAGCTTAAAAACACTATATTAACAATTATTGATGATCAGATAACCTAAAAGCGTGATTTAAACCTAAAAACGCGCGTTTGAATTTAAAATAAACGCGAACGCGCAAAATAAAAAGTGAAATGGGAGTAAATAAAGTCTTATGAATATGAAAATTATATTTTTACAATCCTAATGATATAAGAAAATTTTTGGAAAATTAAAACTATTTTTACAACTATTTAATTAATTACTATTAATTAATTACTAATTATTAATTACTTTTCAATAATTTAAATTAAACTAAATTACCACTAATTATGAGATTTAATTGGAAAAATGAAAATTAAATTTAGAAAATCTAAAATATTATAAAACTAATTTTAAAACAGAAAATCTATTTTTCCTACTTTTTAATTAATTATTATTAATTAAAACTAATTATTTAATTAATTAAAACTAAACTAAATTATAAAAAATACTAAATCAAATGAGAAAAATATGAAAAAAAATCCTAAAATTACTACAAGTCAACAGGAACCTAAGAAAAATATAAAATCAGAAAGTGCTTATAACTAAGCAGAAAAATAAGCCAAAGGGCTTAAATAGAAGCTATCACTTTTTGTATTTTTGATTTTTTCTTGATTTTCTTTTACAACTTTACTTAACTACTGAAATTAGGAGACTTTTGTGAAGGAAATTACTTTGGAACTCAAAAATAAGCCAAATGTGAGCTTAAGTTTACCACAAATCACAAAATAAGCTGAAAAGGAGATTTTCAGGGTTAAAAAACTCTTAACAAGCTACAAGCTGAGAGCCAATGGAAAAAAAAACTACTAGTAACTTAAGTACACAGGAAAAAAGCTAAAACTTGCAAAAGATCATACTGGATAAGCCAATTAGACCAATAAGCAATTCCAACATAGCCACAGACTAAACAAGCCTCAACAGGCCATATGCAGCCCCCTGTGGGGCCCACAGGGATGATTGGGAGGCCAAACTGAATCTTGATCTAAAAAGGTAGCCAGGTGGGCTTTCAAAAAAAACCACAACCTCAGGATAAGCTTGAGTATAGAGGAAACAAGGGGCTTATGAAGACTGGTGCAAAACACTGAGTGGTGAAACCAAGCAGTCAAGTCACAAGTGACAAAAGACCAGCTCATAAGCTAAGTCCAATAGTACACAGGCTACAATTGACTCAAGGTGAGTCAAAAGATCTTAAATGAGCAAGATAATAAGCTCACACAAGCTTGTGCAAGGCTTAAAGACCAACAGTGATGAGATTTGAGTGAGACTAGTGAAATAAGCAATTAGCCAAATAAGCACAAAGGGACAAACAAAGGTATGCACTAACTCAGGCAATATAAATCAACTAATAACAACTTCAATTTAACACTGGAACAAAGAAATTAACAATCTCCTATGCATACTGATGCACATTCAGAAACAAGGTCTCAAAAGCAATTTTTAGGACTCAATAAGCTGAGCAGATAAGCTTCTGAGAGCAAACTAAGAATTCAAATGGCAATTTAAACTAAGTGATTTTAAAAAGCAACAAGAATTAACCTGAAAGCTCAAGAAATGAGCAAGATATGCTCAAAAGAAAAATGGGTCAAATTCAAGGTCCCGGGTGCAGGGCAGATACCTAGCCCTGCAGGCTTGTTTGAGCCATCAAATAAGCCAAGGAAAAATTCCAAAAAATAAGCTGATGGTGTACTTTTGTAGTTTAGGTGGGGTATTTTAAGCACAACAAATTTCAAGTCCTAATAACACCCACAAAAATCAGGAAAATTCTTTCAAGAAATGAGATTTTAATGAACTAAACCATTTTGACTTTTTATCTTGTTGCTTAGTGTTGACTTAAGTGAGAATGGATTGATCCTAGGTGATTGATTGTGTTGTTTTAAGTTATAATAAGCCCAAAACTATCATTCTAAACACTTCCTTTATCAAAGTTTTGATTTGGAAATCTCAAGCCCCTAACAGTCAACCTGATGTGGTGTATTATAAGCAATCTTGACTTTTGATGCAAAAATGACCAAGAATGGTATTCCACTGAGGTAATTAGATCCTAGGTGCACTAAACTAACAAACCTAAACTCATACAAATAACAAGAACTAACAAATTGAAGTAATGCCAAACACCCCTTAACTGTGACCTATTTTTAGTTTTTTGACACAAATGACAAAGCAAGCTATGGAATTGGTACACGATAATCTTACTATGATATGAGAAGCTGTAATAAGCACAAAGATATAAGCTTAAACTAAAAACACCTAGAGTTCTTGTTAGGATCGTATTTTTATTTATAAAAAGTGTCGGTCATTAACGTATAGTTATAGGTTGCTTTAGAATATCATTATGATGAAGTTTATGTGTAGTACTCATGTTTTGAAAAAGTCTAAGGGCTATTAGTGTAATAATGTAAAAGATTAGAGAAGCCCTAGACTATGAGTATAAATACTCTTGTAAACCTCATTTTTGAGGTTGGTTCTCTTAGTGATTCACTTAGTATTAACAAAGGTATTATTCCACACACTAGAGTTCCCATCCACTCTCTCTCTCTACTTACCTTCTCTCTCTAGGTTTAAGGCTAGATTCATATGTGAAATAGGTTGTTCTACGGTCCTACAAGTGGTATCAATCGCCTAGGGATAATATAGGTTGTTTTAGGTTTGATTTGGTTGAAAAAAGTTGGTATAAAAGTGATTTTTAAGATTTAGGTTACTGTTCATCGCCATATTTTCGAGTTAGCATATTTTTTTCGAGTTAGGAATTATTTCTTTCGAGTTTGAAATTTTCTATCGAGTTTGGATTTGCTTATCGAGTTAGGATTTTGGTGTCTATCGAGTTAGGATTTTGGTGTCTATCGAGTTAGGTTTTTGGTATTATCGAGTTTGGATTTGCTTATCGAGTTAGGATTTTGTTTCTTATCGAGTTTGGAATTAAGTTGGCGAGTTAGCCTTTCTCACCTAATCGTTTATCAAGTTAGGTTTTGTGTGGTAACCAACTTAGATGAAACTCAGCCCAAATTTTTAAGATTTATCGAGTTAGAAACTTATATTTCCATCGAGTTAGATAATTTCCAAGGTTTATCGAGTTTGGGAGTTGTGAAACATACCGAGTTTGGTTACTTTACCGAGTTTGAGAACTTATCGAGTTTGAGCATTTATCGAGATTGAAACTTATCGAGTTTGAAAACTTTTAGGCAATACCGAGTTTGGAGCTTTACGACCTATCGAGTTGGCGGGAAATTTTGAGTAAAATTTATTTTTTACCGGTGATTAAACGTTCAATTTTTACGCGAGATTTAAATTTTGGTATAACGTTGAAAATTTCGGCCGAAAATTCAAATTTTTAGGCCAAAATTCAAATTTTCGGTCAAATTTGGCGTCAAAAAATTTTCAAAACTCAAATTTTTCTAGTAACCTTAGAATTGGATTTTATAGTGATTTTCAAATTCTGAGAAAGAAAATTTTCATACTCAATTTTTGGCGGGAAATTACGAAATCAATCAGATCAACCGAGAACGAACTTTCATCTTCACCAAAACATCTAACCTACAACAACAACCTTTGTTATCTTTCAAAAGATCCTCAGAACAACGTTTCACTTTGAATTCAAATCATGGCAACTCAACAAGACATTCATGTTGCCGGTGCCGAAAACCGACCTCCAATGCTTGAGAAAGGTGGATATCTTCCATGGACAAGCCGCATGCTTCGTTACATCAAAACAAAGCCTGATGGTAAATTAATGATCAAATCCATTGAAAAAGGTCCATTTCAGCCAAGACAAGTTCAAATTGAAGGTAATCCAAATGAAACACCTCCTACTCAACCATTCGTGCGTGAACAAACAGAAGCAGATTACACAGAGGAAGATAAGAAGCAGATCGCTGCAGATGATATGGCAATGCATTTAATCCAACTTGGATTACCACGGGAGATCTTTGCTGCGGTCGACAGCTGTGAAACTGCTTATGCTATGTGGGAACGTGTTAGAAGGATATGTCATGGAACTGAGATTGGACAACAAGATGTTGAGAACAAACTTCTTACTGAATGGGAGAATTTCACATCCACTAAAGGTGAACAGATTGAATCATACTACACCAGGTTTTGCACTTTGATGAATGAGTTAATCAGAAACAAGTTGACACCTCGACCAATTGCAACAAACATCAAATTCATCAATAACCTTCCAGAAGAATGGGGTCGTTATGTTACAATTGTCAATCAAACAAAGGATTTACACAAGGTGAATTATGATCAACTCTATGACTTTTTGAAGCAAAACCAAGCTGAGGCTAATGAAGTAAGGAAAGAAAGATTGGCTAAGAATCATGATCCTCTCGCATTAATTGCTAATACACCAACACCTTTACCAGTGAACACTCAACAACCATCATCATCTTCCACTCACAACTACATGCAACCATCATGCATTCTACAACCAACACCGGTCTACCAACAACAGTTCTACCCACAACAACAAGTTCTTCCACAACAGCAACACTCACAATTCCAAGAACCGGAATTCACTGACAATGATGAAGCTACTGCAGCATTGTCCCAAGCGTTTGCTTTTCTGTCAAAGGCATTCCAAGGACGTTATTCTACACCAACAAACAACAACCAAAGGATCTCATCGAACACTCGCAACAAGCAGTTTGCTCAGCCGAGTTTCAATATGGGCAATGAAGGCCAAATGGTTGGAGTTTATGGGAATCAGAAGGGATATCAGAATATACAAAATGCAGGTCAGAATGCAGGGAATCAGAATGCAGGTCAGTTTGCAGGGAATCAGTATGGTCAGTATGCAGGGAATCAGTTGGGTCAGTTTGTTGGAAATCAGAGGGGTCAGAATGTTGGTAATCAGGCAATGGGTTATCAGAATAGGAATGTTGCAGCCCCAGTTGTTGGGAATTTGGGAAATGTGAATCAGGGTAATCCGGTAAAATGTTTCAACTGTCAGGGTGTAGGTCATATGGCAAGGAACTGTCCTACTAAGCCGAACAAATGAGACCTAGCATACTTGCAGAAAGCAGTGTTGTTGGCACAAAAGAATGAGGCAGGATTTCAGTTGAACGCAGAGGAGAATGATTTTATGGCTCTTATGGATGAGATGGAAGATAGAGAGGATATCGATGCGAACTGCATTTTTATGGCAAATCTTCAGGAGGCAAAGTATGACACAGATTCTGACACACCTCCTGTCTATGACTTCAATGCAGTCTCTGAGGTATCAAATTTCAACACATGTCATAATAATGATATATCTGATATGTCTCCTCATGAGGAACAGCATTCTGAAAAGCTAACATCTAATTATGATACATATCTGGATATGCCAAGTAGTAGCAATACTCCTTCAGCAACTCCAGATGTGAATCATAATGGAGACTTTGTTTCACAGCATGCTGAGAATGATGAGGAAACACGTGCTTTATTTGAATCATTATTAAATAATTGTGGTATTGAAATCGAGAAAGTGAAAAAGGTCAATCGCGATGTTAAGGCCGCGAATGTAAAATTGACCGCTGAGCTTGAGAGTTACAAGGAAAACGCTAAAGCTTTTGAGTTTCATAACAAAAGATTGTCTGAATTAGAAACTGGTTATCCAAATTCCGTTTCAAGGGAAAAACAATTGCAACTCAAGTTTGATACACTTGATGTTAATTCTTTCAAGAAGATAAAAGCTTTAAACGCGGAAATTTCTGATTTACAAAACCAACTTTCTAAACAAAAAACAGCTTATACCAATCTTGAAAAAGAAAGGGATGAGTTGAAAAAGGACTTTGCAAAGAAAGAAGACAAACTTTTGGCCGAAATCGTAGAGTCAGAACACATGATTGCACATTTAGAAGAATTAGTGGTTAAGTCGGGTCAGTCAAGTCAAACAATGAAAATGATTTCAAATCAAACTAATCCGATTTACCATACGAAACATAAAGTGGCTCTTGGTAACAACACCCCAAGTAATCTCAAGAAAGCTCAGCAAGAACAGAATGTTTTGTATAATGGTAATGTGATTTACACTAAACATGATCCTCCCGTCGTCCGGGATTCTGTGCAAACGATAGAACATGTCGAAGAGAGCATTTCTAAAATGAAACAAAAGGATTTGAAACCCATTGATTACAACAAATTGAACAAACTTTCGGGAATTACTTTTGTTCCACAAAAAGAACCATCTGTGTTTTCCATAAAACGACCATTCTCAAAAATGTTTTCTAAGAAAGTAATTGTTTCAAAATCTCTTTCAAAAATGGAACAAATGTCTTCTAACAACACTTTTAATACAAGTGAGGCTATAAACATTCTGGATGACGTTAAAAAGAGAATTCAAGAACTTCAAAACATTGTTGCTTCTAAAACTACAATCGATATTAACAACTGGCATTCCAATTTTCATATTGAGCAGAAAAAAGTTTTTGAAAACGAAATTACTATCCCACTGAATAACATCAGTGCGAGGGTAATCCATTTTGAAAGAGCTTTCTTAAAAGAAACGGCCGACTTTGTCAAGTACCACAAATCCCTGGTAAACGAAGCTAATGATACTCGTGAAAACATGAATGTTTTGGAAAACCTAAATGATTCTCTCTTCGAAGCTGTTATGACCACTGACATTATGTCCATCATTTTACAAACATACTCTGTTCAAGACGATGAAAGACTGAGAGCTGAGACCTCCGAAATTGTTTCCAAATATGAAAATGCTCTTATAAAGCTTGAAAAAGAAAATGTGTCATGTTTTAAACAACTTGATCGAAAAAAGGAAGAATGCAAGTATGACAAACTGTCGTATGAGCGTGCTTTCAAGAACATGAAAGAGCAAAATGATCTTTTGGCTCAGCTTGAAAGTCAAAAAAGGAAGGGTGAGGAAACTAAGTTTGCAAAACCATCGACTTCGGAGAAACCAAATGTTCCAAATATGGTTCATAAACCAAAAATGTCTATTTCACGGTTTGCTCCAAAAGTCGATGAGAAAAAGGATTTGACAAAACCAGTCACTCCAACACCCTTGCCCAAGAAAATTGAAAATGAAAAGATTGTTGATAAAGGAAAAGCGGTTGTCGAAACACCAAAAGTTCTAGCACCTGGCCTTTTTAGGATTAGTCCCACTAATGCGTCTGCCTCCACATCTAAGACTTATGAGGGCAAAAAGGATAATTC
This sequence comes from Artemisia argyi, assembly GCA_030686995.1. NCBI lineage: Eukaryota > Viridiplantae > Streptophyta > Magnoliopsida > Asterales > Asteraceae > Artemisia > Artemisia argyi. Next base: position 34,795,003 of record CM060679.1, on the reverse strand, counting down.
TAAAGATTATAGTGTTGCTAAAAAGGACAACAATATAAATCCTAATGCGTGTGCCTCAACTTCTACAGGATTAGACAGCACCTCTAGGAGCAGCAGACTAAATCCTAGGAGCAATACAAGGAACAATAGAGTCTCGCCTGCCTCTAAGAGTAGTTGCACGAATAAAGTTGAAGAAGTAGAAGAACACCCTAGGAATTTATCGCTTTCTAATAAGAGACATATTTCATCTGAATGTAATGTCGAGAGTACTGGTTCTAATGCATGTAATGACACTGTTTGTTTAATATGCAAGAAATGTTTAATTAATGATGTTCATGATGAATGTGTTTCTAAGAATGTGAATGTTACGCCTGAACAGAAGAGTGTTTCAAAAGGTCCTAGTGCAAAATCTAGATTTTTTGGAAACCTAATTAAAAGAATTAGGAACACCACTAATAGTCGCACGCCTAGGAACTATCTTAAGCATTGTGTTTGGATTCCAACGGGTAGAGAATTTATACTCAAGGATGGCAAATTAGAAATAGTTCAAGCTAAACAAGTCGCAACTGTCTATGAGTGTGATTTTACTTGTACCCCTAACCCCATGGAACCAAATTCAAAAAGGTGTCCAAATACAAATTCTTCTGTTATTGGCAGGTTATCGAAATATGTCTTTGGATCGTCGACTCGGGTTGCTCCAAGCACATGACCGGGAATTTAAAGCTGCTGATCAATTTCATCTGGAAATTCATGGGAACTGTACGCTTTAGAAATGATCATGTAGCAGCTATCCTGGGTTTTGGAGATCTTCAGTTTGGGAATTTTTTAATCACTCGAGTTTACTACGTCGAAGAGTTGGGACACAACTTGTTTTCAGTTGGGCAGTTTTGTGATGCAGATTTAGAAGTTGCATTCAGGAGAAACACGGTTTTTATTAGAAATTTGGTTGGTGATGATCTCTTAACTGGTAATCGTGGTACAAACTTGTATGCTATCGACATCAACCAAATGGCTTCTACATCACCAATTTGTCTTATGACAAGGGCAACCGAAACTAAGTCCTGGCTGTGGCATAGAAGATTATCCCATCTCAATTTCGACACCATCAACAAGTTAGCCAAAGACAACATCGTCACCGGACTTCCTAAGTTCAAATACACCAAGGATCATCTATGTCCATCATGCGAACAAGGAAAAAGCAAAAGAGCATCATATAAACCCAAAACCGTACCTAGTTCGGAAGCAAGGTTACATTTGTTGCACATGGACTTATGTGGCCCAATGAGAGTTGAAAGCATTAATGGGAAGAAGTATATTCTCGTTATTGTTGATGATTATTCAAGATATACTTGGGTAAAGTTTTTGAGATCAAAAGACGAAGCACCAGGCATCATCATCACCTTTCTGAAGCGTATTCAAGTTCTACTTCAAGCTCCAGTAAGGATTGTAAGAACAGATAATGGCACAGAATTCACAAATCAGGAGTTAAGAACCTATTTCGAAGATGTTGGAATCACACACCAAACATCAGTTGTTAGAACTCCACAGCAAAATGGGGTAGTTGAAAGAAGAAACCGAACTCTTGTGGAAGCTGCTCGCACAATGCTAATCTATTCTAGTGCACCACTATTCTTATGGGCTGATGCTGTTGCCACTGCTTGTTTCACTCAAAACCGATCCCTAGTACATCCAAGATTCAATTAAACCCCATATGAGCTTGTGAACAACCGTAAACCTGACATCTCTTACCTTCACGTGTTTGGCGCTTTGTGCTATCCGATGAACGACAGAGAAGATCTAGGAAAGTTAAAAGCTAAGGGTGATATTGGAATCTTCATTGGATATTCAAAAAACTCGAGGGCATTCAGGGTGTATAATCGAAGAACTAAAAGGATAATGGAGACGATGAATGTGAAGTTTGACGAGATTTCACAGATGGCTTCTGAGAGATACGCTCTAGAACCCGCGCTTAATCCGATGGCTTCTAATCAAACCAGATTAGGACCCGCACCAAACAGTCAGACTTCTGGACACATCAGTTCAGGACTCGTGCCTAATGGAGCTCAATCAACAAACACGGACAAACCTTCAGAACAAGAACTGGAAAATTTCTTCGAGTTAATGTTTGATGAATATTATGGTGGAACTTCGACAAATGCATCTCAACAACATTCCGCTGCACCCGCTCAAAACCATCAACCACCACCACCACCACAGAATGCATCTACCACAATCGAAGCTGAAGCACCAACTACATCAACATCATCTACATCTACTCAAGCCACTCCAGTTATTGAATCTGTTCTACCAAGAGTTGATGAGCAAAACCAAAACACTAATTTTCAAGAAGAACCTACAACTAATTCAAACGATGTTGCGTTAGAAGAAGAAGAAGCATTTGAAAACCCGTTTGCATCAGACTCTGCTGAATCTTCTTCACGGTTACAAGAACCATCTAACACACATTCGTTCAACCAAAGGTACCCTTCTACGTTTCAATGGACAAAAGACCATCCAATAGAACAAGTTATTGGTGAACCTTCAAAGCCAGTTCAGATGAGGGACAACTTGCCACCGATCTCAAATTGTGCATTTATATTTGCTCAATTAGCCTCAAAGAACCAAAGAACATTTGGGAAGCAATGGCAGAATACCCTTGGATAGAAGCGATGCAGGATGAACTTCTTCAATACCTGTTACATGATAGTTGGGAACTTGTTGAACGACCACTTGATAAACGCGTTCTTGATCTCAAGTGGTTGTGGAAGAACAAACTGGATGAGGAAATGACTGTAATTCGTAACAAAGCTCGTCTCGTGGCTAAAGGATATCCACAAGAAGAAGGGATAGATTTCGAAGAATCATTCGCGCCTGTAGCTAGACTTGAAGCAGTCCGGATTTTCTTAGCCTATGAAGCTCACAAAAACATCACAATCTATCAGATGGACATTAAGACAGCTTTCTTGAATGGAACTCTGAAAGAAGAAGTGTATGTGAGTCAGCCAGAGGGATTCATCGACAAAGATCATCCAGACTACGTCTACAAGCTTAAGAAAGCCATCTATGGTTTAAAATAAGCTCCAAGAGCGTGGTATGACGAACTATCATCTTTCTTGCTCATAAACAATTTCACAAAAGGAACGGTTGATGACACATTGTTTATCAAAAAATTCAAAGATGACATTTTGATCGTTCAAATTTACATGGACGGCATAATTTTTGGATCAACCAATCCTAACCATTCAAAACATTTTGAAAATCTCATGAAAAGCAAATTTGAAATGTCCATGATGGGGGAACTAAAATTCTTTCTTGGTTTACAAATACATCAATCCCCTCGTGGTATTTTTATCAATCAAGCTAAATATACAATAGAGATTTTGAAAAAACATGGAATGGAAAACTGTGATTCTGTTGGTACTCCAATGGTCACTTCACCAAAAATTGATGCTGATTTGTTTGGGAAACCCGTCGATCCGAAGAAATATCGGAGCATGATCGGTTCTCTCATGTACTTAACTGCTAGTCGACCTGATATTCAATTTGTTGTTTGTTTGTTAGCACGGTTTCAGGAAAAGCCTACCGAACTTCACCTCAAAGAGGTTAAAAGGATCTTTCGGTACTTACGAAGAACCATTAATATGGGACTTTGGTATCCGAAGGATTCGGGGTTTAATCTAACAGCCTTTTCAGATGCCGACCATGCAGGAGATCAAGTTACAGCAAAAAGTACATCAGGTGGAGCACAATTTTTGGGTGAAAAGCTTGTAAGCTGGTCGTCAAAGAAACAGGATTGTACTGCGCTATCAACCGCCGAAGCCGAGTATGTGTCTCTATCTGCGTGTTGTGCCCAAGTTCTTTGGATGCGGACACAGCTCACAGATTATGGCTTTACTTTTGACAGAATACCTATGTATTGTGACTCAAAAAGTGCCATAGCCATCTCGTGCAATCCCGTACATCACTCTAAGACGAAGCATATCAAAGTCCGCTACCATTTCATCAAAGAACACGTGGAAGAGGGTACTGTTGAATTATTTTTCGTTAAGACTGATTACCAACTCGCCGATCTATTTACTAAAGCTCTTCCAAAAGAAAGGTTTGACTATTTAGTTCGACGAATTGGCATACGAAGCCTAACTCCTGAGGAGCTAGAACGTCTTCTCGAATCTTCTTGAAAAAGTTTTCAAAATCGCTTCGCTGTAAATATTTTAGAAAAAAACAAAATACAAAATTTGAAAAACCAACAAAAACAAAATAGAAAAATATAAAATTTCAAAAAATACAAAAACAATATAAAATTAAAAAATCCAAAAATATTCTTCTCACGACATGTCTCTCGTATAAATCAATATTCTGTACGTTTCTAGAAATGTCATTCAAAAATGATACGGACATGTACAGATGCTTGAACGGGAGTTCTTTAAAATGTTTTTCTAAAACATGTCGTTTCTCAAAAGTTTATTCACAATGACTTTCGTATACTTCAGTACGAAACCCGGACTCGTATGATGACTTCTGATTATTTCAAATCAAGGACTCGTATTTTCAAGGACGAAATCTTTTTCAAAAAGTTCGAGTCTAAACAAACGAAAAAGATTTCAAACAAAAACTCGTTTTCAAAATAGTAATCTTGAGCACTTTTTCAAGATTCATCAAAAGATTTTTCAAAATCTTTCAAATGAGTGCTCAAGATAACTCCCTCAAAACCCTTAATTTATTTTAAAATGTGCTATCATTAAGGGGGAGTACAAAAACAAAATGTTCCGAATTCATGCACAATGAAATCTGTCTATCTCTCCAAAAAGCTTTTTCTTAATCAGTTGATATAAAAAATATCACGATATGCTATTTTTGAGGGGGAGAAGACATGATTAAAATGTGATCAAAGATGTTTAAAGATTGTGACTGAATCTCAAAAGAGCTCGACTCAGAATGTACCAATGAATTGACGAAGCTTAAAATGTCAGTAATCGAAAAGACTTGTCCTGGACAGGTAATAATTTCAAGCTAGTCTAACTAGTGATGTAAGCGTGTCTCGAATAGGACTTGTCTGAGTAGAATGTACCGTATCGAGAGACTTTCTTTGGACTTGACCAGGACGGGTAATAACTTCAAGCTAGTCTAACTAGTGATGTAAGCGTGTCTCGAATCGGTCATGTTCACTGAAAGTGGATCAATTCAAAAAGTGCAAACTCCTCACGCATGTGCAAATTTCGTAAAAAATTCATGAGCACATGTGAAGGGGGAGTCCTTCAAAAGAAACAAAAACACTCAAAGTGTCAACAAAAATGTGTTTATATTCATAAACACTTTGAGAGATTTTCACTCAAAGGTTTCATGTCAATTATAGGATTCATGGAGTTATAAGGTGAATAAGGTTAGGGAAAACCGTCCTATGATCCGCCAGAGCCGGAGGGATCTACCCAAGGACAATTCCAATAGATTAGAATTAGAAAGTCCTTAGGTATGATTGAAAAAAAGAGAAAATGAGAAAGGAGAAAGAAGGGGTTGAAGAATTAAAAAGAAAAGTTATGAAAAAGGGTGAAAAGAAATAGCCCTCCATATGTTCAACCTTAGGGCAGACACCGGGTTCAATTCATATGCTACTGGTTGTTGCTAAAGTGACACCGGTATTGAAGATAAAGACGTCATGGACCCAGTGACGCACTGCACTAAACCTTCTAGCCACTCAAGTTCTCTTAAAAGAGCTTGTTTCATTCTCACGCGGAACCGGCATAATCTATCGACCTGTCTCTTAGAGATGGTTGATATTGAAGTAGGAGACCTCTCCCTAATCTCCGCATAGGAAACCAAATGTGCACTTATCGAGTCTAGAGCCATGAGATACATCAAAGATCTCTTAGGAACACTTAGTATTTCTACAACTGGTGTTCTACATCAATGGACATCAGCTGTAAATTATCGAGTCCTTCGCAGATCTTAGCAATCTGCCGAGAACGTTTATGAGAGAATTTACAAATGTATTTCTCGATGATTGAACGGAAATTCCTGCCAGGGTCAACATCAAACAGCCATGATAGCAGGTCACTTCGGTAATTCTTTATGGGTTACGCTTAGTGTTCGCGGTGGTTTCAAACGGTCTACAGTCGTGGAGTGATCCCCAGCGACTCACCCAGTCATTGAGCTACTTAGTAGGTCTCGTAAGCTCTTTCGGGAGTATCTGATATGGGAACGGCCATGGTAAGGGTTAGAAGGAGTCTTCACACTATGCTGTTGACGATCTCTAATTCCTTATCTGTAAGTACCGGTTGATTTATTGCTAACTGTTTACCTGCAGATATACATCATCTCCATGGCAAAAGATTCCACATGCTCATACATGCATCACAAAGTCAAAGGAAAGTTCTCACAAAGATCAAAGGATAGCAACTGTCAAAGAAAGATTCTACGCCAAAAAGAAGAATCTACAAAGTAAAGAGACAATGATCAGTGTGAAAGAACGGGAATAACAAAAGCAAGTATCACAAAGACTTAAGACGTATGAGCATGTTGGAATGGCAGACAACCACCACAAACACAGAAGTGACGAAAGGCAGATGACATCATTGGATCATATCAACATCGATGAACAAAGAACAATGATCAAAGTACTATGAATCATCTAATGATTCTTAAAGACGTCAAGAGCTATGGATGTTAAAGTATGAAGACAAAGATGATGACGTCGCGCAACCTTCAATGACCAACACTTAGGGGGAGATTGTTAGAATCGTATTTTTATTTATAAAAAGTGTCGGTCATTAACGTATAGTTATAGGTTGCTTTAGAATATCATTATGATGAAGTTTATGTGTAGTACTCATGTTTTGTAAAAGTCTAAGGGCTATTAGTGTAATAATGTAAAAGATTAGAGAAGCCCTAGACTATGAGTATAAATACTCTTGTAAACCTCATTTGTGAGGTTGGTTCTCTTAGTGATTCACTTAGTATTAACAAAGGTATTATTCCACACACTAGAGTTCCCATCCACTCTCTCTCTCTCTACTTACCTTCTCTCTCTAGGTTTAAGGCTAGATTCATATGTGAAATAGGTTGTTCTACGGTCCTACAGTTCTATGTTATACTAATTAAATAGTTAATAGAGAAATTTTGGCACAATCGGATTTCTAAAAAAAAACTAATACAACTCTTTAAGCTCTACAAGGATTAACACTTAACTACTAAACATGCATAAGCACAAATAAGCTTTTGAAAAGCAAGGGTACAGTAAAATAAAAAAATGAATATTAAAGCTTACAAGGGACTGTGAGGTTGTAGACCAAGAACCAAGAACTTATACTAATCCTACTAGTTCCCCAGAGAACTTCTAACCCATATCCCATATTCTTCCAGCTCTGCTTCCCTATATTTCTTCATCCCTTTGCTTTCTTGATCCCTTTTTTCTTATGATTATTATTTTTGGGTTTTTTGACAAGAAATTAAGTGACCAGTTAAATAAGCTTGGAAAAGCTTATAACAAACTTAAATGAGCTAATCTAATTACTAAACAGCAACTTTTGAGCTTATATCACAATCATGTAAAATCTTGAATCTTATAATAGAAACTGAAAATAATAAACTTGTAATTTTAAGAAACTAACATACTTGCATTAATACTGAAAAAGGTTTACAAACTACTTGACTGAATTAGAAAATTACATACAATCTACTTGCCTTTAAGGCTTACAAAGACTTCCTATTTATATTCAAACTTGAACTAGGGCTTCTCTCTTCTGTTTGCTTGTGTGCTTTCTGTCTTCTGCCTTCTTTCTGAGAGAGACAGCTCTGGAAAGTTATTTGTGTCTCATTGGAGTCAAATCCCACCATTGAATTGGGATTGGCTTCATCTCAGCCCTTGATTCAATTCTGGTATTGTTAGCATTAAAAATTATATTAGAAAGTGATGGTCATTCTCATATATTGTAACGTTGTAATGTGTCGTAGTTTTTGTTATTAGAAAAGTCAATGGGCTATGGACTTGGTAAGCTAATGTGTTATGTTATGTTACTTAAGCCTTTTAGATTTACATGTAAACCAAGTCCAAGCCCAAGCCCATAGAAAGCCTTAGGGCATCTCTTGTAACTTACTATATAAACACCTCAAAGGCTCATTTGAGGTGTGTGCTTGAGTATGTAGTGTGTGTGTTTCTCTAATAATATTCTCTTTTCTTTCTCTCTCTACATTCTCTACTTTCTCTCTCTAACATACTTCACATATCAAGTCACCAAGGCTATTGTGTGTGATAAATTTGATAGATTTACGTTCATACAAGTGGTATCAATCGCCAAACAATGATTTAGGAGTGTTGGGAGTTTGTTTGTTTCGAGTTTTTTAGCATCTCTTCACGTTTTATTTTTCAAAAAAGTTCTTTACTTTTCTTGTTTTTCTTGGTTTTTAACACTTTTTTTATTACAAACTAGTGTTATAAACCTTTTCTAACAAGAAAGTTTCAATCTTTTTGAAGATTTATAGCTTAAAAAATTCGATTTTGATTATTGTACTTGTTTTCTAGATCACAAAAAATTTTCATAAAAATAATCAGGTTTGCAACTTTCTTTAAGTTTTGGTGTTTTTATAACTAGAAGTACAAGAATCTTGAAATACAAACTTCATTTGGATGAGCTTTTAGCAAAATCAAAATTCTAGCAAACTTTCTAGATCACAAAAAATTTTCATAAAAATCATCAAGTTTGCAACTTTCTTTAAGTTTTGGTGTTTTTATAACTAGAAGTACAAGAATCTTGGAATACAAACTTCATTTGGGTGAGCTTTTAGCAAAATCAAAATTCTAGCAAACTTTCCAGAACACACTTGTACCATCTTTCTAAATCACAAAGTTTCGAGACCACACTTGCTCCCGTTGCTTACTTGGTGTTTCCCTTGCTTGTATAAGTGAGAAAACACTTCGACTCGTGGTATACTCTATAAATTGTATAATTTAGAAAGTTTTGGTGCTAAGTTTCTAGAACACTGAAAAATTTCTAAAACACTGAAAGTTTCTAGAACACTGAAAAAGTTTCTAAAACACTGAAAAGTTTCTAAAACATTGAAAAGTTTCAAGAACACTGAAAAGTTTCTAAAACACTGAAAAGTTTCTAGAACACTGAAAAGTTTCGAGAACACTGTGAAAGTTTCGAGAACACTGTGCAAGTTTCAAGAATCCTCAAAGTTTCGAGAACACTGAAAAGTTTCCAAATTCAACTCCTATTTTGTTGGAACGATCCAAGAATCAACTTTATCCTATCTTTCTTTAAAAAAAAAGTGTTTTAATTTAGCTTCACGTTCATGGAACCTCTCAAAACTTTCTTTCCATCAATGGACATGGAACCTCTCAATGGAAACTACATCTTTATGGCAAATCATCAGGCAACAGCATCAAGCAGTGATTTTGATCTTCCTCCTACTTATGATTCAGATCCATTCCATGAGGTAGCAAATTATGGTAATAATGCTAATCCGTTTGCTCATGAGAAGCCACATTATGTGCCACCTGAACCTAATTATGATACATATGTGGGGGAACAAGTTAATAGCAATGTTAACTATGAAACTCCAGATATGAATCCTAATGGAGTTCAAGTTGCACAAAATGGTGCTAATGATGAGGAAACTCGTGCTTTCTTTGAATCATTATTGAATAATTGTAGCATTGAAATTGAGAAAGTGAAAAAAGTCAATTGCGATGTTAAGGCCGCGAATGTTAAATTGACCGCTGAGCTTGAGAGTTACAAGAAAAATGTTAAAGCTTTTGAGTTTCATAACGAAAGATTGTCAGAATTAGAAACTGGTTATCAAAATTCCGTTTCAAGGGAAAAACTTTTGCAAATCAAGTTTGATACACTTGATGTTAATTCTTTTAAGAAGATAAAATCCTTAAACGTGGAAATCTCTGATTTGCAAAACCAACTTTCTAAACAAAAATCAGCTTATACCAATCTTGAAAAAGAAATGGATGAGTTGAAAAAGGACTTTGCAAAGAAAGAAGATAAACTTTTAGATGAAATCGTAGAGTCAGAACACATGATTGCACGTCTAGAGGAACTAGTGGTTAAGTCGGGTCAGTCAAGTCAAACAATGAAAATGATTTCAAATCAAACTAATCCGATTTACCATACGAAACATAAAGTGGCTCTTGGTAACAACACCCCGTGTAATCTCAAGAAAGCTCAGAAAGAACGGAATGTTTTGTATAATGGTAATGTGATTTACACCAAACATGATCCTCCCGTCGTTCGGGATTCTGTGCAAACGATGGAACTTGTCGAAGAGAGCATAAATAAAATGAAACAAAAGGATTTGAAACCCATTGATTACAACAAACTGAACAAACTTTCGGGTATTACTTTTGTTCCACAAACAGAACCATCTGTGTTTTCCATAAAACAACCATTCGCGAAATTCTTTTCTAAAAAGACAGTTGTTTCCAAATCTCTTTCAAAAATAGAACAAATGTCCTCTAACAACACTTTTAATACAAGTGAGGCTAGAGACATTCTTGATGACGTTAAAAAGAGAATTCAAGTACTTCAAAATATTGTTGAATCTAAAACTACTATCAATATTAACAACTGGCATTCTAGTTTTCATATCGAACAGAAAAAGGTGTTTAAAAACAAAATTACTATCCCACTGAATAACATCAGTGCGAGGGTAATCCATTTTGAACAAGCTTTCTTAAAAGAAACAGCCGACTTTGTCAAGGACCACAAATCTCTGGTAAAAGAAGCTAATGAAACTCGTGAAAACATGAATGTTTTGGAAAGGTTAAATGACTCTCTCTTCGAAGCAGTTATGACTACTGATATAATGTCCATCATTTTACAATCATATTCTGTTGAGGATGATGAAAGACTACGAGCTGAGACATCTGAAATTGTTTCAAAATATGAAAATGCTCTTGTAAAACTTGAAAAAGAAAACATGTCATTTTTCAAACAACTTGATCGAAAATCAGAGGAATGCAAGTATGACAAATTGTCATATGAGCATGCCTACAAGGACATTAAAAAGCAAAATGATCTTTTGAGAGCTCAGCTTGAAAGTATAAAAGGGAAGGGTGTGGATACTAAGTTTGCAAAACCATCGACTTCGGAGACACCAAATGTTTCAAAAATGGTTGAAAAACCAAAAATGTCAATTTCTCGGTTTGCTCCAAAAGTCGATGCGAATAAGGATTTGTCAAAACCAGTCACTCAACAATCCTTGCCCAAGCAAAAGTTAATTGAAAAGATTGTTGATAAACAAAAATTGGTTATTGAAAGAAACACAAATGTGAGTGCACCTAGCCCTTCTAGGAATAGTACACTAAATGTGACTACAAAAACTGTTAAAGAGTCTGTTGGTTCTAATGACTTTGTCCAAAATCACCACATAGAAGAAGCTAGAAAAAAGGCACAACATCGAAAAGACGGAATCTTAGGTACAAAACCTAGTGTGATGAATTCTACAAGATTCCAAAGCACTGCTAGTAGTAGTAAACCATTACCTAGGTACTATCAACAAAACACTAGGGAGTGGCCTGCATCTAAGAGTAGTTGCGAAAAAGAAAATGCTATGCACGTAGAAAACAACACTAGAAATGTTGAATCTCTTTCGAACAAAAAGCAATTTCCAAAAGACGGTAGTGACAAAGTTAAAGTTGCTGTGTTAAACAAAGATGTTGAATTTGTCTGTCCTACATGTCAAAAATGTGTTTTTTCAGCTAATCACGATGCATGTATTGCACAATTTCTCTAGAAAGGAAAATCAAGTGTCAAGGCACAATCCTCTAAGACACCAAATAGAAACAAACTCGTTGACAACAAGAAAATGGATAAGAACCCTAATAGGTGGATTTCTACAGGATGTAGTTTTTCAAAAACTGAGACTTCCGTTGCATCTGATAAGAAGACTACGTCTAGATCTTACCTTAGGTGGATTCCCACGGGAAAAGTTTTAAAAACAGTTGGTCTTAGATGGATTCCCACAGGAAAGATTTTTGATAGTTGCACCAAGACAAATAATAGTGATAGTCATCAGGATAAGGAAGTAGAAACCATTACAACCGTTGATAGTCAACACCCGCAGAGTGATGATTCATGTACTTCTAACACTGTTATTTATGAAACCTCTTCGTCTTCGGTTGCAGGTGCTTCAACTATCTCCGAACCCAGTTCATCAGAGGGTTCAAATTTCGTTAATTCTACAAACTCATTCTTTCAATCTTCTATTTTTGATTTTCCATTTCTTCTATAAAACCATTAAAAACAAAATACAAAAATATAAAATTTCAAAAATTACAAAAACAATATAAAATCAAAAAATACTCTTCTCACGACATGTCTCTCGTATAAATCAATATTCTGTACGTTTCTAGAAATGTCATTCAACAATGATACGGACATGTACAGATGCTTGAACGGGAGTTCTTTAAAAAAATTTTCCAAAACATGTCGTTTCTCAAAAGTTTCTTCACAATGGCTTTTGTATACTTCAGTACGAAACCTGAACTTAAATGATGGCTTCTGGACATATCAGTTCAGGACCCGTGCTTCAAAGAAACGAAAGTGCTTAATCAAACAAAGATTTCAAATATTTTTCGAGCACTTATCCTAAAACGAGAACCAAGCACTTATCTGGCTTGAGTTTTCTTTAGAAAAACTTTCAAAATCTTTAAGCTCAAGACCATGATTGTTGATCTAACGTTAAAATTAGATTTTCAAAAATCTCTTACATTCTGAGCACCACCTTTTCAAGATTTTCAAAATCTATCAAAATCGGTGCTCATCATCAAAATGACTTGTGTACACCTTACAGTGCACAACTCAAGTTTTCAAAGAAAGGAAAGTGCTACACTAAAATGATTTTCATCAACAAAGTGCACTTATCCTAAAAATGGACACTGTTGTACGCCTCAGTGCGGCATTCCTATTCAAACAAAGAGAAGTCTTTGTTCTTAAATTAAAAAATAAAAAAATAAAAAAAAAATAAATAAAAAAAAAAAAAAAAAAAAAAAAACCTTGATGCAAAATTCAACAAATCTGAAACTTCTTTCTCTTTCAGAATTTTGCCTCAAGAAGACTCCTTCCCTCTAAACTTCAAAAAGTTTAAAATTCTCAAAACCATATGCGAGTTTTGAGGGGGAGTATTTCATAAAAACAAAAATGTTCCGATTTCATGCAAAAACAAATCTGTCTTTCTCTCCAAAAGTTTTTTTTCTTAATCAGTTGATATCAAAAATATCACGTTATGCTATTTTTGAGGGGGAGAAGACGTGATTAAAATATGATCAAAGTGTTTAAGATTGTCGCTGAATCTCAAAAGAGCTCGACTCAGATATTACCAATGAATTGACGAAGCTTAAATGTCATTAATCGAAAAGACTTGTCCTGGACGGGTAATAATTTCAAGCTAGTCTAACTAGTGATGTAAGCGTGTCTCGAATAGGACTTGTCTGAGTAGAATGTACCGTATCGAGAGACTTTCTTTGGACTTGACCAGGACGGGTAATAATTTCAAGCTAGTCTAACTAGTGATGTAAGCGTGTCTCGAATCGGTCATGTTTACTAAAAGTGGATCAATTCAAAAAGTGCAAACTCCTCTCGCATGTGCAAATTTATTAAAAACACATGAGCACATGTGAAGGGGGAGTCCTTCAAAAATTGCAAAACTCTCAAAGTGGTAACAACAATGTGTTTTATTATCATAAACACTTTGAGATATTTGCACAAAAGGTTTTACGGCATGTGATCAATAAATGATAGGATAGTCATGGAGTTATAAGGTGACTAAGGTTAGGTAAAACACTCCTATGATCCGCCAGAGCCGGAGGGATCTACCCAAGGACAAATCCAATAGATTAGAATTAGAAGTCCTTAGGTATGATTGAAAAAAAGGAGAAAAAGAGAAAGGAGAAAGAAGGGGTTGAAGAATTAAAAAGAAAAGTTATGAAAAAGGGTGAAAAGAAATAGCCCTCCAAATGTTCAACCTTAGGGCAGACACCGGGTACAATTCGTATGCTACTGGTTGTTACTAAGGTGACACCGGTATTGATGACAAAGACGTCATGGACCCAGTGACGCACTGCACTAAACCTTCTTAACCACTCAAGTTCTCTTAAAAGAGCTTGTTTCATTCTCACGGGGAACCGGTGTAATCTATCGACCTATCTCTTAGAGATGGTTGATATTGAAGCAGGAGACCTCTCCCTAATCTCCGCATAGGAAACCTAATGTGCACTTATCGAGTCTAGAGCCCCGAGATTCATCAAAAGATCTCATAGGAACACATGATATTTCTACACTGGTTGTTCATCATTAAGGACACCAGATGTAAACTTAAATGTCCTACGCAGATCTTAGCAATCTGCCAGAACGTTTATGAGAGGATTTACTTATGTATTTTCTCAAATGATTGAACGGAAATTCCTGCCATTGTCAACATGAAGCAGCCCTGACAGCAGGTCACTTCGGTAATTCTTTATGGGTTACGCTTAGTGTTCGCGGTGGTTTAAAACGGTCTACAGTCGTGGAGTGATCCCCAGTGACTCACCCATTCGTTGAGCTACTTAGTAGGTCACGTAAGCTCCCTTGGGAGTATCCGAAATGGGAACGGCCTTGGTAAGGGTTAGAAGGAGTCTTCACACTATGTTGTTGACGATCTCTAATTCCTTATCTGCAAGTACCGGTTGTTTATTGCTAACTGTTTACTTGCAGCAATACATCATCTCCATGGCAATAGATTCCTCATGCTCATACATGCATCACAAAGTCAAAGGAAAGTTCTCACAAAGATCAAAGCAAAGTAAGGTTCAAAGAACGATTCTACGCATTGTGAAAGAATCTACAGAAGTAAAGTAACAAAGATCGGTGTGAAAGAATGCGAATAACAAATGCATGTATCACAAAGACTAAAGACGTATGAGCATGTTGGAATGACGGACAACCACCACAGACGCAAAAGTGATGAAAGGCAGATGACACCACATCACAAAAGAACAAAGAATGATGATAAGTCAGTTATCAAAGATCAGAAAGCATGAAGGAACAAAGACTTATGACTATTCTACTACGACATACAATGTTCAACAACAACAAAGACAACGACCTAATCACGTGGAGCATCATTCGAATGACCACCCATTAGGGGGAGATTATTATCATTAAAAATTATATTAGAAAGTGATGGTCATTATCATATATTGTAACGTTGTAATGTGTCTTAGTTTTTGTTAATAGAAAATTCAATGGGCTATGGACTTGGTAAGCTAATGTGTTATGTTATTGATGAGTGCTCAAACACTCATCATTTTTAGTCAAATCTGAACTGCAAAACATACAAAAACACTCATAAATGCATCAAAATACTAAAAATATTTCAAAATTGTGTTTTATATGTTTTAGATGCAAAATGAGTAAAAACAGATGAAAAACGTACAAAGTTTGCAAAATTGGCAGTTTCAGTCCCTCAACTTTCAAAAATTGTCAAAACTAGTCCCTGTATATTCAAAATATGGAAAAGTCACCAAAGGTCCTCTTTGAAATCATAAGTTGTCACATTTAGTCCTTTGGTGAAAAATCTCAAAAGTTTTGGAAATTTAGAAGATTGGTCCCTGGAGTTTCATTTTTGGCAGATTTAGTCCCTGGTGGGAATTTTTGGAAGAAAAAATGAATTTTGGTCCTTGGGAAATCACAAGAAGTCAAAATTAGTCCTTGGGTGAAGAATTTGGAAAATTTACAATTTGGCCCCTGAAGTTTAAAAATTGACATAAAAGGCCCCTGGGATTTCTAATTTTGAAAAATTGCAACTTTTGTCCTTATGATATTCACATGTGGAAATTATGATCTTTATAAGAAATTTTGGAAAGTGGCAATTCAAGTCCCTATACTTTGCAACTTTTACACATATGGTCCTTGTGATTTAATACTTACCAAACGGACCCTTGTTCTTTTTACTTATCCAAACCAAACCAAACAAATCCATAATCCAATAACCACCCCTGATCCAACACCAGCCCAAACCATGGCCCAACTCCCTTCCCTTTTAATATATAATACCCGGTCAACACCCAGTCAACACCCACACCCCAACTTCGACCACTGTTCACCCCCTCCATCCACTTCCCTGGTTTCCATCAACTGTGTTCCCCCCACCCCCCTCCTCCAAAGTCTTCACCAACTCACCAACTATAATTAAGACCCTCACCTACACCCATACATCCCCCCTCCTCATTAAATTCTCACCAAACCCCACTTCCCTGCCAACTCCAAGTTTCCCGCCAAAAAGTTGTTTGAATGGCTGTGATTGATGGAAGCCATCCAATGGATGGGATTGAGTGGGAAAGAAAGAGAATTCTTCCAGGGACTATAAAAGATAAGAAGAAAAGAAGAAAAAGTATTAGTGTAGCAGTAGTTAGTTAATTTTTTTGTGTAGTTTAGTTTAGTTATTTTAATCAAATGTAATTTCATTACCAGTGTTGATTTAAGCTTTCAAGTGTATTCTTAAGTTTGTTTTTATGTAATAGAACCCATTCCGAGTCAGTGAATCAGTTCAAGCTTTTGTTATTCACACAGTTTCAATTCTTATTAGAAAAATCTTATTTTAATATGTGTTTGTTGTGAAAATTGTTGTTCTTTGCTTGATTAAGCTTACTTTAGCTTAGTCATAGGTTTTCTTAAGTTTTCTAAGTATTGGAAACATTTTTAGTAGAAAAACCAAAAAAATACCAAAATTAGAGAAAAATAAAAGAAAAATAAAAAATCAAGTTTCAAGAGGAAAGCAAGCAGGATCATGGCTAGTTTTGGATTCTTGTGGGTATAGTGTCTCATGGGAGACATCTAGGTTGTAGTTTGGTGACTTGATAATCCATCTCAGTTTGGCTTTCATTGTAAGTAGTTTCCATTTTCTTTTGGCATTCAAAGTTCTTGTAATTAAATTAGTGCTAAACTCAGTTCATTTAAGCTTATTTGATGTTAGTATAGCTTAAGTATCCAGTTTCATAGCTTAATCTTTGGTTTGCTTCACAAAACTTTTAAAACAGATTTTATAGGGGTGTTTGGGTTAAGCAATTTGCCAGTGACCTAGCTGTTATATTGTTGTTGATTTGGTTTGAGCATGTCACCTCAGGTTAATGTAGTCTAGTTGAGCCTTAAAATTCAGGTTGTGTTTGGAAAAAAAGTCAATATCAAAGAATTCCCACCACCACAGTTAACTGTGGTGGTCATTGAGTCCCATAATCTATCATATCATGATATAAGTTGTCCTTTTAACTTATTTTGGTTTTACTTTAACTTATAAACATGTTTTCAGCCATTTAGATCCAACCAAAGTCAAAATCTCAAGTTTAGCAAGAAAAGTCAAATTGTGCATTTCAGATTTTTCTAAAACTTCAAAAATTAAATAGAATTTTGTGTTATGATTCATGGCTTGAAACTTGTTTTAACTTGTTGTCTATCAGCTCTAATTTGAGGTTCCACTCTCCTTTGATTTTTATTAATTTTCTGTTGGGTCCCACTTTGCCTCAAAATCACTTGCAGGGCAAGCTTCTGCCCTGCTGCACATACCACAGTCCCAACACCACCACAATGGTCCCCACTAATCCAACTTGGTTCCTTTCAACCCCCCCCCCTGGTAGTTTTCCAACATTGACCCTTTGTTTGACCTAGGAGCCTGTGGACCCCACTTGAATTGACCACAAAGGTCTGTCCCATTTTCAGTCAAGCACCAAGTTTCAAGTGCTTATTTAAGTGCTTTTTTGTTTTCTCTATGGTACCCTAATTGCTTAATCTTGCTTAACCATGTCCCCTTAACTCATTTATACCAATTTTAACCTTTGTGGGTCTCACTCAAGCTCATTTGAGCTTATTTGCTTAAAAAATCAACTGTGGTCAACTGTCAAAGCTTTTAAGCTCCATAGTGCTTATTTTTAACTTATAAAAAAGTTGTTTTCATAAAAGTTAGTTGTTTTTAGTTATAAAATAGTTTTGTAAAGGAAAAATCCAGAAAAGTCAAATTAATTTTAAGTGATAGTTTCTATTTAATGCAATTTAATTTTAATTTTCATTTTTAAATTTTTGTTAAGCACTTGGCATTTTTATATTTTTATTAATTACCTTTTATAGTAAAGTAATTTTAGTAAATTTTTCAGATTTTTATTTTGTCATTTGGTATTTATTAGATTTAATATTAGTTTTATTAGTAATTAATTAATATTTAAATTTAAAATAGCATAATTAGTTTTTATAAAGCAAGACCTAGTTTTTATATTTTTCCTAGCTCTTATATAATATAATATAATTTTAGGAATTTTTCTAGAATTTTTACTTTTCATTTGCTATTTTGTTTAATTTAAAATAATTTAATTAGGTAATTAATAATTAATTAGTTTTTAATTACTAGAAAATCCATAAAAAGACAAAAATATTTATTTTTAATTTTTATACTTTCTTCAAGTTCATTTTAAGTTTTAGAAATTATGTTTGCAAGTTTTTAGTTTAATTTGTAGTGTTTATCATTTTTAGTTTATTTAAATTAGGTGTAATTTACTTTTTAAATAGTTTTAATTAATTAAATAGTATTTAAATATTAAAATAATCATTTTAATAATTTCATTTTCATTTTAAATTTTCTTTTTATTTTAAGTTTGTAAAAGTGTCATTTTCACCCCCTGGGTGTTTTCAGATTTCAGTTTTCACTTTTTATTTTGTACGTTTACGTTTTATTTAAATGTAAACGTATACGTTTTAGGTTTAAATCGTTTCTGGTTTTTCTAATCTTCCAGTCTTGTTCACATAGCTTGTTTAAGTTATTTCCTTGTAGATTCCTTAGTTTAACCAATCTCAAACCCTTTTCCTGTCCAAATTCACCCGATCACAAACCCGTTTAATAACCATCACACCTCGGCGGGACATAACGACCCGGGGAAACCACTATATTTCGCGGAGCATTGACTCTAGGCTGTTTGACCTTGTTGACCATCCCTGGTCAATTTAGGTTGACCGTTTGGAGCCAATCAAATTTTGGCGCTGCTGCCGGGGAGGTGTGCGCGCTATTCTGAAACGGTTTTTCTGATTAGTGATTTTGGAATTCGTTCCATTGTACATTTATCCATCCTTTGTTCATATTTTCTTATTATCAAACCAAAACTGTTCCCGAAAACATTTTAAATTCAGTTTTCAATGAACAAAAAAAAAATAATAATAAAAAATAAAAAAAAAATAAAAAAATAAACATTTTCTTTCCTATTTGTATAAAATGTCTTTCCAAAAATCCAAAAATATTCACCTTTACCATCTCACACCTTTGATTCTTCATTCCTTACCCTCCCAAACCTTTTGATTCTTTCTATGTCTCATCCACACCTTCTGGTTTGCCAGTGGTGTGGTAATTCTTATAATGGTGGCAATTGCCCCAGTTGTGGCATGGTAGAGTCGGGAAACGGGTCTGTCTATAACCAGAATCCTTATTCTTACCATGACAATACTGATTCATTCCATCAATTACCATACCATAAGACTCAGCAGTTTTACTGTTGTGAGTACTGTGGTGGTTCACACTACAGTTATGATTGTCAATCGGGAAACACGCTTGTCTATGAGCAGTCTCCTGATAGCAATTGTAATTCTAGCACATACAACCCACAGCCACATCAGTTTTACTGTTGTGATTACTGTGGAGGTCCACACTCTAGCTCGGATTGTCAAACAAGGAATCCATTTCCTTGTAACAATTACGACTATTCGTTTTCAGACCCACCTCTACAGTACCAAATGATTCACACAACTCCTCATGATACTGAGCAAGACCTTTTACTAAAGGCTCTTGATATATTGAAAGAACTTAAGGAGGAGTTGGTTACTACACCGTTTCAAGACTCTCGTGAGAAATCTATGGCAGAATTACTTGCTGAAGAACGAGATGCTAGAAACGAATTGAGCACGGAAGAATTACTAGTCTTAGAACAAGCAGCTATAACACGTGCCAAATTTCGTCAGGCTGCTCTTCTAGACTGTGATGATGATAGTGATAATGAGGACACCCTTGTTATCCTTCAATTTTATAAGGGTTCCTCAGATTCATCATTTGTGATTCCTCCCATTGAAAATCAGGGAGGAAATAATGAGACGGAGACATTACTAGCAGAAGATCAAATGGAACTTGTACAATCCATGAATGCTAGCCCCTCTCATCTCCCTCAGTCTGTTGTTATCACACCCGAAGTTCACACTCACTCTCTAAACATGGGGGATGAGAATCTTAGCACTGTTCCTAATAAGGAATCGGACGAATTAATAAAGTCTAGTGTTGAGATCCTTGTCCCAATCCCGAGAGAGTCACAGGGGACTTTTGATCAAGTGTGTGATATTCCTTCACCCCCTAATAATCCAAATGATCAAATTGAGATCGTCTCTGATTCCAGTGATAATTGTTTATCTTATGGAGACATTGAGTATGTTGATGCATCCTTTCCTCACTCTAATGTTGACTTTCTTCTCGAGGAGTTCGCCGATGAACTCACTCACACCAATCCACTTCCATCAGGATGTGATGATTATCTCTTTGATTTCAAAGATGATCTAGAAGAAGTCGAAGCATTCCTTGCTCTAGATAGTTCAACTTCGTATGAAGTTGATGATAACTATCTTGATTCTGAGGGGGATATTCTGTTCCTTGAAAGTTTATTGAATGATGATCCATCACTCAATTCTTATCTCAATACCGGGCTTAGTGATTCAAACACTGATGAAAAGTCTTTACCTTATGGAGACATCAGTGATGTTGATGAAATTCCTTCTGAGCCCATCATTGATCACCCTATCATGACTCCTCCGGAGTATGATAACCCGGGGGGGAGATACACTCAATCATGAGAATTTGCAAATTCCCACCCACCCTCCCGGGATGTTTTTGAGCTTAACCCTTAAAATCCAAAGTCAGGCTAATGAGCCTGTTTTCGAGGTGACTTCCTCTCTTCTTCACTCCTTCGGGAATGAAGATACCATCTTTGATCCCGGCATTTTCATATATCATTATCTTGAGCCGGATACTTATCTCATCGGTGTGGAACTTTCACGTGCTTCAAATGTTTGTCCAAACATCTTGAATGAAAGTCCAATTGAGATTATTTCTTCCACATCATGCTTCCCCAAGGACAAATGAATTCGGGGTCGAGTCAAGCTAGCGACTCGGTAAACAAAAACAGTAGCATGCTTATAGGGTTTTCACCCTAAGTGTGTGTGGGGGGGGGGGGGAGTTACCCATGGTATGGTTACAAATGAAGTGAAAATACAAAGTGGTGTTTCCACGTTTAGCTTGTAATGTTGCCCTTTTACGTTCAAAATATCGGCATCATAGCCGGGATTTTGAATATTCAGGACAATATTCATGCTAAGTGTGGGGGGGGGGGGGGTATTCTAGTGAATTTTATTACATTTTACTATCTAGTACCCCCGTTTTTAGCCAAAATTTCAAAAAAATTTCAAAAATTTTTTCACTGGTGCTTCAAAATTTTTGTGGTTATCAGTCCGCCTTGTCTAACCGAAAAAAGGGATTGGCTAGTCCAGGAGCAAACAGCTCTTGGTAAAGACATCTCAAATCCGTTTATGACTTGCAATTTGCCCAAAATTGTATGGTACCTCAACTCGCCATATTCCATAAAGCGAATGAGTTGGCTAGCCCGCAAGATTATGGCTTGTGGTAAAGGCAGTGGAAAATCCATAATTGGTAATCAGCTCACCAAGATGTTGACTTTGTCCATCAAGAGTTGGCTAGTCCAAAAGCAAACGGCTTTTGGTAAAGACTAATCAAATCCGTTGACAGCTGGTGGTTTGCTCAAAATCACACGGTTATCAGGTGTACCACAGTTCTCACACCTGGCTACTCCAGAAGTGATGGCTTTTGGTAAAGAGTTTAAAATCCATCAAGTTTTCAAAACAATTATTGCTAGGGACTAGCAATAGTTTAGTGTGGGGGATTGATGAGTGCTCAAACACTCATCATTTTTAGTCAAATCTGAACTACAAAACATACAAAAACACTCAGAAATGCATCAAAATACTAAAAATATTTCAAAATTGTGTTTTATATGTTTTAGATGCAAAATGAGTAAAAACAGATGAAAAACGTACAAAGTTTGCAAAATTGGCAGTTTCAGTCCCTCAACATTCAAAAATTGTCAAAACTAGTCCCTGGATATTCAAAATATGGAAAAGTCACCAAAAGTCCTCTTTGAAATCATAAGTTGTCATATTTAGTCCTTTGGAGAAAAATCTCAAAAGTTTTGGAAATTTACAAGATTGGTCCCCTAGAGTTTCATTTTTGGCAGATTTAGTCCCTGGTGGGAATTTTTGGAAGAAAAAATGAATTTTGGTCCTTGGGAAATCACAAGAAGTCAAAATTAGTCCTTGGGTGAAGAATTTGGAAAATTTACAATTTGGCCCCTGAAGTTTAAAAATTGACATAAAAGGCCCCTGGGATTTCTAATTTTGAAAAATTGCAACTTTTGTCCTTATGATATTCACATGTGGAAATTATGGTCTTTATAAGAAATTTTGGAAAGTGGCAATTCAAGTCCCTATACTTTGCAACTTTTACACATATGGTCTTTGTGATTTAATACTTACCAAACGGACCCTTGTTCTTTTTACTTATCCAAACCAAACCAAACAAATCCATAATCCAATAACCACCCCTGATCCAACACCAGCCCAAACCATGGCCCAACTCCATTCCCTTTTAATATATAATACCCAGTCAACACCCACACCCCAACTTCGACCACTGTTCACCCCCTCCATCCACTTCCCTGGTTTCCAGCAATTGTGTTCCCCCCACCCCCTCCTCCAAAGTCTTCACCAACTCACCAACTATAATTAAGACCCTCACCTACAACCATACATCCCCCCTCCTCATTAAATTCTCACCAAACCCCACTTCCCTGCCAACTCCAAGTTTCCCGCCAAAAAGTTGTTTGAACGGCTGTGATTGATGGAAGCCATCCAATGGCTAGGATTGAGTGGGAAAGAAAGAGAATTCTTCCATGGACTATAAAAGATAAGAAGAAAAGAAGAAAAAGTATTAGTGTAGCAGTAGTTAGTTAATTTTTTAGTATAGTTTAGTTTAGTTATTTTAATCAAATGTAATTTCATTACCAATGTTGATTTAAGCTTTCAAGTGCATTCTTAAGTTTGTTTTTATGTAATAGAACCCATTCCAAGTCAGTGAATCAGTTCAAGCTTTTGTTATTCACACAGTTTCAATTCTTATTAGAAAAATCTTATTTTAATCTGTGTTTGTTGTGAAAATTGTTGTTCTTTGCTTGATTAAGCTTACTTTAGCTTAGTCATAGGTTTTCTTATGTTTTCTAAGTATTGGAAACATTTTTAGTAGAAAAACCAAAAAAAATACCAAAATTAGAGAAAAATAAAAGAAAAATAAAAAATCAAGTTTCAAGAGGAAAGGAAGCAGGATCATGGCTAGTTTTGGATTCTTGTGGGTATAGTGTCTCATGGGAGACATCTAGGTTGTAGTTTGGTGACTTGATAATCCATCTCAGTTTGGCTTTCATTGTAAGTAGTTTCCATTTTCTTTTGGCATTCAAAGTTCTTGTACTTAAATTAGTGCTAAACTCAGTTCATTTAAGCTTATTTGATGTTAGTATAGCTTAAGTATCCAGTTTCATAGCTTAATCATTGGTTTGCTTCACAAAACTTTTAAAACAGATTTTATAGGGGTGTTTGGGTTAAGCAATTTGACAGTGACCTAGCTGTTATATTGTTGTTGATTTGGTTTGAGCATGTCACCTCAGGTTAATGTAGTCTAGTTGAGCCTTAAATTTCAGGTTGTGTTTGGAAAAAACGTCAATATCAAAGAATTCCCACCACCACAGTTAACTGTGGTGGTCATTGAGTCCCATAAGTTATCATATCATGATATAAGTTGTCCTTTTAACTTATTTTGGTTTTACTTTAACTTATAAACATGTTTTCAGCCATTTAGATCCAACCAAAATCCACCAAAGTCAAAATCTCAAGTTTAGCAAGAAAAGTCAAATTGTGTATTTCAGATTTTTCCAAAACTTCAAAGAATTAAATAGAATTTTGTGTTATGATTCATGGCTTGAAACTTGTTTTAACTTGTTGTCTATCAGCTCTAATTTGAGGTTCCACTTGATGAGGCGAAAAATGATCCGTTTTTAGGGGGTCATTTAAGCCCGAATCCGACTTTATTTGATCAAATATTGCCCTAAATCGTTCCTTTTGTGATTTTTGGTGTTTGGAGAGTGAATTCTGGAAAAGAAGCTATTTTGGACGTTTTTGAAGCATTAAAGTGAAGAAAACGGCTAAGTACCAAATTTGCATGCTGAAAATACAAGGTGACGGCGTCAAGACCAACATCTTGACGGCGTCAGACATGAAGAATTAAACTCCGAAGGTGGTGACGGCGTCAGAAGGACTCGTGACGGCGTCAAAGTGGCAAAATTAATATACCGTGGGTGGTGACGGCGTCACATAGGCCGTCATAAGTGGATCAAGGCCGTCCGAGGAAGTATATGGCGGCGAGGTGACGGCGTCAGAAGTTACTCTTGACGCCGTCAGACTGTTTTTCCTATATATAGTTTTCTAGTTTTTTCATAAAAGGAGGGAGAAGTTTTGGTGAAACCCTAAAGACGATTTTGGTGCCTCTTTTACAGGTTTTTCAAGGGTTCCAAACCCTTGAGACCTTGCATTGTAATTGAGATAAGTGTACTTTCAATTCAATCAATATGTCTATGTGTTGGTTGTTTATCTCTTGTTCTTGTCTCAATTCTACTATGCTAGGCTAGATCTCTCTTGTGTTTGCTTAGATCTAATGAAACCTAGATGTTGATTATGTGTTGATTACTTGTCTATTCTTGTTTTGAATGAATGATTTATATGTTAGGCTTAAGAAAACTGGCAGATCTCCAAATGGTAACATGCTTGAACGTCTTAAGAAACATGAACCGAGGCGTACTAGGTCTTTATTGGTTGTATTT
This sequence comes from Artemisia argyi, assembly GCA_030686995.1. NCBI lineage: Eukaryota > Viridiplantae > Streptophyta > Magnoliopsida > Asterales > Asteraceae > Artemisia > Artemisia argyi. Next base: position 34,770,030 of record CM060679.1, on the reverse strand, counting down.
AATGCATGAGCCACTGTTTACAATCCCTATAGTTGTGCTGGGTCATGGTGTAGGAGGAGATAAGAGCTCATAGAGTTGGGGAGTTATGTATGCCACCCCACGAATGGTATTAAGGAATACAATCCGTCATTCATACAAGTGTAACAAGTAATTAACATGTAAAAGATATCTAGGGAGTAGTGAAGTCTAAGTAAACACAATTTCTCCAACCACTGCTCACAACCTTAGTATAATTTAGTTTAATTTCATTTTTATTATTTTATTTTGATTGCATCTTAGCTTTGGGTTAGTTGAATAGCAACTAATTCCGCCCACTCCTTCAAAACCCGAGATTTTACTTGCTTTCATAAAAATATAAAAATACAAAAATAATCATCTCTCACCTCTAGAACTATTAATTAGGTTTTCTAATCCTAGCGACACTATTCCGAAGCTGAACGATCAATCCCCCGGTACTTGTCACTATACTATACTACAACGATCAGGTACACTGCCTGGTGGGGGTTGTAAGCTTCTCGAGATCCCTCGAGAGGTAAAGCAAGGTGCGATTCCCACGCATCAAGTTTTTGGCGCCGCTGCCGGGGATTGTCTATCTTTACATTTATTTCTCAACTTTCGCAAAGACTGCGGTGCCACGCATCAAGTTTTTTGCGCCGCAGCCCGGGGAATAGTTATTGTCTAGGTTAGGATTTCTTTTTATTAGGTCTACTTGCTAGATTCCTTTCTAGTAAGATTTTTATTTTTATTTTTAGGTCTTCTTTAGTCTATCTTATTTCTTCGTGCCTTTGTTCGTAACTCTTTACCATCCTACATCATGGAAGGTGGTAACATCTTTGAACCCATCATCCCACCACAACAAAACCCACCATTAGAACCCCTTAGGCCCCGAACCTTAGGAGAGTATTCCCGACCTAGCCACCAAGGCTACCGAAACACCATTGAGCTCACCGGAGCCAATGTGACCCCTTTGCGATCCGACACCATCCGGTTGGTGCAAAGCGGATGTGCATTCCATGGACTTCGTTCCGAAGATCCAAACCAACACCTTAAGGACTTCCTCAAAATCGTAGATTCCATAGACCTAGGTGTTGAAACTAGAGAGACTACCCGTTTACGCCTGTTCTAATTCTCTCTACGGGATCAAGCTAGTCAATGGCTTGAGCGTTTACCCGCGGGATCCATCACCACATGGGATGATCTCACCACTCGTTTCCTTGCTCAATTTTTCCCACCGGGGAGAACTACTAAGCTTAGGAATGACATCTTGATGTTTCAACAACGTCAAAATGAATCTCTTTATGAAGCATGGACTCGTTTCAAGGACTTACTCCAAAAAGTCCCTCATCATGGCATAGATCTTTGGCTCCAAGTCCAAATCTTCTATGACCATATCGACATCTCCACGAGGCGAACCATTGACCAATCGGCCGGTGGTAAGCTACGTGATCTTAGTGCGGAACAATCATGGGAACTCATAGAAGATCTTGCTCTCTATGACAACGAAAGTTGGAATGATCCCCGTGATTTGAACAAAACGGTCAAGGCAATATCTTTGCCTTCGAACAATTCAAGCACTCCCGACCGTAGGATCATGGAACTTGAGGACCAAGTCAAGTTTCTCATGAAATCTTACGAAGCTCCGAAGCATTCAAGCCAAGTGAACAAAATCACTTCTTCATGCGAATTATGTAGTGGTCCCCATGACACTCGTGATTGTGTGGAACTCCCCGGAACAGCTTTTGCGGACTACGCATCCACGCGTACCGACGAAGCGGGAGATAAGTGGTACACTTTCAAGCCCGAGCCAAACACATACGGTGATTCATACAACCCCTCATGGAAAAATCACCCAGACCTTAGGTGGAAACAAAATCAACCAAATTCTTCCAATCCGCCTAATCGTTACCAATCAAACGGTCCCCCATCCAACCGTACCTTCAACAACAATCCTTCTAACAACTATGGTAGTACCAACAATCTTGAAGGATTGATGTCGAAATTTATGGCATCTCAAGAAGCTCGCATAGCTAGGTTTGAAACCGAATTCAACCAACAACAAACGGAGATGACCAACAAGATCGACAACTTGTTGAAAGCCCTCAACAACCAAACATTAGCCACACCTAGGAAGGACACTAGGGGCACCAATAGTGGAATCCAAGTTAAGGACCCCTCATCATCCAAACATGTCCACTTTGTCAATGTTGTCACCATTAAGCCGATAGATAGGGAGATAGAGGAGAGTGACAAAGATGAAGTTAGAGTAGAAGCCAATAGTGAGGATGAGAGTAGGGAAGTTGAGGTTAATAAGGATGAGGAATTAGAGGAGGTAGAACCTATAGAGGAGTATTTTGATAAGTTGCCAACCAAGGAAGAACGGGAATACCATAAGGATTTATTCGATAGTCCCGAGACAACATATATCTTTGGCGATCCCCTGATCAAAATGGGAGACCCCTCTAACATTAACATCCCATGCAATATCGGGCACATGCATGTATGGAAAGCTTACATAGACCCTAGATCCCCCGTGAACATCATGTCTAGGACTTATTACAATTGGGTGATGAAGAAGCAACTCAATTTTAGGATGATGCCCGGTAAAAGTTGGATAAGTAATTTTGCAGGAAGAGTTAAGGGAGTACATGTGATTATAGGGAATCTCACCTATGAGATTGATTTTATGATAGTGGAAGACACTCGTCCCGTGATAGATGCTTGCCTAAGCCAAATTATATTCGGGAAGCCTTTTGTTGAAGCCACTAGGATGAGTTATGATCCGACTTTTGGGATAGTTAGGTTCAAGAAAGACAATGATGAGGTTGCTTATCAAATGCCCTACAAGATTGAGCAATACCGCCTTCTCTCTAATTTCGAAAAGGAACGTAAGCAAGCGGCTTATTATAGGAATGATGAGGATAGACGTAGAGGAGTAGAGTATGTTAGAAATAGGATGCTTGGTTTCTACAAAGAATGCTTGCAACTAGGTCCGGAATACAAAACTGGTTTAGAAGACGACCTAGAGAGTGGAACCAATGATGAGATCACGTAGTAACCCACGACTTTGAGTCTAGCTACAAAACTCGTAAATAAAGAAAAGCGCTTCTTGGGAGGCAACCCATGTTTTGTGTGATTTTATTTGTTTGATTGTTATGAACATGTATATTCGTATTTATTAGAGTCAAATGCTTGTATTGAGTCATAATGAAGTTTTGCAGGATTTTCCAGGAAGTAGGACAAAGTTTTTCCAGAAATTTTCCGGAAACTTAACATAAGAATTTCTGCAGGTCCATTCTGACGGCGTCAGGGTATTGCTCTTGACGGCGTCAGGATGTAAAATCTGGAAATTTTACCGGGTTTGTTTTTCTAACGGAGTCTTATGGTTTTTGTGAATTATTAAGTTTTATAATCTCCAGGAAATCTGCAAACTTCATTCCACAAGCATTATATCTTACTTTGTTTTCTAGGATTTAGTAGCTTATATAGGATGCCGCCGATTTTACGCAAGGTTGCCTTGTCTACTTTTTTCAGGATTTACAGGTTATTTATGACAAGAAGATGATTTATATTCTGGAAGGGAAGCTTTGATTGTTCATTTTCTTGGAGGAAGATTTAACCTGGCCAACCTAAAATCCATACCGAGCGAATCAGGGGAGTATTTGATTTCATTCTCTTTACTTTTTAACTTTTACATTCTTTACTTGAACATTGGGGACAATGTTCATCTTAAGTGTAAGGGGAGGGTAAAAAGATGATACCTTACATATGCACTTTCGCTTGAGTTTGTTTTGTCTGATAGTAGATGAGTAATAAAACTACGAGAAATACTTGTTAGTGTAATTTTAGCGCCAAATTTAAAATTTTTTATAACATTTAGGAGTGAAACTTTAGCCATAGCAAGCGTCTCATGGATAGGAGGTTGTATGACTAGCACATAACCGTATATTCAGAAAAATTTTCCACCCAAAAATGTGAGGTTCGCCTTTAGATTTGATAGGAAAAGCATTTATTATTGGTGCTTATGAGTGTACCGGTAGCATTTAGATTCTAGAACTTGCGTTAGTGATGCATCCCGAGACCGCTAGTGAGACTACATTCGTGTGGTAGGATTTGCTACATGATAAGAGGCATTAGGATCACCCTTGTGTTAAACCCGTATTACAATTACTTGACCATTTAAGTCATATTACTTGGCTAGTTAAGTCAACTAATTTTTTCCCACACCCTTAGCGTTGTACTCATTTTTAGTACACGAAACCCCTAGTACACCCCTCCGAGCCTATCTTTTCGTTTCTAACTTTAAGCATTTTACTTAAAGGAAGAATTTGTTACACCCCACTTAAATGTACACCCAAATCGCCTTAGCCTTCCGTGTATGCGCTCATTTTTAGTGCATTATTGTTATTTGTTAAACCCTAAGTTAACTTTCTAATTGATTACATGGTTGCTAAGTCGAGTCATATCCTTGTACATATTGTTTTGGGACGATTGGGACTCATGGGTAAGTACTTATTTTATGGAGTAATGGGGAAGAACATCACTTATTACCCCCATATGTACGTTAATCTTAAAAGTGCTCCAAGTGTTTTGATTTTCTTAATTCGAGTCATTAGATTAGTTAATTGTAAAGTATGTAAAGATTCAAGTGTAAGGGGAATGTTTATTCCCTATGATGTATTATTTTGGATGGTAGGGTAAGAGTGTATGCAAAAAAAAAAAAAAAAAAAAAAAAAAAAAAAAAAAAAAAAATCGAAAAATCAAGAAAAAGAAAAAAAAATAGAAAAAGGAAAAAGAGAAAAAACATACGGACTACCATCCCTTTTTCATTTTATGTTTATTTTATATTTTTGTTATTTTTCATTTATTAGCTTAAGTCGAGTCTAGTCTTGGCTTAGCAACGCCAACTTGTACATGTAATTAACTAAGATTGTTAACTCGCCACCAGTAAAACTCCCTTTATCCAACAAAACCGTGTAATTCATATCCCTACACCTAACGTTACAACCCTTTAAAAGACCTCTTTGATAGTTTATCCTAGGTGCTTACGCCATGTGGTGGAGGTTTGATCCTTTCCCAAGCCTATGGTAATCTATTTTGCTATGACAGGTAGTGAGAGATATCTTCCATTTCCATAATGTTATATTACTTTATTACACCCAAGAGATGTGAGTATCTAAACACTATTTGCGAGGTGCTTGTGTATGACCTCCGTGCTTGTCTATTGGTCTTTAGTGGAACGATTATTTGTTGTAATTACTTTTATATCAGTGTTAAATGACCCCTAACTTGTCTTTTGAGTAGAATAAAAGCTCATTTGCTTGAGGACAAGCAAATCTCAAGTGTAAGGGTATATGATGAGGCGAAAAATGATCCGTTTTTAGGGGGTCATTTAAGCCCGAATCCGACTTTATTTGATCAAATATTGCCCTAAATCGTTCCTTTTGTGATTTTAGGTGTTTGGAGAGTGAATTCTGGAAAAGAAGCTATTTTGGACGTTTTTGGAGCATTAAAGTGAAGAAAACGGCTAAGTACCAAATTTGCATGCTGAAAATACAAGGTGACGGCGTCAAGACCAACATCTTGACGGCGTCAGACATGAAGAATTAAACTCCGAAGGTGGTGACGGCGTCAGAAGGACTCGTGACGGCGTCAAAGTGGCAAAATTAATATACCGTGGGTGGTGACGGCGTCACATAGGCCGTCATAAGTGGATCAAGGCCGTCCGAGGAAGTATATGGCGGCGAGGTGACGGCGTCAGAAGTTACTCTTGACGCCGTCAGACTGTTTTTCCTATATATAGTTTTCTAGTTTTTTCATAAAAGGAGGGAGAAGTTTTGGTGAAACCCTAAAGACGATTTTGGTGCCTCTTTTACAGGTTTTTCAAGGGTTCCAAACCCTTGAGACCTTGCATTGTAATTGAGATAAGTGTACTTTCAATTCAATCAATATGTCTATGTGTTGGTTGTTTATCTCTTGTTCTTGTCTCAATTCTACTATGCTAGGCTAGATCTCTCTTGTGTTTGCTTAGATCTAATGAAACCTAGATGTTGATTATGTGTTGATTACTTGTCTATTCTTGTTTTGAATGAATGATTTATATGTTAGGCTTAAGAAAACTGGCAGATCTCCAAATGGTAACATGCTTGAACGTCTTAAGAAACATGAACCGAGGCGTACTAGGTCTTTATTGGTTGTATTTAATGCATGAGCCACTGTTTACAATCCCTATAGTTGTGCTGGGTCATGGTGTAGGAGGAGATAAGAGCTCATAGAGTTGGGGAGTTATGTATGCCACCCCACGAATGGTATTAAGGAATACAATCCGTCATTCATACAAGTGTAACAAGTAATTAACATGTAAAAGATATCTAGGGAGTAGTGAAGTCTAAGTAAACACAATTTCTCCAACCACTGCTCACAACCTTAGTATAATTTAGTTTAATTTCATTTTTATTATTTTATTTTGATTGCATCTTAGCTTTGGGTTAGTTGAATAGCAACTAATTCCGCCCACTCCTTCAAAACCCGAGATTTTACTTGCATTCATAAAAATATAAAAATACAAAAATAATCATCTCTCACCTCTAGAACTATTAATTAGGTTTTCTAATCCTAGCGACACTATTCCTAAGCTGAACGATCAATCCCCCGGTACTTGTCACTATACTATACTACAACGATCAGGTACACTGCCTGGTGGGGGTTGTAAGCTTCTCGAGATCCCTCGAGAGGTAAAGCAAGGTGCGATTCCCACGCATCACCACTCTCCTTTGATTTTTGTTAATTTTCTGTTGGGCCCCACTTTGCCTCAAAATCACTTGCAGGGCAAGCTTCTGCCCTGCTGCACATACCACAGTCCCAACAACACCACTTGGTGGTGGTTTTCTGACCACCACAGTGATCCCCACTAATCCAACTTGGTTCCTTTCAACCCCCCCCCCTGGTAGGTTTCCAACATTGACCCTTTGTTTGACCTAGGAGCCTGTGGACCCCACTTGAATTGACCACAAAGGTCTGTCCCATTTTCAGTCAAGCACCAAGTTTCAAGTGCTTATTTAAGTGCTTTTTTGTTTGCTCTGTGGTACCCTAATTGCTTAATCTTGGTTAACCATGTTCCCTTAACTCATTTATACCAGTTTTAACCTTTTTGGGTCCCACTCAAGCTCATTTGAGCTTATTTGCTTAAAAAGTCAACTGTGGTCAACGATCAAAGCTTTTAAGCTCCATAGTGCTTATTTTTAACTTATAAAAAAGTTGTTTTCATAAAAGTTAGTTGTTTTTAGTTATAAAATAGTTTTGTAAAGGAAAAATCCAGAAAAGTCAAATTAATTTTAAGTGATAGTTTCTATTTAATGTAATTTAATTTTAATTTTCATTTTTAAATTTTTGTTAAGCACTTGGCATTTTTATATTTTTATTAATTACCTTTTATAGTAAAGTAATTTTAGTAAATTTCTCAGATTTTTATTTTGTCATTTGGTATTTATTAGATTTAATATTAGTTTTATTAGTAATTAATTAATATTTAAATTTAAAATAGCATAATTAGTTTTTATAAAGCAAGATCTAGTTTTTATATTTTTCCTAGCTCTTATATAATATAATATAATTTTAGGAATTTTTCTAGAATTTTTACTTTTCATTTGCTATTTTTTATAATTTAAAATAGTTTAATTAGGTAATTAATAATTAATTAGTTTTTAATTACTAGAAAATCCATAAAAAGACAAAAATATTTATTTTTAATTTTTATACTTTCTTCAAGTTCATTTTAAGTTTTAGAAATTATGTTTGCAAGTTTTTAGTTTAATTTGTAGTATTTATCATTTTTAGTTTATTTAAATTAGGTGTAATTTACTTTTTAAATAGTTTTAATTAATTGAATAGTATTTAAATATTAAAATAATCATTTTAATAATTTCATTTTCATTTTAAATTTTTTTTTATTTTAAGTTTGTAAAAGTGTAATTTTGACCCCCTGGGTGTTTTCAGATTTCAGTTTTCACTTTTTATTTTGTACGTTTACGTTTTATTTAAATGTAAACGTATACGTTTTAGGTTTAAATTGTTTCTGGTTTTTCTAATCTTCCAGTCTTTTTCACATAGCTTGTTTAAGCTATTTCCTTGTAGATTCCTTAGTTTAACCAATCTCAAACCCTTTTCCTGTCCAAATTCACCCTATCACAAACCCGTTTAATAACCATCACACCTCGTCGGGACATAACGACCCGGGGAAACCACTATATTCCGCGGAGCATTGACTCTAGGCTGTTTGACCTTGTTGACCATCCCTAGTCAAATTAGGTTGACCGTTTGGAGCCAATCAGTTATGTTACTTAAGCCTTTTATATTTACATGTAAACCAAGTCCAAGCCCAAGCCCATTGAAAGCCTTAGGGCATCTCTTGTAACTTACTATATAAACACCTCAAAGGCTCATTTGAGGTGTGTGCTTGTGTATGTATTGTGTGTGTGTTTTCTTTCAATAATAGTTCCATTTCCATCTCTCTTTCTCTCTTATATACACGACATACATATACATCATACAAGTCACCATCTTTCCATCTCTACTTCATATTTACTTCTATTGTTGTGATAAAGTTGTGATATCTAAGGTCCTACAGGTATCATTTGAAGGTAGGGGACAAAGAGTTGTAACAATTTGGGGGTTGACATAGTGGAGTGGTGTAGGGTGGCTGAGGTAGGAGAGGAGGGGGGGAACATGGATGGTTTCTGTGTCAGGGGTGTTTGTTGTGGTTTGGCGGCAAAAAGTGGGAGGGAGAAGGGGTTGACTTCGGTTGACCCCGTTTTTGTGTTTTATTAATAATATGGATGGGATGGGCTTGGTTGATGGTTGGGCCAGGAAGACTTGGGCCAGGTTTTGTTTTTGGGTGTAATGGGTAAAAGGGTTAGTGATGCGTGGGAATTGCACCAGGCTTTACCTTTCAAGGGATCTCGAGAAGCTTACAACCCCCCACCTGGCAGTGTACCTGATCGTTGTAGTATAGTATAGTGACAAGTACCGGGGGATTGATCGTTCAACTCAGGAATAGTGTCGCTAGGATTAGAAAGCCTAAAAACTAGGTCTAGAGGTGAGGGATGATTCTTTTTGTATTTTTATATTTTTATAAAAGCAAGTAAAATCTCGGGTTTTGGAAGAGTGGGCGGAATTAGTTGCTAGTCAACTAACCCAATAACTAAAGATGCAATCAAAATAAAAATGAAAATAAACTAAATTAACTAGTGGTGTGAGCAATATGTGGGAAAATGGTGTTTACTTAGATTTCACTACTCCCTAGATATCTTTTACAGGTTAATTACTTGTTACAGTTGTGTGGATGACGGATTGTATTCCTTAATACCATTCATGGGGTGGCATACTTACTTCCCCAATCCTATAAGCTCCTACTTCACTCCTATGTCGAGCCGGCTAAGAAGCTCCTAACATGGGATCACTAGAATTCGCTCATGCATAGTACACATCGGTTCATGTTTCTTAAGATGTTCAAGCAAGTTACACAATGGAGATCTGCCAGTTTTCTTAAGCCTAACATTGAAATCATTCATCCATTACAACTATAAACAAGAAATCAACCTATAATCAACATCTAGGTTTCATTACATCTAAGCAAACACACAAAAGATCTAGCCTAGCATGTAAAAATCAAGACAAGCATAAGATATATTCAAACAACACATAGACATATTGAATGAATTGAAGGAGGACTTATCTTAATTGAACATGAAAGGTTTCAAGGGGTGAAAACACTTGAAAATACTGTTACAAACGACCTATGGTTTATTAGGTTCGACCCTAGTATTCTCCACACAAGTTCCTCTCCCAATGAATGAAAAATAGAAAAGTATATATAGATTTTGTGAGGTGACGGCGTCAAGAGTAAATTTCTGATGCCGTCATCTCGCCGCCAATAAAGTCATCGGACTGCCTAGATCTGGAGCTGACGCCGTCACGTGTAAACCATCTTCAGGCCGTCACCAAAATAACTCTTGACGCCCTTCTTCTGACGCCTTCAGGTTTTCTCTGGGTCGTCATGGATTTTGCTCCTGACGCCGTCACATTTTCCTTCTTGACGCCGTCAGGTACTGTTCCCAGCATGGAAAATTAAGTCTTTGCCGTTTTCTTCACTTTTATGCTCCAAAAACGTCCAAAATGCTTCCTTTTCCAGAATTCACTCCCAAAGTACCTAAAATCACAAAAGGAACGATTTAGGGCAATATTTGATCAAATAAATTCAATTCTGGGCTTAAATGACCCCCTAAAAACGGTTCATTTTTTGCCTCATCATATACCCTTACACTTGAGATTTGCTTGTCCTCAAGCAAATGCGCTTTTATTCTAATCAAAATACAAGTTAGGGGTCATTTAACACTAATATAAAAGTAATTACAACAAATAATCATTCCACTAAAGACCAAAAACAAGCACGGAGGTCATATACTAGCACCTCACAAATAGTGTTTAGATACTCACATCTCTCGGATGTAATAAAGTTATAGCACAATATGGAAATGGAAAACATCTCTCGGGTGTAATAAAGTAATATCACAATATGGAAATGGAAAACATCTCTCACTACCTGTCATAGCAAAATATATTACCATAGGCTTGGGAAAGGATCAAACCTCCACCACATGGCGTAAGCACCTAGGATAAACTATAAAAGAGGTCTTTTAAAGGGTTGTAACGTTAGATGTAGGGATATGGAATACACGGTTTTGTTGGATATAGGCAGTCTTTACTGGTGGCGAGTTAATAATCTTGGTTAATTACATGTACAATATGGCGTTGTTAAGCCAAGACTAGACTCGACTTAAGCTAATAAATGAAAATAACAAAAACATAAAACAAACATAGAATGAAACGGGATGGTAGTCCGTATGTTTTTTTCTCTTTTCTTTTTCTATTTTTTTTTTTCTTTTTCTTAATTTTTTCGATTTTTTTTTTTTTTTTTTTTTTTTTTTTTTTTTTTTTTTTTTTTTGCAGACACTCTTACCCTACCATCCAAAATAATATATCATAGGGAATAAACATTCCCCTTACACTTGAATTTTTATATACTTTACAATAAACTAATCTAATGACTCGAATTAAAAAAATCAAAACACTTGGAGTACTTTTAAGATTAACGTACATATGGGGGTAATAATATGATGTTCTTCCCCATTACTCCATAAATAAGTACTTTACCCATGAGTCCCAATCGTCCCAAAACAATATGTACAAGGATATGACTCGACTTAGCAACCATGTAATCAATTAGATAATTAACTAAGGGTTTAAACAAATAACAATAATGCACTAAAGATGAGTGCATACACGGAAGGCTAAGACGATTTGGGTGTACATTTAAGTGGGGTGTAACAAATTCTTCCTTTAAGTAAGATGCTTAAAGTTAAAAATGAAAAGATAGGCTCGGAGGGGTGTACTAGGGGTTTCGTGTACTAAAAATGAGTACAACGCTGAGGTGTGGGAAAAAATAATTGACTTAACTAGCTAAGTAATATGACTTAAATGGTCAAGTAATTATGATACGGGTTTAACACAAGGGTGATCCTAATGCCTCTTATCATGTAGTAAATCCTACTACACGAATGTAGTCTCACTAGCGGTCTCGGGATGCATCACTAACGCAAGTTCTAGAATCTAAATGCTACCGGTATACTCATAAGCACTAATAGTGAATGCTTTTCCTATCAAATCTAAAGGCGAACCTCACATATTTGGGTGAAAAATTTTTCTGAATAGTACGGTTTTGTGCTAGTCATATAACCCCTATCCATGAGACGCTTGCTATGGCTAAATTTTCACTCCTAAATGTTGTAAAAAAATTTTAAATTTGGCGCTAAAATTGCACTAACAAGTATTTCTCATAGTTTTATTACACACCTACCATCAAACAAACAAACTCAAGCGAAAGTGTATCTGTAAGGTATCATCATTTTACCCTCCCCTTACACTTAGGATGAACATTGTCCCCAATGTTCAAGTAAAGAATGTAAAAGTGGTATAAGTAAAAAGAATGAAATCAAATACTCCCCTGATTCGTTCGGTACGGATAATAAGATAGCAAGGTTAGATCTTCCTCCAAGAAAATGAACAATTAAAGCTTCCCTTCCAGAATATACATCATCTTCTTGTCAAACATAACCTGTTAAACCTGAGAAAACAAACAAGACAACCTCACGTAAAATCGGCGGCAATCTATATATGCTAACAAATCCTAGAAAAATAACATATATATCTTAAATTGCTTTCTAGGAATTAAAGGGATATAATGCTTGTGGAATGATGTTTGCAGATTTCCTGAAGATTATAAAACTAAAGGATTAACAAAAACTTTAAGACTCCGTTAGAAAAACAAAACTGGTAAAATTTCCAGAATTTTACACGTGACGCCGTCAGGAGTTTCTTCCTGACGCCGTCAGAAGTGACCTGCAGAAATTCTTATGTTAAGTTTCCGGAAAATTTCTGGAAAAACTTGGTCATACTTCCTGGAAAATCCTGCAAAACATCATTATGACTCGATACAAGCATTTGACTCTAACAAATACGAATATACATGTTCACTTAATATTGTGGAGAATCATGATCGGTTTTGTTTCTTAAAAACATATTTGGGGTTTCCCCTTACACTTATCTTTTGCGAAATACCTTGGATGAAGTTAAGACTAAGCCAAACAACAAAATAAAGTATTTTCACCATTTTAGTTTGAAACATGATCTACCAAAAATAAAAATAAAGCATGCATACGGAAACAAATAACAATCAAACAATTAAAAATCACACAAAACATGGGTTGCCTCCCAAGAAGCGCTTTTCTTTATTTACAAGTCTTGTAGCTAGACTCAAGATCATAGGTTACTACGTGACCTCATCGTTGGTTCCACTCTCTAGGTCATCTCCTATGTTAGTTTTGTATTTCGGACCTAGTTTCAAGCATTCTTTATAGAAACCAAGTATTCTGTTCATAACATACTCTACTCCTCTGCGTCTATCCTCATCATTCCTATAGAAAACCGCTTGTTTGTGTTCCTTTTCTATGTTTGATAGGAGGCGGTATTGTTCAATCTTATAGGGCATTTGGTAAGCAATCTCATCATTTTCTTCCTTGAATCTAACTATCCCTAGAGTCGAATCATAACTCATCTTAGAGGCCTCAACGAACGGTTTTCCGAACACTACTTGACTTAGGCAGTCATCTATCACCGGACGAGTATCCTCCACTACCATAAAGTTGGTCTCATAAGTGAAGTTTCCAACAATCACATGCAATCCTTTCACTCTTCCTACAAAATTACTTATCAAATTCTTGTTGGGCATCATCCTATAACCAAGTTGTTTCTTCATTACCCAATACTAATAAGTCCTAGTCATGATGTTTATAGGAGACCTAAGATCGATATAAGCTTTACATACATGCATATGCCCAATGTTGCATGGTATGTTGATGTTAGAGGGATCATCTACTTTAATAAGGGGTGAACCAAGGATATATGGTGTCTCGGGGTCATCGAATAAATCCTTATGATATTCTCGTTCTTCCTTGGTGGGCAAATTATCAAAGTACTCTTCTATGTTTTCTACTTCCTCTAACTTCTCTCCTTTATCAACCTCAACTTCCTTAATTTCATCCCTAGTCTCGGTTTCTACTCCAACTTCATCCTTGTCACTTTCTTCTATCTCCTTATCTATTGGCTTAATGGTGACTACATTGACAAAGTGGACGTGTTTGGATGACGAGGGGTCCTTAGTTTGGATTCTGCTATTGGCGTCCCTAATGTCCTTCCTAGGTGTAGTTAACGCTTGGTTGTTGAGGGCTTTCAACAAGTTGTCAATCTTATTGGCCATCTCCATTTGTTGTTGGTTGAATTCGGTTTCAAACTTAGCTATGCGAGCTTTTTGAGATGCCATAAACTTGGACATCAATCCTTCAAGATTTTTGCTACTACCATAGTTGTTAGAAGGATTGTTGTTGAAAGTACGGTTGGAGGGTGGACCGTTTGGTTGGTAACGATTAGGCGGATTGGAAGAATTATTTTGGTTTTGTCTCCACCTAAGGTTTGGGTGATTTTTCTAAGAGGGGTTGTAGGAATCACCGTAAGGGTTTGGCTCGGGCTTGAAAGTGTACCACTTATCTCCCGCTTCGTCGGTACGCGAGGACGCGTAGTCCGCAAAAGCTATTCCGGGGAGTTCCACTCAATCACGAGTGTCATGGGGACCACTACATAATTCGCATGAAGAAGTGATTTTGTTCACTTGGCTTGAAGGCTTAGGAGCTTCGTAAGATTTCATAAGAAACTTGACTTGGTCCTCAAGTTCCATGATCCTACGGTCGGGAGTGCTAGAATTGTTCGAAGGCAAAGATATTGCCTTGACCGTTTTGTTCAAATCACGGGGATCATTCCAACTTTCGTTGTCATAGAGAGCAAGATCTTCTATGAGTTCCCATGATTCTTCCGCACTAAGATCACGTAGCTTGCCACCGGCCGATTGGTCAATGGTTCGCCTTGTGGAGAGATCGATATGGTCATAAAAAATTTGGACTTGGAGCCAAAGATCTATGCCATGATGAGGGACTTTTTGGAGTAAGTCCTTGAAACGAGTCCATGCTTCATATAGAGTTTCATCTTGACGTTGTTGGAACATCAATATATCATTTCTAAGCTTGGTAGTTCTCCCCGATGGGAAAAATTGAGCAAGAAAACGAGTGGTGAGATCATCCCATGAGGTGATGGATCCCGCGGGTAAACGTTCAAGCCATTGACTAGCTTGATCACGTAGAGAGAATTGGAATAGGCGTAATCGGGTTGACTCTCGAGTTGTAACATCAAGGTCTATAGAATCTACGATTTTAAGGAAGTCCTTGAGATGTTGATTTGGATCTTCGGAACGAAGTCCATGGAATGCACATCCGGTTTGCACCAACCGGATGGTGTCGGATCACAAGGGGGACACATTGGCTCCGGTGAGCTCAATAGTGTTTCGATAGCCTTGGTGGCTAGGTCGGGAATACTCTCCTAGGGTTCGGGGCCTAAGAGGTTTGTTCGCTAGTGGTGGGTTTAGCGGGTGGTCTTGTTGTGGTGGGTTGATGGGTTCAAAGATGTTACCACCTTCCATTATGTCGGATGGTAAAGAGTTACGAACAAAAACACGAAAAATAAGATAGACTAAAGAGAACCTAAAAATAAAAATAAAAATCTTACTAGAAAGGAATCTAGCAAGTAGACCTAATAAAAAGAAATCCTAACCTAGACAATAACTATTCCCCGGGCTGCGGTGCCAAAAACTTGATGCGTGGGAATTGCACCAGGCTTTTTATTTCTCAAGGGATCTCGAGAAGCTTACAACCCCCACCAGGCAGTGTACCTGATCGTTGTAGTATAGTATAGTGACAAGTACCGGGGGATTGATCGTTCAACTCAGGAATAGTGTCTCTAGGATTAGAAAGCCTAAAAACTAGGTCTAGAGGTGAGGGATGATTCTTTTTGTATTTTTATATTTTTATAAAAGCAAGTAAAATCTTGGGTTTTGGAAGAGTGGGCGGAATTAGTTGCTAGTCAACTAACCCAATAACTAAAGATGCAATCAAAATAAAATAATAAAAATGAAAATAAACTAAATTAACTAGTGGTGTGAGCAATATGTGGGAAAATGGTGTTTACTTAGATTTCACTACTCCCTAGATATCTTTTACAGGTTAATTACTTGTTACAGTTGCGTGGATGACGGATTGTATTCCTTAATACCATTCATGGGGTGGCGTACTTACTTCCCCAATCCTATAAGCTCCTACTTCACTCCTATGTCGAGCCGGCTAAGAAGCTCCTAACATGGGATCACTAGAATTCGCTCATGCATTAAATACAACCATAAAAACCTAGTACACATCGGTTCATGTTTCTTAAGACGTTCAAGCAAGTTACACAATGGAGATCTGCCAGTTTTCTTAAGCCTAACATTGAAATCATTCATCCATTACAACTATAAACAAGAAATCAACCTATAATCAACATCTAGGTTTCATTACATCTAAGCAAACACACAAAAGATCTAGCCTAGCATGTTAAAATCAAGACAAGCATAAGATATATCCAAACAACACATAGACATATTGAATGAATTGAAGGAGGACTTATCTTAATTGAACATGAAAGGTTTCAAGGGGTGAAAACCCTTGAAAATACTGTTACAAACGACCTAGGGTTTATTAGGTTCGACCCTAGTATTCTCCACACAAGTTCCTCTCTCAATGAATGAAAAACAGAAAAGTATATATAGATTTTGTGAGGTGACGGCGTCAAGAGTAAATTTCTGATGTCGTCATCTCGCCACCAATAAAGTCATCGGACTGCCTAGATCTGGAGCTGACACCGTCACGTGTAAACCATCTTCAGGCCGTCACCAAAATAACTCTTGACGCTCTTCTTCTGATGCCTTCAAGTTTTCTCTGGGTCATCATGGATTTTGCTCTTGACGCCGTCACATTTTCCTTCTTGACGCCGTCAGGTACTGTTCCCAGCATGGAAAATTAAGTCTTTGCCGTTTTCTTCACTTTTATGCTCCAAAAACGTCCAAAATGCTTCCTTTTCCAGAATTCACTCCCAAAGTACCAAAAATCGCAAAAGGAACAATTTAGGGCAATATTTGATCAAATAAATTCAATTCCGGGCTTAAATGACCCCCTAAAAACGGTTCATTTTTCGCCTCATCAGTTAGTAAAATACAACTAGGTCCATTTGGTTTGTAGTAATTTAATTCACAAGGACCATTGTTGTAATTATCCGAAACTGTAGGGACTGAAAATGTAATTCTTCCAATGATATCACAAGGACCACAGTTGCCAAGCTTCAATAAAACAAGGACCATTGATGAAAATTTTCCCACTTTACACATCCAAGGACTATTTATGTCAAATTTGCAAAGTTGAAGGACCTTTTCTGCCATTTGCCCAAAGTTATCAAAAAGGTTTTAACTTGCCAAGTCTAAATAGTACAAGGGTCTTTATTGATAAAATTCCACATTTTTGGATTCCAGAGACAATTTTTGACAACTTTTGAAAGTTGGGGGACTGAAACTGCCAATTGTGCAAACTTTGTTCGTTTTTCATTGTTTTTACTCATTTTGCATCTGAAACATATAAAACACAATCCTTGGGATATTTTCAGTATTTTGATGCATTTCTGAGTGTTTTTGGATGTTTTGGCAGTTCAAATACGACAAAAATGATTAGTGTTTGAGCACTCATCAGAAGGCTATACAAATGTTTTTGCTTGTAATTGTAGTTATAGTTTAGGTCTCAATTAGACCCGTTTCTCTATAACCGTGGCTCTGGTACCAATCTGTAACACCCCCAATTCAATGATGCAGCGGAATTCAACTTGGGAGTTACTCGACAGCACAACAGTCATAATAATAGAAAACGATCTCTAACTGAGTCGTTTTAAAAAGACTTATCATTCGAATTATTCAAAATATATAAGAGTTTACATAGTTAGGTCCCAAAAAGGTTCCATGTTTACAAAATACATCAATATAAAGTCTTTTGATGTTTTATCGAATGACAAAGTAGATTATAGCCTTCTTCATTTAGTCTGTGCCCCTCCGTGCCATCCTTGATCATCATGGACCTGAAATACATGCTTAAGAGGTCAACACAAAGGTTGAGTGATATTCATAGAGTTTGTTAAATGGTTGAACACAATATGTTGGTAGTATGAGTTAATTAGACTCATACTCATGGTTGGAAAACAAAACATTTATTATTATTTACTAAGCTCATGTAACCAATACGTTAACGGGTACCAATATCAATCGGCAGATTTGTTGCCCCGGTAAGTACTTTGCCGTCATACTTAATGTTTCAAATATAGTGCATTTGTTTGAACTCATTTGGTCAATACAAATGGGATTCGTCAATCCCAATAGGCCTATTCACAATACTCGCGCTCACTAATACTAGTGATTAAATGGTTCATGATATGGGGCCTAGGATTGGCAAGGATGGTACTTAGTAATCATAAAACAATCAGATAGCATACAATTTCAAAGCATTGTGTTCGGTTTAAAATAGCATGTATTCCCCCCAACGGTTTGTAAAACAATTAAGTAATGGAAAGTGGGGCTATGAACTCACCGTGAGTTATGTAGTAAGTAGTGAAAATGGTAGGCGAATCGCGAAGGTCTCTAAGAGCAACCTATAATAGAATGTTGCAAATTAGGTTTGGAGTAATATCAAAGAATATGAAGAATTGCCTATATATGTCTTGCATTTAGTTCATGATGTAGTACTTAGTATATAGTGTAAGTCTTTGAATAAAAATGGTTTATGAAACATGTATAGTTTGTATATCGCTTACTACCGTTCGGGCCGACATAATTCAGAAGCCACGCAGTAAACGTTCGAGGAGCTAGGAAACTTTAATTCATAAATCCAGCAACTCGTCGATCCATTTACCCAAATAAAACCCCACACATGAATATTACTTGTAAAGTCTCATGGTTATTTTGATGGAGTAGATCCAAATTGGATGATTATATTACAACTAACTCTCTAGTTCATGTTTTCGTCTTATAAAGTTATATGGTCTTTAGTCGTGGCTTTGCCGTGACCTTGGTCATTGTTACCATGGTCTTGAGACTCATCCTTGGCCTTCGCCATGGTTGTGGTCTTGGCTTTAAGGTCATTAGACCTCTTGATTTTATTTAACCATAACCATTATAAAGTCACTTGGGTATTTAAAAGAGCTGTTAAGAATTTGAAGAAAATATCATTCATTATGGGTTTTCTGTACCCGTGCTCCTGAGTTTTTGAAGAAAACAACGTTTCGGACAACTTTCGTGCTTTAACTTTTTGATGAAACGGAGCAGAAAATCCTCTTTTTGCGTGTTTAAGTTCTGTTACAGAAACATTTTGGACAGTTTTGCCGTAAAGCTTTGGTAACTTCTTTTAGCCATATTTTTTTAACTCGTGTACTCGTTTTTGGTTATTCAAATTGCTATGGTTTCGTTTTGATCTTGTCTACAACAGTAGGTATATATTTAACTTTATAAGTACACGAAAAATTATGTATAGAATGCCTAATCTACTTGTTTGATAACATAAGGTAACATGTAAGGGTTTTTACTTGTTTTTAAGACCTAGTACATCATGAATTCAATAAAATGGACATATATAGCATGTAATTAACATATTTAGAACATAGCAAGCATGAAATCATAGAATGATGGTGGTGGTTATGTGCTTACAACTTTTGGCCTTACTTAAAAGGGACCTAAGAACATTGATTGAGCAAGAGCTTTATAAGTGAGGGAGAACTTGTAGCTTGAATTCACTTGGGATCACTTGGACAATACTTGAAGACTTCTACTAGAACTTCTTCTTGTGTGGCTTGCAAATCACCAAAGTAATGAGAAAACTTGAGCAAGGATCATGTGAAACTTTACAAGAGCTTCAACAATGATTTAGGATTTTTAACATGAAAATCAAAGCATGGATCTATACCATTTGAAGGGTGGCCTGATTTTTAGAGTAAAAAGGAAGAGTAAATGAGTTGCTATATATATAGCAATTTGAGGAGGTTAGTCAAATTTGGATATTTTACTTACATGTATTAGAAAAGAGTTATACATGATGCATAAAAGGACTAATGGTTCATCACCAAGCCACCAAGGCTTGGTGAATCACCATAATTTCGTTCACCATGACTCACCTAGGTGACTAGATGAGTTTTGTTATTATCTTGCTTTCACGGAGTCAGTTTTGTCCCGGTAATCGCTAACGGTAAGTACTTAAATCACGAAACGTAAATCCGGATATCATAAAAATATGAAACTTGAAAGAATGACTAAACTTGTCAATATACTCCATAATAAAACATAAAATGAGTGGTAAGTTCCATTGGGTTGCTCAAACTCTGTTAAAACTGGAAATGCGGGTCTAAAACGCGTAATACGTAACACGTACGAATATTGTGTAAAATTGAGAAAAGTAAAATGTTACTTTTCTAATAGGATAATAATGAATTAAAATGACTTATAATGTCTAGACTGGCTCAGTCTAGTGTCGGTTGGTATTTAATGTCTTTTAGACATAAAACCGTAAGCCTAAAAATAAAAGAATGATTTATAAAATCAAAGAATGATTTTTGGTCAAAGGAGCAGGGAAAATATGTTGACTTTTCCAAATTATGAAAGTATCTAATCGTCTCCGAAAACGCGGTGCAAGTATAAGCTAAGGTTACGGATAAGTAAAAGTACTTAAAACGAAATTTTCTGTTTCTCACGGCCCAGGGTCTATTTGGTAACATTTTTCTTAATCATCAAAAATTCTCTAATTAATCATGAGTGTAGTAAACATTTATCTGATGCTGGAAAAATTGACGCAGTTGGTTTTCGTTGTGCGTAGGATATTTAAACGACGTTTAAGCTAAACGTGTAGTTCCTTAATAACTTTCGCGAAAATGATCTGATAAGTGTCAAACTTTTATTTTACCATGTAAATGATTTATCACACGAGAATATGAAATAAAAATTAAATTTCGGAAAATGAATAGTGAAAGTGAATAGTAAAAATGAATAGTGAAATTTTCAGGAAAAGAAATTAACCTGAAAATACGAATTGTTACAGATAATACGTACGAATTCTACCAAAAAACAAAGCCCACTTAGAATATTAAACAAATAATAGAGGCCGAGAAAAAAAGTAAGCCCATAACAGATAAATAAACTATAAGTAATACTATACCAAATTTTGTATAAAAAATTTTGTTAATTGTAAAAAAGAAAAAAGAAAAAATTACACATATATTTATACACAAAACTTTAAAAAAAAGTATAATACTAATACAATAAAATTTTTTAAAAAAATCATGAAGCTAACGTAATTACTTAAAAAATACATGTTACATATGTTTTGACAACTCTCTAAACAGGAAAATCAAAGATATAAACAAAAACATATTACCACACATTACATAAAAAAATTAAAAAAATAATAATAAAAAAAAGAGTTTTCCGCAGCAACGCGCCAGCTAATATGCTCGTTTTTGCTATTTTTTAACAAAAAAAGGGTGGGGAGTGAATTTTATTTTAGATTTAAAAAATAAATAAATAAATAATATTTATCATTTGATATGCAACTTTTTCATTAGTATATAAATGAACCATCTCATAAAATAAAGAACGTAGTATACATCTAAATTTGGCAAATCAAAGAAGATAAGACACCGAGATCTAGGTAAATATAACATAAGACTAATGCATGGGCGTTGATTTTCACCAAGTAACCCGAAAAGCAACGCGTCTCTCTCCTTAGCTCTCTTTAATGCAACGCATCACTTGATATTTTTTTCAAAACTCGGTTGGTGATGCAACCGAAATAATTGTGGGGTTGCTTTTGTGATTTTTGAAGGTTGGGGAGTAAATGTGAGAGTTATGGGGTTGCTTTTGTGGTCATCGCTAGCTAATTGTGGTTGGGGTGGAGTTGTGGTAAGAGAAAGCTGAGGTGCCGCTGACGTGTCGAGGTTGCTTAGGTGAGAAAGTGGTCAACACTAGCATTAGTCTAATGGTTAGTTTGTATATACGTCGACTACGAACTAGACTTAAACCTTGTTCATTTAAGTTCTAGCTAGTGACCTAAGCTTGTGCCTAATAGATTACAGAAAAGATTTCACCCACATAGAAAGGTTTTGAAAATTAATCGTGCTAGCTGATTGCTAAACATAAGTTAATTGACCGAGGTTATGAAAGACTCGAAATTAGACTTTCAGTTGGTCACACGTTTCATAACGAATCAATTTAGATCACACGATCAAGGGTTTTTGGAAATTAATAAATTGGCAAGAATCATAACCATACAAAATAAATTGAGACATGTTATTTCATTATCCGGGAGACATAAATAATCCAAACATTATCCTAGTTTTGACCAAACCAGTGGCTGTTACGTTAAATTTGGTAGGAAAAAGAGGGTTTTTAGGTAGGAAAAAAGAGTGTAAACTTAAAAGAGTTTAACAAGTGAAATGTCAATGTTTGACTGGATAACTTATATTTGGCCACACACATACATAAAAGTTTCTTCTTTCGGAGGGTATTTTAACAGCCGAAAAGGTTTAAACTGACCGTTACCTTTTTGCTCTGGCCTTGTGGGGATCGACTAAGACATGTCATGATCTCTCTTAAACTTTTTATTTTTATTTTTTTATTTTTTATTTTATTTAAATGTTAATGGCTTTGTTGGTTGACCTCTCAACTAAATTGGTGACCGAGTTTTTATCACTAGTTCAACCGAATTGATGACCGGTCACCTCTAACCTTTTCAATGTTATGGTTTATCATAAGTTTTCATTGTTTTGTGTGTGTAGTTTTTTGTATTATTTGTTTTTGTCTTATTAACAAATTGTGGTTGTGTGTATTTTTAGAGAGATAAAAATGATATGTCATTGATGTGTCAAGATGTAACCACAATATTTACGGTCACCGGCCTTAGTTTTAGATGTGTCAGGTTAGTTCATTTCCTTCCAAAACTTTAACATCATGTAATTAAAGAATTGCTTTGGCGTTATAAAACACAGTCAACAGAAATCGGACCCATGTCATCTCTTTTAAGCTTAGGGAGTTCCGTTTCATTTTCCTTATCGTTAGCCGTTAGATGTGTCAGGTTAGTTCATTTGCTTCCAAAACTTTAACATCATGTAATTAATAATTGTTATGGTGTTGTAAAAATGTAGGCAACAGAAATTGGGCCCGTTAGATGTAATTTCGTGTCCACACTAGTTGTAGTTGCGAATTTTCAATATTGGAGGGATCGGATCAACTACCCAAAATTCAACTGTATACTGATATGATCCAACAATTTTTTGATGCAACAATTAGAAATAAAGTTGAACCGAGGGAGTTTTTGGAGTCCCTTGAACCGTATGAACCGTATGAATCTTAACTCTGCAGTGTAGAATGTTTTAAAGTATCACGGTCCTCATGAAATGCAACATGTCAAAAAAAGTTTGTGTTATAAATCCTCTTTAGTTTTAGGTCCGGCAGTGTTTAGATAGTCAAATCATTAAATTGTAGTACCACTTAATAGCAAGTTTATATGTTTGAGTTGTGTGGAGTAATTTAGTACTAAAAAGAATCCAGAAAATTTAAATATTGTTAACTATATACGACAGTCATCAACAAAACAAAAAAGTAACACATCAATGTGTATGTGCAGTGTGCTGGTACCAAACTATTAAGAGTCGAATAATGTAATTAATACTCCTACATAAATTTGTACTTTTGGCTGGAGCAATAAATCAATACACACTAATAACAAGCTACTATATATGCGAAGTTTCTAACCAAGCACAAAAGTTAATATTCACATCTTACAAACTTCATGTGATGCAAAATGGGGCAAAAAATGCACTACACTATCAGAGGGACAAAAGCAGGGTTCTTGTGATATGGCGGCGCTAAGACGCCGATAAAATACGAGGGGTAGCCTTCACGTTATGAAATACATTAAAACGTCGGCTCTAGTCGTGACGTGAGATGAGGTGTGAAAAGACACGCTAAGGCGTGAGGCATGCAACAACAGTTTC
The DNA here is from genome assembly GCA_030686995.1 of Artemisia argyi. NCBI lineage: Eukaryota > Viridiplantae > Streptophyta > Magnoliopsida > Asterales > Asteraceae > Artemisia > Artemisia argyi. The sequence goes on along the minus strand of CM060679.1, from coordinate 34,746,429 downwards.
TTGACTTAATTACTTATGTATAACACTTTTTGTAAACTCGATATATATCAAATTATGATATATATATATAATATATAAATCTGAAAATATTTTCATATTTTTTTTATCGTTTTAAGTCACACCTTAAAATCCACTATGATTTCTTTATAACTCTTAAGACGTGAGACTTGATCATACCATCAAGATCACGCCTTACGCTATTTCTAACCTTGACAAAAGAAACCAAAGACCTTTGCATAACTTTAATATCTGCTAAACAAAATTCTAGCTATCATTTCTATATCTTTAATTCTGTTGGTACAATATCAAATCTATATCTAGATACACAATGTTTCACTGCTATAATAAAATTGTACATCACTTCTCCAAAAACACAGGAGGTAAATTAGGAAAAAACAACTTATGAAACATTATATACTCTCCTAAGAGATTGGTTCATAAAAAGATATCTAACCAAAACATATAAGTACTAATTAAGGTTGTTCTAATGAGCCCCACGATTTATCATCTCCATGAATTGATTCATAGATTCTTGTCTTTGTAGTCTCATATCCTCGTTAAATTTCTTGATGAATGCTTCCACTTTCCTATTCAACTCTTCTTGTCCCAGCGATGGGTCCTTTCTTAGCCTCCCGGACCCGCCAGACCGTTTCAGCTTTGACGGTGCGGCCGGAGGCTTTCTGGCTCCGGCCCCACCACGGTTGACATCAAATGTATCTGATTTTGATGATTGATGATCATTCAGCTCCTCAGAGTTGGGATTTTCACGGGTCTGGCCATGGGTCTCCCATGTATCGGATTTACGGAGGTGCCTAGTTAAAGGCACCGACCGACCCTCCGTGATTGTCTTCCACGTGTTCTCCAGCGTGTCTTGCTTTTTAGGTTTTGCTACTCCCAATGTTCTTCCACCTGAAAATCCACGGTGTCAATTCCTGCATGTCTTTTTAGATATAAACTTCAAAACCCAAATGTCCCTAACTTCTATGGCGTAATTTCTTTTGTTTTCTCGTAACGGTTTTATCCTTATCTTATCAAATTCAGTTGAGGATCAACCTTCAAGGTCAAGCCTTGTATGTTATATTTGTCATCTTCCTTTAATTAATTTCCAAAGGTAACATATGGTTTATTTACACTTTACCCCTTGTCCGAGATAAGAATAAAAACGCAATGGCAAATTTACAAATAAAAATAGTAAAAAAAAAAAAGGCAATAAAATATCGTAACATAAGTGTGTGTTATTTACAAACTACTTACTAGACTTAGATTCACGATTCTACCCTCATTTGAGGATAACGTAGACACGCACATCAAAAACAAATTAAAGTAACGATGATGTCAAGCCATGGTTGTCAAAAATAGCAAATTTAAAGTGATGCATGAAACAAATACTAATATTGCATGTATAGAAGTAAATGATCTACCTTCATGTGCGCCTTTGACAGGTTTTCGATGGCTAAATCTGGCTGAAGCCGGTGGTTTCTCAACCGAAAAACCGAGATCAACTTGATTCATTTTCGGTGGTGTCCAAGTTGACATCGAGATTACAGATTTCTTAACCTTATTCCTCTTCATCTCTTCGTAAGCTTTTTTTGCTATCTTCATCTCTTCATCAAAAAGAGGATGACTACCCACATCTTGTTCAGGTTCTTGAACAAATTTATCGTTAAAATCTTGTTCAGGTACCTGAACATATTTAGTAGTGTAATCTGGTTCAGGTACCTGAACATATTTTGGTTGACTATCGAACTTTATTGGTTCATTTACCGATAAAGTGTCGTGGTACGACACTTCTGGTATATGAACCGGTGGTAGCTCGACAGGTGGAAGCACGACCTTGACCTGCTCAGTATGGTAAGTTGACGTGGAGTGATAACTCTCGAGTTTTGACTGTAACCTTGACGAGGCAACTATGGTAATAATAATACAATTAATAACAACGTAAAGATAAGGTGGTTTAAGCCACGCGATAACAGACATCCATATAGTAGGGATGTCTGATATCGCGAGGTTCATGATGCCAGGTGTTATGACCTTGAGCATGATCGCGGTTGACATGACGGTTGCGGATGCTATAGCGAGTTTGATAGGCAAACCCATGGTACTACGGTGGTTGTTAGCTGGTAAGAGTGTGTGAATTACTATGAAATATGAATATGAAATTATGGGGGTTATTAATAGCAGTGGATATAGATCTGGGCCGGTGGTAATTAATGAAAGACAGTGTGGGCTTCCGGTGGTAATATAGATAGGTTGAACAGGTTTGATAATAGATAACTATTTTTTCAATGAGCATATAATTATATATCAACACTTTTTCTTTATCATTAGATACCATGAATGTTGAAAATTAGATACCATGAATGTTGATCATGGAGATGGCATGTCACCATATTTAATTTTTGAAAATATAAAAGTTATGTTCTCTACAAGATTCTTTTATGCAATTAATTTATGCCTAGCTAGCTCTTGTGAAATAGAATAAAGTTTGAGAAATAATTATAAGAAACCCGTTGAAATTTCATTAGAGTCTTGCATGTTTGTAGTTGGGCTGTCACAATTATCATAAATATCTTCCACATTTGTTTCAAACTTTTTTAATAACCAATCTTTAATAAGTACGTTATTAATTGCTTTCGTGTAATGGCTAATATTAATTTTCTTCGTAACAGGCCCAGATATTTAATTGCTTAAGTTATGTTGATATTGATTTTCAATCTACTTATTTCCTAAACATTTACTACTCATATTCACTTTTCCTATGTTTAAATGTTGCGATATTTTTTAGATACTTAAATTTATGATAGTGAAAGAAATTGATATAGTCACCTTGGATATCTTTCACTCACATGCGGAGCCAAAATTTAATCTTGAACGGCCTAATTCATTATAAGATAGCAATGATTGATCATGTATTCGATGAATAAAAAGGGAGCTTGAACTGGTCGTGAGCTGCCGAGAACCAACATGTCTTCCTACCGGCGTACATCGTCCCTGACTTTAGTTGAGTTGATGTTCCAAACCTATCTAGAGCTTCTATGGTTTGTTGGTACTAGATTAAGAACCCTGCAGTATTGTATTCTTATCAAGCAAGGACCTTAATCACCTTATGACCTACTTGTTGGTCGGGTATCTTATAACTCAACGCATCGTGACAGAATCATAACTCGACAACAAACGATCAGAATCTTGCATTATGTTTGTTTGTGTGAATAGGCATTATGTTTAATTAATTAATTTTTATGTTGCTCCGTATAAGTTAAACTAGAACATATATATTTAATGCATATCGTGGAAGGTAGCGCTAAGTATATTTAATTTGCTAAACAAGGGTTTTCAATATTTAATCATATTTTTTCTTTCTTTCTTTTTGTTTTTGTTTTTATGATACTAGTTATAATACCCGCGCACGCGCGAGTTTTTTAAAATTTTTTGAATCATATATTTTTATTTATTAAAAAACAAATAATTTAATCTTTATTTTGTTTGATTTACGATTTTTAATTATAGTTTTTTATTATTAAAGATAATTATTTAAAAATTTTAATCATATTAATAATTACATCTTATCTATATTTTTGTATTTATCTTCTACTTGTGTTATGGATAAATATAAAATGTTACCTAATAAGAAAATAATTTTTTTTTAATAAAATTATTACTAAATAAAATATAAATGTATTTTTTTGAAATGAAAAATTCTCAACATTTGTTTTGTTTTATTATATAAAAGATGTGCGTACTAGATACGACGACATGTAAGTTCTTTTTTTTCTTCTCATGTTTAAATTTGTATATTAATTCTTTCGATTGACCATACGTTAAATAATGATGGTAAAGTAATGAAAACTAAACATTTAGATCTAATGATTAAGAAGAAAATGATTGAATTAGCGATCGAAGAAGGCATATGTATGTTTGATATGCATGGTTTATTATTATGATAAGTGTGGGATATGTGATATGTCTTTTTTATATCAAAAGAATTTTGTAATATTATCTTACTTCATATTAGTACTTATTCTTCTACTCATCAAAAAGTCTAACTTATGTTTTTCCTCATTAATTAACTCTCTTCATTTAAACCATCAATTATGTCACATGTCATGATCATGTGATTAGAATGATTAATAGAAATACAATGTAAAAAGAAATACCATTCTTCATATCAAAACATTAAGAGATATTAAATCCAACTTATATTTATACTCATAATGAAAATTATAAAAAAAAAATAAATAAATAAATTCCGCCTATATTTCTTTTTGGTACGCAACTGGTACATTTACTACTCGTATACTAGAAAGTTTTGATGCCTATAAGAAACTAATTAACTACCTACATATTGAAAATGATGTCGTTAGTCTATGCGAGAAAACGCTTTTAAGGGCATGTATAACAAAGGTAAACATTAGCATTCACTTCCATCACAAAATTAATCACTCTTAAGATTCTTAGTAATTAACATCAAATCCATCACGTAAACACTCATTTAAACACAAATCTACATCACAACACACTCAAAAGCCCATATGTTCCTTCTTTTACATTTGGTTGTCGGGATTGTTAGCTAATAAAGGGAATAGGTCTAATCCAATCTAGTTTAAGCTTGTACTAGGTCTTAGGGTTTTACAGGTTTTCATATAAATAATTGTATGTTTTTACTATTTTAGTTGAATCTTATGAATAATATTTTTGATATTCCCTCTAATTTCTACATGGTATCAGAGGCCGTGTTCGACGTCTTTGTTTAGTTGAATCTGAAATAATCAGAAACAAGAATAACAAAAACAAGGATGTCGTACATCGGCATCTGCTCAAAATCTGTAACTGTATTTGTTCTGGTTTTGCTTTGTATATGTTTGGTTTTGCATCTGGTTATGTGTGTTCTATTTTGCATCTCATTATGTTTGTTTTACTCTTTGATCATTTCCATATTTTATGTTACTCTGCTCTGATTTTGCATTTGGTTTTGTTCTGACATCAATTTTTGTCTGTTTGTTTTCATGCCTGAATGTATTGTTCGTAGAATACATTTTAGATTGCATCCAATTAATACTCTGTCTAGAATCGAGTTTGTACTATAGGACATTCTAAAGATATTATCTGTTTTTTAGTTTTAGTTTATTTTATATTTAACATATTCTGAATGTTAACTTTGCAACATTGTGAGTTTAAGAGGAAATGTTAGCTAGTATAGGCTAATAGGCCCGACCCAGTCTAGTTTAAGCAAAAACTAGGTTCAGGGGGTTTACTCATTCTTCTATACAAACAATTGAATGTTTTACTGTTTTCGTTGAATATGATTAATAATATTTTTAGTAATCCTTTTGATCTTTACAAGGACCATTAAACCTACACCAAAAAACGTCCGTAGTGTGTAGTGGTGGTGGTGTTTTAAGGTTTGACGTGTGGTCTTGCATGATGACTCGTGGTCATTTGCTTATAACACCCAACCTAATCGTTACTAACATGTGTATACATATCACCTTTATATGTGACATCGTCTTGTTTTTTTTTTTTTTTTTTTTTTTTGATGCAATGCAAATATAGCTTCTTCTTGATTCTAAGAGACCGTGAGTGAGTGCATCATGTTTAAAAAAGTTATTGTACATTAGGAAACTAGTCAACGACTTTGACAAATGCAAAAATATAGTATGGTGTGGCTGTAAAGTGTTAGCACCAAGGAGTTTTAAGATAGGAGTAATTAAGTCGTCTCAACGTATCTTAATTAGGTTTAAATCTAACTAAAAATATTGATTTTTCAAGTACTTTTTAACTAAGTTTTCTAAGATTTGGCCAGTTCTTCTAAGCCGTGAAGCTTTTGTATACTAACTTGTGTTAAAAAGTCAAAACTTACCTTACTTGTTATGAATAACTAACAGTTGAAAGTGTGGGCAATGCCATCTTTGCATTGCCTAAAGATACGTTTTTGTAAAAGTACGTACAGTTTTATAAGTTCAAACCCATTAAAGTCGATGGGGATAGTGGTTGAACTATACCACATAGTTTTGAGTTTTGACAGCAACAAAACTTCAAAAAGACAACAACGATACTTCTGGAAAGAACATTTTCCATTATTTAATCTGGCTCAAAAGTTTATAATAATTCACCATGGTTAATATTAAAAGTAAGTAACGTTTAAGTAATGGAAACAGTACTATCGGTTGTGGCATGGCATGTGGTTCTCTCTAAAATCACATGTGGATCCTTCCAAATTTCACGGCAGCTTCTACTCCTAAGAGCATCCCCATTCATAACTTGAGTTAAGTTATAACTCAGCGCCACATCAGCTTTACCACTTTAACTCAAAACTCACAACAATAACTCAACCTTAACTCACTTTAACTCAACTTTTCATATATTTTCAAATTCAACCCTAAACTAAAACTAATACTTCATTTATTAAAAACAATAACATTCATTTTTAAAATATATTACGAAAAAAAAAAAAAAAAAAAAAACTGCTTTTATAACCACAAGGACTATATTGTAAACACCAAAGTACCACAGGGACCAAACTGAAAATACAATATATGTATCATCTTCTTCACCACACAAAACACACACTGCACACACACAAAAACTGTGAAACACACACCAAACACACACAAGAACACACACAAACTGTAAAACACTTAATCACGAGGAGGGCGAAATGATTTTTTTTTTAAACAAACCATCTTTAACGTGGCTTTATGTGAGTAACGTCCCACGTTAACGCAAGAAATAACGCAGCGGATGCAGTGGTAACGCAAGAATAACGCGCGTTAAAGGGCCTTAACGCCCCCTCCCACGTTACCACTGCACATGCTCTAACAAACTGTTTTATAAAAACCTTTACAGCTCTGATTGTGAAATGTGAATAATTAACACAACTAATAGTGACCTTATAAAAGTCAAAGTCACTTGCCCTTTTTTATACGCTATGTTATTCAATATACCTACTTGGTTGTTACATGGAAAAGTTGAAGGTTGATTAAACTGATTACCGCCTCATTGCTAGGCAATTTACAAGAATTATGTACTATAGTAGCTACAATGGACCAGTGTCATAGTATGAGATCATTGTGATTTACTAGTAAGGTTACACACTATCTCTTATTATCATATATAAAATTCATAATCAAAATTTTCTAAGAGTTTTCAATTATATTATATCAATAAGAGAGTTCGGTTTCGTCACGTAGTCGAAATTGAGTATTCTTATTAACCAATTGAAAGTCAAAATTGAAAAGAATTGTCAAACTTTGATAAATTTATTGGAGAAAGAAAAAAAACATAAATATATATGTGTCAATTTTAAGGAAACAAAAGCTAAAAAAGAATGTATTAATAAAATTTAGGTGTTAAATTTGAAATAAATCATATAGATTTAAATTTTTGGAAGGGATTCGGCAAGAAGAAAAACTAAAATGAGAAGAATAAGAAGTATTTTTAACCACATGTTTTAAATAAGAAAAAGAATTTTAAGGAGAAATACATTTACTTTTGTAGTTGCATCTAAAATGCGTGGTTGTGATTTCTAATTATCATTCTCATTTTAGTATTACTTCTCATTTGATAAGTTTTCTTAATAACTTTATAAAATTTAACAAATATCCGACTCCTCCCCTACACTTTATATATCTCTTAGACTTTTTTTTCTTCCTAAAAAGAATAACATATATATTGTTGTTATTTATAAATATTATTATCAATATACATTAAATCAATGTATATGCACAGATTAAAAAATATCAAAAAAAAAAAAAAAAAACCGAGTTATTGTGATATGTACGTAAATAAATACACAAGATTGTACATTTACTAACGACTCATTTTCTTATTCTTTATGAGTTTAATAAAGATATTTAGAAATGTATTTTTTTACTATTCGTGTTCAATAACGACTAATGTTATTTTTCTTAATTAGTTTAACTCATGCGTACACATGTTTAAATATTAAATACGACTAATATTATTATTAACGGGAATATAAATAACAAAATGAAAACATCGGTTACCGTGATAAGAAAAATAAACACAACATATTTAGATATAATAACGACTCATGTAATTCCTCTGTAAAGTTTAAATAAAAATATTCTGAAAAGCATTATTCTAAACTTTGTCTTTAAGTTAATCAAAGTGTTATTACGTGCGATTAAACACGCCTAGTATCTACAACATGATTTATAGTTAAATGTAAACAACATTAGCTTCAACACAATGTCAGCTAAACAAATTCAAATTTCTTCGTACAACAAAAAATTATACGAAATATAAATCGATATAAACTATAAACGAAAACAATTCTAAGCGATGAATAAAAATAATTATTGATGAAGATGATCACCATAAATTATTTAAAGGTATTTTTAAATAATAATATCTAAATGTTTGGTAAATTAGAATTATATTAAAACTCTATTGGTGTGACTTATATAAAAAAAAACCACATACGCACACGAGGTTCACGAGGTTTAAAACTAGTAACATTACTATGCCAAATGCAACATAAATTTAAGTACATCATGTTGACTATACCATTATGTCATGCTGCACGTAACCTCATGGTGCGCAACTAAATCAGAACTTTTTTTTTTTTTTTTTTTTTTGAAAGGCAATATATTTCCGAACGAAACCAAGAACAAATACAAAACGAGGCATCCACTATATTAACAAGATACTTAAGAATAGTGGACCCTAAAGAAAAAACAATACATTTAAATTTGAAAACAGCCAACTATAACAAGAACTAGTATAAATACAAAACTTAAACTGCTAAAAAAAACTAAAGAGCATAATTATCCTAGTGAGGTTAATTCATACCAATCATAGGCTCAAAGGTTGCTGGTCCCACGAACATCACAAACTTAGAACCAATTCTCAAGTACCAAATGCAACAGACGGTGCATACAGAAGACAAAAAAAATTGCAGACAGAATATGCAGCCCCAAACAGCAGCCCTTAAACATCAGACCCAAACAGTCCCTCCAAATTAAACAGCATAAAGTGAGACTTGATTTAACTGTAGAATCTTCATACTCGACATTTTACCGGGTCAAATAGCCAATGTTGCCAATTCAACTCGGTTTTCTTTCCGGATCTTCTCACAATCCACTCAAAACTTTTTAGTTGAATATCTTGCAAAATTTTGTTAAGACTTGAAGCTTTCCCTTTAAAAACACGCGCATTTCTTTCTTTCCAAATAAAGTACCCGGATGTCCATATCACCGCTTGCCACATTCTCGCTGAATGACTAGGGAGATTAACATTTCCATTAGACGAAAAGAATTCGACAATGGAAAAAGCGTTAACATCCCCAACCTTCCACCAACTAAAAACTTTTTCCCAAACGCTCATAGCAAAGTTACACATGACCAAACTATGAGAACACGATTCCACCACGTCGCCACACGAAGGACATAATAAGGAGTCTAAATCAATGCCCCTCTTGTCTAACTCTTCACGAACCGGGAGTCTTCCCTTTAACGCCCACCACACGAATATATTGACTTTCTTTGGAACCCATTTGTTCCATATTGTTGCCTCGACCCCACTACCCACACCAAGTGTCTTTTCTTCCACAATCTTTGTTAATTCTTTAACTGTGAAATCACTATTCCCTTGAAGCGCCCACCTCCAACGGTCCCTACAATCAAACTTGATAACAACATTTTGCAATAAATTTTGTAAGTCCTCCAAATCCTTACATACCCTCCCTCTAATATTTCTAACCCAATCCCATTCCCAACACCAAACATTATCGACCCATTTCCCTTTTTCCGCCACCCTACCCTCGTTACACCTATCAAGATGATAAAGTCTAGGGAATCTATCGCAAAGCCTATCCTCCCCCACCCATTTGTCAATCCAAAATCTAATATCGTTACCATTCCCCACTTCTCCCACAAATGAAGAAACAAAATCTAATCCTAACCTCTCCAACTCCTCCCCCACCCTAATGATCTCACTCCACACCCCTCCTCCCTCGACCGACCCCCCTACCCCCCTAATGTCGCCAAGCCTCCCATTTTCACCATGAATGCTTTTTATGACTCTAACCCATAAAGATCCCCCCTCCCTTTTGAATCTCCACCACCATTTTCCCAAGAGAGCTAGATTTTTCCCCCGAAGTGACCCAATGTTTAACCCCCCATCCCCATGTGAGGCTAGTAACCTTTCCCATTTAACCCAAGATATTTTTTTACGATCCCCCACTCTCCCACCCCCCCAAAAGAAATTTTTTCTCACACTTTCAAGTTGTTTTATCACACTCAAAGGCACACGGAATATAGAAAAGTAATACAATGGTAAGCTTCCTAGTACCGATTTGACCAATGTTAAGCGACCCCCAAACGACATCGATTTTGCTTTCCAATCGCCCAATCGATTTTTGAATTTCTCTACCACAGTATGCCATGCCCCAACCCTCCTCATATTTGTACCAATTGGTAGCCCCAAGTACGTAAACGGGAACTCACCAACTCCACATCTCATCCATCTCGCCATATCCCTCAATTCCACTTCGCTTGCTCCAATCCCATATAACTTGCTTTTATTATAATTAACTCGAAGACCAGAAACTTCCTCAAAACATTTTAGAATACACATAAGGACTTTTGCATTTTCTTTATTCCACTCCCCAAAAAAGATGGTGTCATCCGCATACTGTAGATGAGATACAACCACATTGTCCCTACCAATCTTAACCCCTCTAAACACGCCCTTATCAACTGCTTCTTTTATAATTGCATTAAGCCCTTCCGCCGCTAAAATAAATAGAAAGGGCAAAAGCGGGTCACCTTGTCTTACCCCTCTTTCCAAGCAAAACTCCTCTGTTGGAGATCCGTTGACCAAAATTGACATTGTGGACGACCTTAAACAACTCTCAATCCACTTACACCATTTATTACCAAATCCCATCTTTTTCATTATGTCCAATAAGAATGTCCAATTCAAACTATCATAAGCTTTCTCGAAATCCACTTTAAAAATTAAGCCTTTGCTTCGTGTCTTCCTCATATGCCCCACCACTTCATTAGCTATTAGCACACCGTCAAGGATATATCTACCTTTAATAAATGCATTTTGAACATCACCTACTACCTTTCCTACCACCCTTTTAAGCTAACACCTTCGCGATAATTTTATAGTAGCACCCAATGAGACTTATGGGACGAAAGTCCCCAAGTCCAATAGGGTCCGTCACTTTTGGAATGATAGTCACGAATGAGGAATTGCACCCTCTCGATATCTCCATCTCCTCCCCAAACCACTTAATTGCACTAACAAGATCTACCTTAAGGACATCCCAAAACTTCCTGATATATGTGAAATTAAAACCATCTGGCCCTGGAGCTTTATCCCCCCCGCACCCGCGGACCGCCTCCAAAATTTCACCATCAGAGAACTCTTTTTCCAGCAAAAGAGAATCTTCCACCGAAATCTTTTCAACACGCTCACAGCAAAAAATTGGGCGTATCGATGATCCCTCAGAAAACAATGTCTTATAATGCCTGAACAATTTTGCCTTTATCATCTTTGGATCCTCACACCATAACCCATTCACCATCAATCCCCTAATATTATTCTTATTATTCTTTCGCTTGATAAACGAGTGAAAGAACTTCGAGTTTTCATCCCCCTCTATATCCCATCTTATCCTAGCCTTTTGACGAAGCATACACTTGAGCTCAGTTTCTCTATCCATCCACGCCTTCCTCGCCGTCACCCACGCCTCCCGCTCAACTTCGCTTAAGAGTCTATTTTCCGCTTCCAACTCCCACATCATTGCTTCTTTTTTAGACATTTCTATTTTTTCATTAACCGCACCAAATCTTTCTTTACTCCACTTCTTAAGCGCAGCTTTGACGTTTTTAAGTTTGTCACGGAATCGACAATCCGGCCGTCTACTCCTAATCTCCATCTTCCACGCCTTTTCCACCACATGACCTATGTCCTTCTCCTCAAGCCAAATATCAAACGCCCGAAAAGGCTTTGGACCAAAATCCATGTCGATGTCCTTTAGCACAATAGGACAATGGTCTGAAAGCTTCCGATCCAATGCAACGACCGACATATTTCCCCATAAATTATAAAATTCCTCATTTAATAGAAATCGATCTAACTTACTAAATTTCAACCCATCATCGCTGACTCTAGTGAACTTTCTCCCCCCCCCCCCCCATCGGAATTTCTATCAGCTTCGCCTCAATTATAAAATCATTGAAATCCATCGTTTCCTTAGTATTTACTTGTGAATTCCTCCTTTCGTCGTCACCTCTAACCACATTTAGGTCTCCGAAAATACACCACACTCCCTTTGAACTATCCATTAACCCGCGAATTCTATCCCACAAAGATGCCTTTTGCCTACCCACATGTGGAGCATAGATACACGCCAAACCCACTTCTTCGTTTCTCCCTTTCCACTCACCTTTTACAGCCACAAATCTCTCATCCCCCATACCATCTTTATATGTAAATGATCTAGTATCCCATATTAACAATATCCCACCCGAGTTCCCATTAGCTGCTAACTGAGTAAACCCGAAGCCCCTCCCTCCCCATAACTCTTCTATCACCATATCATCAATCACACCACATTTAGTTTCCTGTAAGCCAATGATATCTGGCCGCTCTTCCCTAATTATAGATTTAACCCAACCCTTCTTATCGGCATCACCAAAACCCCTTATATTAATAGAAATAATCTTCATAATCAATAAGATTCTTAACGATATATGATTTTCTTACCTTACTGCTGATCCTCCTTGTCATCCTTCCTGACCACTATTTCAACCTCACTCGGCTTTATATTTTCTGCTTTAGCCCAAGAAACCCCGATAATTTCACCAATCTCCTTCACTTGTTCCATGTTGATTGAGCATCCTTTGCTATCTGAGTCTGCTCGTCCTGTACTCCTGAACACAAACATTTCCTTCTTTCCATCCCCCTCGTCATGATATACCTTGTACACGTCAGAGACCCCTTTTTCATTCGTCCCCAAACCCCCCGCCCCTTGCATTCTTGCTACATTTTTTGCTTTTTTAAGACTTTTTCGACCATTCTTATTGTTACAGGTTCGTTTCCCATTATCCCCACCCTTGTTGAAAGCATTATTCTTGTTTACCTCTTCAAAGTCTAACTCCTTTAATCCACTCGTGTTCCCAATCATATTGCTAACCGCATCACCCTCGCCGTCTCCATTTTCTTTTCTCTTTTTATTAAGTCTGCCATCTCCGCTGCTATTCGATGATGTAGGATGTACCTCACGTTTTCCTCCTCTGACATTAGTCTCATCAGTAAATTTTCCATCCAAGTGTTTTTTATTATTTATATCCTTCCCACATCTAGTTCTTGTTATTTTCACATTGCTACTTTTATTCACTGCCCCATCCATTCTACCCGGATCTTTGCCTTCACTCAGCCCATCCTCATTCATTTTATTTTGGTTTGGACTGTAATCTTTATTGAAATCAGGCCCAATGTCATTAAGCTGGCCCATTGCACCATTATTCAATACTCCTACCATTTGACTTTCGATATTACAGTTTCTGTCACGTGAAGCACCCTTATCTTGGTTAGGTAACATCTTTTCACACACCTTTTCCTTTTTCTCATTCTCTTTTTCCTCACATGCATCTTCCCTAGGTGTTTTGTCAACATCAACCGCCGACTTCTTCTCTTTTTTCGATATGGCGTCCTCGGGTGTCTCACAAACTCTAGACATGCCTGAAATTCTTGATTCCTCATCTTCCTCCATTTTCCGGCCACCATCATCCTCTGGTCGGAGATTGAAAGCTGCTTCATCCTCGGCCTCATTTCCCTCCTCTTCCGAATCAGATTTCAGTGGCTCTCCCCCATCTCTATCATTATTTGAATCTGTTTCCCCCCCCCCCCCCACTTGAATCCTCGTTGCTTTCACTATCTGATATTGACATGTCGTTATTTTCATCCTTCTTCTCAGCGTCCCTATACTTGTGTTCGATCTTTGACTCGTTCCCATCCTCCTCCCATTCGACTTCCATTATATCCCCTACTTCCTCCACAATGTCGATTTTAAACTTTTTCCCAAACACCTTGATGTATAATGTTTCGTTTATCAATCCTTTATTCCATGTGTGTAATTGAACTTTTGCAACAATCAGGTTTTGGTTTCCTTCCAGATTACAATTATTTGTTCCAATAACTCTCCCATGCAGCGCCACTATATTCTTGAATACCTGTTCTGACCAACATGAAACCGGCACCCCCATGACATTTACCCATGTCATCCTACCAGGAAGTATGTAGTGTTTACTCCATCGCCTCATTTTATGGACCCATCTCCTCATCCCATGATTAATGTTGTTTAGTATATTAGTGACAGTTTCTGAAGTATCAAATACCATCATAATCTCTAATCCGCCCAACGTCTTAATCTCTACATTGTTTAAACCTTCTTCATCACAAAAGCTAGGTAATTTCGACATAAAAAGAGGGCTCTTTACTTCCCCAAGCAAGCATCTGTTGAAAAATGGCATGTTAACCTCATCATCACCCACTTCAATCATTCTTATGTCCTCCTTTTCCTCTCTCGCCTCCGTCTTCTCAACGTGGTTCCTGTGTTCTTCCTTCTTTTCCTCCGTCATTCTTTGTTTCGAGTCTCTGTTGTTTTTGTACCCATTAACAACATCGACGAATCTACGCTCATCCCTTTCCATACTATGCCCATTCCTATTGTTCCAATTGTGCTCTGCCCTCGTGTTGTTCCTTGTAACACCACTGCTGTTATTTGGCCTTCTATATTCTCCAGGATTCTTCCTGTCAAAAGCTACGAACACCTTCAAATACTCTTCCCCAAATTTGATCTCACGCAGTCTCATCAGCAATGCATCAGCATCCTCCACTAGTTTGAACCTAACAAAGCCATAACGTTGCCCATTTCTCAATCGTTTCTGCACCATATACATGTCAAAAACAGTTCCGAATTTCTTGAACATCATCCACAAATTCCCCATTCCCCAACCATTTGGAAAGTTGAAAAACATAAAAGATATCGCGGAGTTACGCTTTCCACCGGTATAGTTAGTTCCTAGTCGCTTACCTATGTATTCCCCTCTATTTCCTATGTGCCTTTCACTCGCAAACTCACCATCTCTCGGTTTACTAGCCCCATTTTTCTCTCTCACATAGAACATTTTCTCTCAATAATAAACTAAATCAGAACTTAATTAGAGGCAATTATACAGAAAAATAAAGACTAACAAGATGTCAGGAAAATTGATCTAATCAAACCTTAAGAATTACAACGACCCTGACCTAGTGACCTTAAAACTACATACCAATAGGAAAGATTTAACAATAGAAGGAGGAACCCCGGCATCCGAACTAAACACAACAAAATACCACGAATATCCAATCACTCGATCGGTAGAAAGCTTGAACTGAAAACCAGTAGAAAAACTGACCATGACCATGACACTGACACTAAGACAATATCCGTCGGAACCTCAAATCAAATAGTCTCAGCTACACGCAATCTGAGTGACGACTTAGTGAGATATAATTAAGTTGGTTACCATCAAGATATATATATATATATATATATATATATATATATATATATATATATATATATATATATATATATATATATAAAAGAAAAAAAAAATGCTTTTTTCTTTTTCTGAAAAGTATCGATGTATTAAACAAATAATTAAACAAGCTTACGGTTGGACTACTCATATATACAAGATATTATCATTCAGCAGAAGACATTATTTTCTTAGTACTTTTTAAACAATAATATCATAGATGACCTAAGATATTGAAAATCGATAAGAAACATCATAATAGAATCACGCTGAAATGAAAAACAAATCTACAAACTGATCGACAACGTCATCCACCGTTAGTTACATGGAAAACCAACAAGAGGCGAGTCACGTACAAGGATTTTTCTTTTTTATCAAATGTCAAACTAAACTTACGTGTTAGTTTTGATAAAAAAAAAATTTATTACCCTTTGCCACATCTTTATTAACAAATCTAAGATTAAACAGCACATAAGTGCGAGAGTTCTTTAAACATATTTTGTAATGTGATGATTTCATCCAATTTCAAAAGGTCAAACACACGTAATAAGGCCTTAGGCCCAAATGTTGAATAAGTTGCTACTAGTAGTACAAATGTTAATAAGGTTGGGATGTCTAGTGAACGGGTTGAAAAGGATAGCGAGAGTGACGTGGAGGATGTTTATGATGAAACAACAAGGTTTACGGCATCTAAAGGTACAAAAGGTGGAAGTGGAATAGGGAATAAAATCTTGTACAATCGTTGGAAATATACATTGGAGGAAGATCCTTATGACAATGATGAATGCAACGCGTACGGCCTAACTGAAGAACAAATGACTTTTTGTAACGCGTGGGATATCAATCTTCGTGGTCAAATTAGGTGGTAGGTTATGGTTAGTGGTTTTAGTTGCCTTCTATTATAATAGTGGTGGCGTCTTGTTTTATTAGCTTTTTCCGTCTATGTAACGAGCTAATATATGAGATTCACTCACTCGTTTATACTTAAACGTTTTTTGGAGTAATTTATTCACCATATGTAACACAAAAAGTCAAAATGATAATCGTACAAGCATTTTTATTGGAAAAAAGAAAACAAAAGGTCGAAACATCGGTGGCAACATGTCAAAACAAATTTCAGTACTCTAATGATTTAAAAACAACCGTGTCACAACATTTATAGTGACATGTTAAAAAAGGCCACGAAGTGGCCATAAGCTAACGTTTATAATGAATACTTTTAGCCTATAAATCTGGTCTTTTTTACTTGTTCCCCATTTAGCTAAACTTATAATCCCGCAATCTAATCATTAAAGAATTCCACCATAAAAAAACAACCAACATAGGACCAAGAACAAATTGATTTCAAGATTCATTCACATAGTAAAATACATTGGAAAATCTACAACCAGAAATAGCAAGAAAAATAGAACCAAAACAAGCTGGTACAGCCAAAAGGAACAATCATGTAGTTGAGTAAAATGAAAGTGAAGTTGAAAAATGCATCCTCTACAAATAGTTTACAATCCCCAATACAGGAAAAATGAGCTTTTTTCTTTTCTTTCTTTGTGATGACAATTTATGGTACACTATAACTACCGCATGAAAAATCTTACGGTTTTGAGAACATCCCTTGAGTTAACGAGGAGAAATCGAAGTCTTTGGCTGACTGGGAAGGAGATGCAGATGATACTTGAGAAGCAGATTGTGGTTTAGATGCTCCAGAGGGGCCCATGCTGCCAAAAGATGAACTTTGTCCCATCATATTTCCAGGTGGCGTCATACCATTGTTAGGGGCGTTCAGGCCCATGGTGTACATACTAAAAGAAAAAGCTGATTAGAATAGAGTTCAGCAATAAAATCATGGAATAAAAACGTAATATTATCGTAATAATATAGTTTTTAACTTTTTATGGTGTATTCAAGACACGACTATAAAACATTAAAAAATGTCAGGCAAAAGGTGTTTAGTCAACCCAGCCCGTACCAAATGCCTCATTCCTCAACCCGTCCGAAACACCCATTGTGGCCACTTAGGACAATCATACCTGGATGTTGGAACCTGAAATGAATTCCCAGCTGGATTTGATGCTCCCATGTTTCCCATCTAGTTAAAATTTGTAAAGTATATGTTAGATTGCAAGCAAACTCTCTTTTCTTCACCACTGTTTGTTGAAATTAATAAATGTAGAGACAATAATCGGAACTAGCATACTAAAGATAATAGAAAGTAATATGGCTAACATAGCCTTGGAAAACCATAAACCCATTTATTTATAGATTGACTCATTCAAGGTATGTTAGTATCATCTCCAACAAGTCTATAGCACTATTAACTAGGAAGGTATCAGGTCAAATTTGTGACTATCACTCTAAAATGTGTGAGGTATTAAGTTCAATTCCAGCTAGGTGCAAACAACCCTGAAGTGGTCACGCCAACCTCCTGAAAAGGAAGGGCTTTACCTCGTTTGAGTCTGTGTGGCGGTGGGTTCAAACCCCATGGACTAGTCGGCCAAAAAGGTCGGAACCCATGTTTAAAAAAAAAAAAAAAAAAACCCACTAGGAAGGTATCAGGTCAAATTTGTCAAAACCTGCCCAATGTGTAGCTAAATGTGTATAACCTCCCTACATCATTATATTCAAAACAACTTAGTACATATAAAATGATATAACTTTTAGAAAATCACATTTGACACAACACATACAATAATGCCTGATTTGACCCACCTGGTACCTAATCAGCCCATCTTGCAGCTTCTAAATAAACCCAAAACATTGGAATAAAATATATTACCTGCTGTAAATATTTCGCTAAGTCATCATTCCCAGGAACTGGCATATTCATTCCAGGAACCTGATAGCCAACATTTGTCCAATTTTGATTGGGCAAATTTGTACCACCAGGTACTGGTTGCCCATTCCCAGTAAATTTTGGCAAGCCACCTGATTTAGCTGCAGCAGCCATTATTAAGTACTGCTGCTGAGCTAGCATAGCAAGTTGTTGTTGATGAAGAGCATATGGTGATGTCGTATTATTACCCTGCAAACATAAAAAGGATGAAAATTATTATTTAATCCCTGGCAATCATAAAAGATGAAACAATAATACTATTCACGCACTAAAATGAAAACAGCAAGTTGCTCACTTAAAGGCATAACTAAAAATTAACGTATTAGATGTGATTATAGAGACTATAATAATAAAAACTTATATCGCATTACTAAGTAAAACTATATAGAAGGTCATAAGCATTGCAAACACTTTGGATGCTTCCGACCCACATGATCTATTTGACTCGTATCTTCTATAGCTAAATTAACCAATATTACCTATTTTACCCGTTACAATTGAAATACAACCAAATTGATACAAAGAAAGAAGACAAGACATCCTTTATGAAAATATATACCTTCTCAAAAAGGCTCATAATATCATTTTTGACATCCTTCTTAGGCTTTTCCGATACATTAGGTTGTAAGAGAGAAGGTGAATCTTTGAATAAATCTTCTATTTCAGAAGAGGGCTTGGCCTTATTATTGTCAACAGGTTTTGTAACATCTGTTGTACCTGTAATTGCTACTTCACCGGCGGCTGCAAATATAATACGGGAAAAGCCAGTCAGCATAGTATCCTTAAGTATAATAACCATCTGTAAGTCACGATTCTGATAACGGTGAAGGCGGAAAGTTTACTTGGCCTTATGTGTTATCACTAACGAAAAATGGGGAAAATTATAGCCAACACAAATGGATCAAATGGGGAAAATTATACCTCTCAAGTAGTTTTATTCAAAAAAATACTCCATATTTATTATCCTTAAAAGAAATTTACCATGGCCCAATTAGTTAAATGCCACCCCGCATATGAAACAACCAAAAAAGGTAAGGCATCAACATTTTATAATATGTCAAGTGATATGGAGTCATGGTAATATCTATTAAGTTATAAAATGTTCGGAATTGCCACGGCAAATAAGGACAGTTAAAATTTTACTGTTATTTTGAACGGCTATGATTTAGGCGCAGTTAATGTGAAGAAAACGGAGTCATAAAGAGAGCTTGCATTTTAGTATATATAAGGGAAGTGTAAACTTACATTGAAATCCTGCCCATAAATCATCTGTGGAAGAAGCTGCTACTGGAACTTTCTCAGTAGGACCATCGTCCATTGATAGCATATCAAAAAGATCAGTAGCAAAATCAACTTTAGGAGGAGAGACGGTCTCAACAACCTCCTTTGCCACCTCAGCAGAGGGAACTACTGCCTCAGCTTTCTGTTGTATCACCTGTTGAGTTAAAGAAATATCATCGAACTTACTTAATCTAAAAGAGATGGCAAACATATTATGAACCCAGTATATTCATCTACTTTCCTAACCGGTTGAAGTTACCCAAAGTCTATCTTTACTGCATGTATTCAAATATGGATTACTAGTGACTTTATTGTAACAATATTCTTTTCGTAATCATGAATTCATGCTTAACGTATTAATTATTTATAAAAAGACTTATCAACTTGACGTACAGGTTCAGGTCCTTTTGGAGGCACACGAAGATTGAATCTTGAAACACTGCTGTTGCTGCCAGCAGTACGTGTTTGATAGCTCTTTCTTTCACTAGCAGGACTCTCAACAGGTTTCTGCGACTGCACACTTTCTTCTCGCACTGTAGGAGATGAAACTGGTCTTCCATCTTTAGCAACCCATCTTTTGTCTTCATACCTTATAGATTTTACAAAGCAGATTATAACTTTAGATACAAAAAATAAAGACGTGTAAATAAAGAGTTCTTACAAAAAAGGTACATACTTAGCCCGAATAAAATTTTCAATGCCAACTCTATCATAATTTGGTGGTAGCTCAGCTTCCCAATAACTATTTGACCTCTCATTTCCCATAGCTGAGTATAAAGAGAAGGTTGAATCCATGAGATGTAGTTTAATAAATCATCAATTTATTTGAATATAAATGTTCATCAAGGACATCCAGGATCAGATAATATGAGGAACATATTTCTTACACTGGATAAACGCAACCTGCTCGGGAAGCCATGTGTCAAGTGTAGCCGATCTCACCTGAGGGATGCACCAATAATTAATGAAAGAGAAACACTTTGTTTTTGTTATGAGCATCTTAACAATATTGAATAAGGAACAGCACAAAGGCCTAATATCAATAATAAACAAAATGCAAAGGCTCAACATGAATAAGAAACTTCTCCTTTCGTGGGGGGATCTCAACCTACAGGAAGCTCTTTAATCTACAGATAGGCCCATTTCCAAGTCTAGTTTTAAGCAGAAACCCACACAAAATGTGGCTACGAATTTTATCCTGAGGTTTATAATTTTTTTAGTTGGCTAACAGTTTGTGGTGGTGTAAGAGAGAGGAGAGAAGGTTATATGCCAACTTTTTTATTGGGTGGATAAAAAAGGCGATATGGCGTAGGTTTTAGATGAACTTAAACATTAAGCGAGGGTTGGAAATAATGAATTATTGGATAGATCTATTATGTTCTTAAGTAAATATATGTAAATACTTTTGTGTACGTATACATGTATATAGAAGAATAAAGTGCAATTTCAACATATCACGTACTTAAGTGATGTACCGAATAAGACTATTCTCATAGAATGTACTACCAACTAAATGCATCATAATCATGAAACCTCACGAAGTGCATACCCCAATTAGGTTATGTTGATAAGGTAAGGATTCTTGGTCTTAGACATAAAAGAAAGCAATTGGGTCAAATACATTACTTGCCTGTCTGGTCGTGCTGAAATAGACGCATACTTCAGTGTTAATATCTTGATTCTAACCCTCAACATCATATAAAAAGAGATGGACATTCAAAAGTAATCATTGTTGAATAGTGAAGGTTGTTTGGCATTATATGTGCCCACAAAAGTGTGAAGATTTCAATAGATAACGCATAAAGTATTTATTTGATTTCTCTTGATACTGTACGCTAGTATATGGCTACAAGGACTTGGATGATGTTTCGATGTGCTTAGTGTCCACAAATCTTTTGTAGGAGTGTTTCTTCAAATAGATTAGCATTAATGATAGCTTAAATGACCATGTTGATTACTGCAATCCAATTATTTAATTTTATCTAGTCTAGTTCACAGCAGAGAGTGGCCTTTATAATCTAGGCTATGACTTGTGTTGCACAATAAAATATCTTGATTTTAAAGCCATTTCTTGTTATGAACTATACTAGATAAATGTACACAAATGAATTGCATTAATGACCATGTTAATTACAGTGGTTAACTAATTTTAACCTATAGTACTAGTAGTCTAGTACCAATGAAGAAACACTTCTACAAGCCCAAACCCATGCAAACAGCAAATGCACTGAAACAAAGACAAGTCCTAATAAATGTATACTAGTCTACTAAATCAAAAGAAAACTAAGAAAGTTTTTCAACGTAAACAATTCAATACTTGGCATTTATGTGGCACATATTATGACATATAACCTTTCAAAGCAAAAAATAAGTCGACCACTCACTAGCCATCACTCTTAAATTATCTACTCTCTCTAGTGAGGTTGGGGTAAGAACAAGGTAAATTCAACACAAACCTTATACACCTTATCCCGTTTAGTTCGTAGTATAAAATTCATGAGAACAGTTTCATGTTACTGAAGTATGTGACATGAATTGAGTATCGTCTATTCTTCTTTATAGATGTGTACAACTACATGTACACACAATTACATATTCACATCAACTTTGTTTGGATTTCAATTCATCCAACAAATAGATTTACCGAAGAACACTATATAAATGAACTTCAACACAATGTAGATCTCTTCGTTGGCTTAAACTTGGTTGCATTTCTCAAAAAACACGGAAGATCGTAAACATCAGATTTATCAGAAATCGATTTTCCAATAAAAAGTGCATGTGCTTCTCACTCTATAGTCTCCCTCACTTTCTTTGTGATCCAACATCGTATCCCCAAAACTTCACGTTCACAATAACAAGAAACAAAGATGAAGAGAGACAATGGCAACTACCATTAAACAAAAAAGAAAAAAAGAAGGTTAAGTAAATGGATGCCTAGCTTATTGTACCTGTCCTGCTCTAATATTATTTGCTCTTAAGGTTGTTTACATGCCGAGGTCAATGCACTAACACACCACAGATTGGGTTTAACAATCAGGATTCTAGTTGCTAAGGGGCTACGGGACAGTCATGTAACATTAAACCAAAGTAGAATATATAACTGCCTAATCAGAATTGCACAGCCAACTCTTGGTCAAAGTTGATCAGCTCCTATTGCATAGCTTATGTAATACAACTACACAACCTGAAGTAATAATATGTGTCAAGAACAAGAATGTCCGCTACAACTATGGGAATGCGTCTAGCAATAAAGCTTTCTACAGGATGGGGTGAAGGCAGAGTAACAATTTCTAGAGTACCAAGTTACCAACCTTCAGGATTCATATTAAAAAGATACTTATCATCATGCACGTGTTTACAATAAAGAGCTGTAAGCCTGTAACCCACTTAAACAGCAGGAACTTTAATGGCACTGACTTGTTACCTTGTCTCAATTCCCGATCATAAACCTGACAACTATTATACTACTAATAGGCAGCCTACACCTTGAAAAGTAGAGGATGTAAAACCTGAGTTGTCTTCTATATCATGATTTTAAGGGAGTCATTTGCATACAATAGTACTACTATAGGAAATGAAGGTTTACCTTTGATATGTGGACCCCGAGGCTTCTATGGATTCCAGAACATTGCATACATATAAAGATGCCTAAGTTGACACTAGCCCATCGAGGACCTCTGAAATGGGAAAGTGGTTATTAGTAACAGCAAATATAACTAGATAATAAACCATGCCGAATTAATAAATGCATACTTGGTTTTGCAGTCGGCGCACTCTCTATTCTCGGGCAACTTAAGAAGTCCTTCTAGTACCTGGAAACGAAAAAAGATCATAAATGAAGCACATACCTAGTTTAATAAATTAGCATTTATATAATGTTCTAAACCAAATTCCATCATATTCATTCATCCTTAAACCGATCATTTCGCATCCACAATCTGTTCTCTTATAACATTCCCAAATTATGTTTTACCCCAATTATGTAACAGAAGCACCGGTTCCTAAATCTTAAATACGAAAATACTCATAGAACTATAAAAGCTGGTCTGCCAAGTCATCACAAAATTAATTAGATTAACGTAAGACATAAACCGGCAAGGCTGACCGGAAAGTATAGACAATGATTTCATCTAGTGTCATATATATTCATAAAACAAATGAACCTAGGAATATTTATAATCATCTCAATTACTTGGAAAATATATAATCTAAGGCTAGAAATAAAATAAGTCAGATCTAATAAATCAAATATATATATCTAGATCAGGTCATCTAAAGGACGGTGAATGAGAAAAGTAAAGAGAGATGAAAAGGTACCTTTCTGTGCCTAGCATTAAGCTCCTTTGAGACACCAGCTTTTTCGTTCATATTTTCCGACCGGCGGTGGTTTTAGATCTCTCCGATCGGAAAGTGGTTTACTATTCTTCTTTTGCTATTCGGGCGAATGAATGAATGGAGGAGTTGTTTACTAGCTACTTGTTGTTGAGTCGTAATGATTGGATTCAGTTTTTTTTTTTTTTTTTTTTTTTTTAATAAAAAAATTAAATTATGAATTTATGGCTTTTATAAATATATTCATAATTTTATCCAATTTATTATAGTACTAGTAATACTTTTATTTGGAACAAGTTTAAACATTCGTGATTTTATTTTGATGTATATAATCTCGCGTATATACTTGAGTATTGCAATAAATTTAATTTAATAATAATAATAACAAACATAATTATAAATATTGTTTTTTTTTAAATATATATATACATATAAAGTTTAGAAGATATTAATTGAAATTTAAACTTTATAAAAATTATAAAAAGTAAGAGTTTTACACTTGAGTTCATAGAATTAAATTTAGTATAAGATTGATTAACAAAAATTGAGTTTAAACATAAAATTTATTAACAAATCAGAATATAATGTTATGGAAACTAAAAAAGATAAGGGCCGTTTAGTTGGTAAAAAATTTCCTATTTTTTTAGGAAATTTTTCATATGAAAAGAGAAAAATTAAAAATCCGTTTAATTAAACTTTTTTCAAACAATTTTCAAAAAATGTGAAATTCCCATTCTCTAAATTTTAACTAAAACTTTGAAAAACTTATTCTACTCTTATCACTTTTTTCATTTTCTAGGAATTTAGAACGGAAAAACATAAAAAAAAAAAAAAAAATCACTAACTAAACGACCCCTAAAGTTCCCTAGTTTTTTAAGAAAAGAAAAAGAGGAAGAAGTTATGACAAATCCTTTTACACTAGTCATGTTTGGCAACAAGCGTTTAGGAGCGACAAACGGTAAGCAGTAAGCATTTAGATGAAAAGCTTGTTTGGCAACATCTCTAATAGCGGTTGAAACTATCCTAACGGCTCCAAAATGAAATGCTTCTTGAATGAGCTTTCCAAAATTGCTCCAAGCGTTTAGATACTGAAATTACATATATACCCTCATTTGTTTAATTATTTATTTTATTTTAATGTGTATATGACATTTTTTGTAATTTTACACTTTATAATTACTGCTACAGCTACGTTACCAAACATGTTTTTTAAATAAACAACTACTGTTTACTGCTTACAGCTTACTACTACTGCCAACTGTTTACTGCTTACTGCTTACTGCTTACTGCTACTGCTACGTGTCGCCAAACATAGCCACTGTGTTGTTAAGCCTTTTTGTGAGATATAAAAATATTTGATATTCTACAAATTTTTTAAAGGAAAAGAATAGTATGTTAGAATAAGTGACAAAATTTTTGGCAAATTTTTATCCCTCCATGTTCGGGTAGATTTTTTGGAAGGATACTGAAGTGTTATATCTAAATAATTTATATGCCCTTTCTAACATTTAAAACTACACAAATAAATGATATAAAAGTAAATTAATCAATTTTCTTTTTTTCCTTTTTTTTTCAACCCAAGAACACAAAATATATATCATGTCTTTTCTATTCCTTATATTTTATTCAATGTAAAGAACACAAATTTGCATGTATATTTTTCTAATATTCGATCCATTGTTTTTTCTCATTTGATTATATCATTTCGTTTTCTATAATAAAAATCTCTAGAATTAAGTGTTAATATTCTTCCTAAATTGGGTTGATACGAAGAGAATGTGATTTTTAAGCATATTGGTATCATCCGCTTTCATTTTATAACATAAGAACACAAAAATGAAAACTACTTTTTTACCTTCTTTTTTTTCCTCTCTCTTTTTTGCTCTTTCTTTTCCTCTTCTTTTCGTTATACTCTCGAGAACGAAGTGTAAAGTTTTATAAACTATCCTCCTTTTTAAATTGTTTAAAAACTTTAACCACTTAACTTTCAATAACGACCCTCACTTTTTAAAATATTTTCCTTTTATAAATTTAACACATGCATTTTTTTTTCTTCATAAACCAGACATATTTAATGCCTATTTAGTTCATCATTCAAGAAAATAAAAACCAGCTCATTTACGGTTGATTAACTTTAATAGCTCTATGTGTCATAACACCATTAACATCAAAAAATTGTGTCACTTCAACGCATCATCAGCATCTCACTTTTAACATCAACACACTAAAATACACCTTCACTCATAACATGTTATAACTCCCTTTTTGGAGACCCACCATTTTTATTTTAAAGTTAATTACAGCTTTATTTTAGAGTTAACAAAAATCTATAAGAACATATATACTTATCCACCTCATTAAGCCATGGACAAAACCTGTAAACAAAAAAGGCAAATCACCAATCTTATACACAATGAAATTCCAACATATAAACCATCGCTTTTTGATTCCTCCCGGACCATACTCTTTATTTATAAGCCAACCACTCGGATAAAATGGTCAACCGTAATAATAATAAAAGACGGGCGACAGCCCGGGAGAGGAATGCAAGTTTACCAAGGATTAAAATTTCCTTGGATCGTTTATGTCCTGATGAGGCGTGATATTCTAAATACAATGACTTGTAAATTGTTGAAAATAATATTAGTATAGGAAAACAGGAATCTGATTGACTAACACTGAATGTGAATAGTAATAGCTCTGTCACAGCTAGTTCATTTAAGAAACGTACAATCAGAAACCATAAAATGATAACGTATTTACAAACGTACGTTTAAGTTTAAATAAACGTAAACGTAACGTATAAAACAAAACTTTCCCTAAGAGGGAATTTGCATGCCTTAACGGCTTAAATGCAAATTAAAAAGAAATAAAATAAATTACTATATTTACAAAGTTATTTAAAATAATATTTACAAGTGTTATATTAATTACTATATATTAAAACTATTTATATACTATTTATTAATTATCTAAATACTAAGAAAATGTAAAATAAACCTAAATAAATAAAACTAAAACTTAGAAAAGTTAAAAATACTATAAAAGAAATTTTGAAACTAAAAATATATTTATTATACAATTATTCTATTTATTATTAGTTATTTACTATTATCTAATTACTAATACTATTATTTAATTACTATAAATACTAAATAAGCAAACAAAAATCTAAAACTTTTTACATAATTCTAATATACTAATAAGAACCTAAGAAAAATATAAAAACTATATTTTATATACAGAAATAAGAAAACTTAATTAAAAACTATTATTACTTAATTAAACTATTTAAACTAAATTAATTATTATACATACTAAACTTATTTATAAAATTATAAAACTTTTTATAAAACTACTTTTCCATCATAGGATTCCATAAAAAATATAAAAAGTCCATAAAAATTATAAATAAGCAGTTTTATAAATTACTTACTAATTATTTACTAAAAGAAAAGTAAACTAAATTAATTATTAAAAATACTAAATGTACAGTAAAAAATGTGAAAAAATTACAGAAACTAAATAATATTATGAAGAAGCTAGGAAAAATAAGTTGGGTCACCCAGCTTATCCCAATAAGCTGCTATAAGCTACACAGTCCTAATAAGCTAAATGGACCAAAACCATATTAAGTATTAAATTTGGTAGAGAGTGAATGAAAAAAGACCAAAGGGCGACTGGCATCCAGGTACAAACTATCACTCTCATAAGGGGGAGGTCTCAGGTTCGACCCTGCCTCACCCCTTTTTACCAAAACATTTATTTTTTTGATTTTTTTTTTACAAAACTAATAATAAGCTATATATAGGAAACTTTAACAAAGGAAATATTTTTAATATTCACAAATAAACTCTGTGTGAGCTTATTTTGGGCTCAGTTCATGGAAAAAGGCAAATAAGCCATAAGCCCTCTAAATAGAGGCTATCACTTAGCCTTAAAAGGTTTGTTTTTGGCTTTTATGTTTTCTGGAATACTTATATACTTATATTAAACAAGTTTAAAGAAAAAGGAAGTTTACAAACTAAGAAATAAGCTGTGTGGGGCTTATTAGCTTAAACAGTTAAGCTATGCTTAACTGTTGGGACATTAAGCTTGAATGAGCTTCTAATAAGCCATACAGTTGAAACAAAAGTAAGATAAAGGTTTATACATATAATATTAATAGGTTAAAAGAAAATGAAACTTATAAACATGGGGAATAAGCTGTTTCACAGCTTATGACCACTTTAAGCATTGAGCTTACAGTTGGGTCATAAGCTTGAAACAAGCTTGAAAAAGGTTTACAAAGGGAAATAAAGAAAAAGAAAGGTGTGTATAAGTTATAGAGACAATATGAACAAGGACTTATGCACTGGAACAAGCCAATAAGCTAAGATGAGCAAATAAGCTTTTCCAGTTAATCACAAATCCAAACAACCCTGCATGCTATTTGAATGGCAAAATAAGCTCAGAGAATAAGGTGAATAAGCCAAATAAGAAGTTGAAGTAGCAAGGTGTGCTGGTTGGGTTTCCAAAAAGCTCAAGCTCAAGTTGTGGGGTCCACAGCTGAGCTTTTGAGGAGCTTGGGAAAAAGGGACCATTTCCCTGAGTATGCATATTTCTCAGCATACTTAGAAACATGGGACAATCTCTAAGCTAGGATCAAGCTTATCAAATAAGCTTGGTATGGAAAATATTAAGCTGGGTCATGAAGTTTGGTGGATTGGCTTCTCAAAAAGCTAATTCACATAAGTTGGGACCCACTGAGTAGCTTATTATGGACTTATGAAGTTGGTGAGTTGACTGGGTGATTGATAGCAACTCAGGGAAAGGACAAAGTTCAAGCTAAGAGCAGCCCTAGTAAAAGGGCTTGTGAGTAAAAATTAAAGCTTGAAATGTGAAGATTAGCTGCTTAGCTTCTTAAAAAGCCAATAATCACAAGCACAAGCTCAGTAATGAGCTTGTGATGGACTTGTGATTGTGCTTGTTTACACTGAATGCTCAGTGTAATGGTTTATTATGAGGCACATAATTAAGCAAAATAAGCAGACCAAATAAGCAATTAAAGACAAATAAGCACTTGATTCAAGTAACTAGCCACATGGGCATCACAAACAACCAAGATACACAGGCTAACACTCACTACACAAGCTTGTGCAAGCTTATGAAAGTAGGTGTCAAACCTGTGCACAGGGGAGGTTAGTGAAGAATCACCTAAATAGAAGCACCTAATAAGCACTCTAATCAGCTAGTATAAAAATTATAAAAAATAGTAACATGAAGATAAGCAATAAAACTAAATATTCCTACAAGCTCATGATCTAATATCAAATAATAAGTCCACAATGAAATTCAAAAGTTAATTCAAAAATCATGTAGGCTGAAAATTTGACTTTCCTAATTAACAACTAAGTTGACTTAAGTGAGCTTGAACCTAGATTTACTGATTAAGTATGTTAAGTTAAGCTATGATAAGTCTAAATTAAGCTATAGTAACAACATCTAAGCTAGATTTAAGATTATGGAACTCAATACTCTAACAGATTTCATACTAGATAAGATTACACACTAAGTTGACTTTTACACTAAT
Source organism: Artemisia argyi (assembly GCA_030686995.1). Classification (NCBI taxonomy): domain Eukaryota; kingdom Viridiplantae; phylum Streptophyta; class Magnoliopsida; order Asterales; family Asteraceae; genus Artemisia; species Artemisia argyi. The sequence continues at coordinate 34,716,848 of CM060679.1, read as the reverse complement.
AAGTCCTATATGTTATGACTGTTATGAACCATATTGAACTAAATAAACATGCAGTAACAAGAATCAAGGACAATAACATGCAAGAACTCAGGTAAGCAGCTTGATCCAAACACACCTTAGCAAGGCAGTTTTCTAGATTAGTGTTACAAATCCACAAATTAAAACATGAAACTGATTCCTAACACTTGTTTATGATGTAATTAGACAAGATGAACACAAAAACACAGATTTAAACAACATATACCTAAGAATTACCACTAAGCTAAAATTAACTGAAAATATGAAATTACTAGAAACTAATAATTCCAAAACACAACCTACAAATTTTAATCTATATTATCACTATCTAACACCACAGGAACACAAATTAACAAGATCAAAGATATTTGAACAATGGAACAGTAAATGACAAAGAGGGTAAAAAAAATGTGACTTACAAGTGAGTCATGCATAATTCCAAAGAACAAGGGCCTAATTACCTTCCTACAGTCTACCATGAGACTCTACTACCCTGGTACTCCTAAGAACCTGAATCATCCTGCAACTTCCTTCTAAAACCAGTCTTCTCCATTTCATATTCCATTTTCACTATTTTTTTGTGATTTTCTATTTTTAATTGATTATTGCTGATTAACTTAATCCACAAGCTTATATAGCTTACTGAGAACTACATAGTGTTTGTTGGAGTCCATTAAATAACATTCATCAACAGGAAAGTAAATGACTTGAACTAAAATTGGACAAAGTAAGATTACTTTGAAAACTGAAAGATAGATTGAAACTGATAGAACTAAGTTTGTTTTTACACTTAAGCAAAGGTAAAAAACAACTTTGAAACAGAAATTAAAAGATTACACTAAGATTACACTAGTTTAATTAATCTACTTGACCTAGGCTAGTCCAAAAGGTAGTTTTCTTCATTCTCCTTCTTTTTCTTTATATAGATGACCAATTTGCATCCTCCCAGCTTCCTTAATGTATCCCACTTCCATTTTTGACCATTGATATAGTCAAACCAATCCTAGCCTTTGAAACTATTTTGGCGCCAAAACTGTAACACGTGGCTAGAGGCAGTTTGATGGCAATTAATTCATCTTGGTGTGTTGTGGAGAGTTGGGGAGACAATTGAGATATTTTGGAGCCAAGTTGGGGTGGTTTTGGTTCAAAACAGGGGGTAAGGGTAGTATTGGGGTGAAAATGGGGTGGGAATGCATTAAGTGGAGTGTGGGCTGGTGTGTAGGTGTAAGGATGAGCTGGGGAGACAAGGGAGAGTAGTAGGTATTGAGGTGGTAGTAGCAGGTGGCAGTTACAGGTGGAGATGGAGAGGTGGAAGGGTGAGGTGGAAGAAGAAGAAAAGCGGGGTGGTTTGTTTGTCTGTTTTATTTATAAACAAAGGGGGTTGGGCCGGGTAATAATTTGGGCCAGGGTTTAGGTTGGGCTGGGGTGGTATGTAAATGGGTTTGGATTGTTGGGTTTTGGATTTGGTTTATTAATAGTACAAGGACCAATTTGTAATTTCTGAATTGTTGAGGGGCCTGATTTGTAACTTTCCCAAACTTCTCATAAGGACCAAACCTGCAATTAAACATTAGTACAAGGACCATAATTGCATATTTTTATTATTTTAAACCCAGGGACCATTTTTGTAATTTTCTGAAAGAAGAAGGGTTAAACTTGTAATTTTTCAAAAGTTTATCATAAGGACCAATATTGTCAAACATTAATAGAACAAGGACCTTTTATGATTTTTTTACAAGTTTTGATTGACCAGGGACTAGATTTGCCAATTTATCAAAGATCAGGGACTGAAACTGTAAATTATGTATGTTTTGCATGTTTTTCATCAGTTTTCATCCCTTATGCACTTTAACACCTAAAAACATAATTTGATGATATTTCCTGTATTATGAGGCAAATCTGTATGTTTTCATATGTTTTATAGCTTAAATGTGACAGAAATGATGAGTATTTAGACACTCATCAATCCCCCACACTAAGCTATTGCTAGTCCCTAGCAATATTTTATGAAGTTTTAATGGATTTGAAAGAACTCTTTACCAAAAGCCATCACTTCTGGAGTAGCCAGATGTAAGAACTGTGGTACATCTGATAACCGTGTGATTTTGAGCAAATCACCAGCTGTAAACGGATTTGATTTGTCTTTACCAAAAGCCGTTTGCTTCTGGACTAGCCAACTCTTAGATAAATTATTAATATTATCTTTGGTAAGTTAATTACCAATTATGGTTTTCCACAGCCTTTACCACAAGCTATAATCTTGCGGGCTAGCCAACTCATTTGCTTATTAGGATATGAGGAGTTGAAGAACCATACAATTTTGAGCAAATTGCAAGCTATAACGGATTTGAGATATCTTTACCAAGAGCCGTTTGCTCCTGGATTAGCCAATCCTTATGTGTGTTAGACATGGTGGATTGATTACCATTTGTTGTATTTAGTGCAAAACACTAATACCAAATGAAAAAAATTTTAAATTTTTGGTCATTTTTGGGGAAAAGGGCATAAAAGGGTATACACAGATCAAATTCGCCAGAATTCCCCCCCCCCCCCCCCCCACACACTTATTATGAATATTGTCCTCAATATTCAAAGCTAAGTGGGGTAATACAACAGTTATTCTATTTTTTAATATATACAATTTTTTTTTATAACATTTTCAAAATATATACAACAGGTGGGGCACACCCCCACACTTAGGTGTTAGAAAGGGGTAAGAAAAGTGAAAATGATTTGACGAGAAATTGGAGTGGGATTGCCACTCACAGAATTATAAATGATAAGGTAGGGAGAATCTTTTTGGGTTTTTTGATATAATATAAACAGAAACGAAAAATGTTTTTGTATTTTTAGATTTATATATATATACAAAGAAATGGAAATTTCTTACAACCGCCCCTCGAAAGGGAATCTAGGTCTGACAGAGCTCAGTAACTGTAAACAGCCAACAACCAAATGTTGTAACTGAGGGACTAATCAAACTGTGCAAGTTGTGTGCAAAGGAAAAAATATTTTTGTATTTTATATTGTTTATTGAATTGAAATATGATACAGTAAATATAATCACTACCTCCCAGGCTTGTGTCAGGTTTACCACGCAAGCTAATTACTTGTGAATAATTAACTGTAATAAATGTGTCCTGACAGCCCGGTAGTTGAATGATAAGGTTTAATATACAAACAAGGATAAGTATTTCAACAAAATACAAAACATAAGTCATAGTAGGCAGCACAACCTCCCCGGCAACGGCGCCAAAATTTTGATTCCTCCCGGACCATACTCTTTATTTATAAGCCAACCACTCGGATAAAATGGTCAACCGTAATAATAATAAAAGACGGGCGACAGCCCGGGAGAGGAATGCAAGTTTACCAAGGATTAAAATTTCCTTGGATCGTTTATGTCCTGATGAGGTGTGATATTCTAAATACAATGACTTGTAAATTGTTGAAAATAATATTAGTATAGGAAAACAGGAATCTGATTGACTAACACTGAATGTGAATAGTAATAGCTCTGTCACAGCTAGTTCATTTAAGAAACGTACAATCAGAAACCTTAAAATGATAACGTATTTACAAACGTACGTTTAAGTTTAAATAAACGTAAACGTAACGTATAAAACAAAACTTTCCCTAAGAGGGAATTTGCATGCCTTAACGGCTTAAATGCAAATTAAAAAGAAATAAAATAAATTACTATATTAACAAAGTTATTTAAAATAATATTTACACGTGTTATATTAACTAGCAGGGTACCCGCGCAATGCGGCGGCTGGTACCCTTTAACTAAATTCTATAGCGAGCAAAATTTTTCATTTATATGTTTTTCCTAGCAATAACTTTACCTACTTTGTGGCGAGCAAATGATTTTTATTTATATATTTTTTGCACATATTCAAGATATGATTTATACTAAATGTAATTCCTACACGCATGAAAAGCGCATATAATTTTTCAACACTTTAGAAAAAACAAATAGATGCAATTGACTTAAAATAAATATAATTTAGATAAAGTTATCATCGCAAAATTTCTAGGCAAATGAATGTCTTTCGATTTTACGTTATTCATGATGATGACCTTATGACTTATCGACGGTGTTGCTTGTTTGTGATGATAACCTTATCTACGTTTCACATAATATTTTTTTTTCTAAAGAAAAAATAGTATGAAAATTAGTACCAATGTTAAAATAAAGACTTGGTTGAATTTCGACTAAAAGTTTGCCAAGTTTCTAGCTTTATAATCGAGTCGAATCAAAAGGCGAGAAACTTTGTCAGCTTAGAATCACCTTGATTACAGTACCAACTCTTGAAAAACATTCATTGAGTGTAAAACCGAGTGCATCTCAATCGGTAAGTCCCAAGCTTTTAACTCGACTTTACTACAAAACTCAAAACATGACACACTCCAAGCTCGAAACTCAGTCAAGTACAAATATCATTTTCATTACTTCTACCTTCTTCCACCAAAGCCAAACAAACCTAAAACTTCTCACTTTTTACAAGATTATATAAAATCAGAATAATATTTGTACGAATGAATAACAATATTCTAGTTGAGTCCACCAAGCTCAAAATCATTGATCAAATAATATTACTCCGTATAAAATAATGCTACATACTCGGTCAAGCTTCTTTAGAGTTCAACCCAAGTCCAAAAAAGAAATAACTTTAACACCTTCTTATGAGTCCCTAATTTCACTCCTCACTAACCCTAAACCACCCCTTCAAAAAAATGCAGCCGCTCATTTATGCAAAAAAATTCACCTAACTTTTCTCACAACTAAATCAAAATACACATAACCCTTATTTCTTTGTTTTCTTTCTTGTCACAAATGAACACCCAAACCCACTGTATCAATTTTTTAGTTGAACAACACAAGGACACAAACACTACTCTTTGATTCTTTTTATTCGAACAACACAAGGACCTTAAAGTCTCTATGTGGCTTCAAGATCGTGTGAACGGTCTCGGGTACGTGTTTTTATTTTATGTTTTGTTTTTATTTTTCTATACCGCCGTCAACAACCCATCACCACCACTCCTATCACCCTCAAATCAATAGATCTACACGCCAAGGTAAGAAACGCGAACACCAGGCGCGAGTTGACTCAGTCACGAGTCAAACTCGTGACCAATCTTTTTGTTTCAGGTTATAAACAAACGGGTTTTAATGTTTTGAGAAGTAAAAATGGTATCGAGAGTGTGTTTGTGTCGAGTTGGGTCACACCGTGAGCTAAGCTCACGGTATTGTTGATGTCCTTGATTTATTTTGATTGTTGTGAGCTTACTTAATCTTGTGTCAATGCTATAGTTTAAATATCACCATTTGACTGATTTTCAGGTTTTACGGAGGCATTATATGGAGGGTTGTAAATTATGTTTAAGTAATTGTAATAATAGGTTTAGGGGTGTTTTAAATGCTATTTAATGTTTAATTGTAAGATTTTGGTCTGAATTTCTAGTTATGCTTGTTTTCATTGTACACAATGCTTTGCTTGTTGTAATTCTGAAAAATCCTTGCTTTAAAGTGTTGTAAATATTGCATAATTTTTTGTACATTTGAATTTTTTGGAGAGAGAGTCATTTGTCTATTATATGTAGTATAGATTACTATATATTAAAACTATTTATATACTATTTATTAATTATCTAAATACTAAGAAAATGTAAAATAAACCTAAATAAATAAAACTAAAACTTAGAAAAGTTAAAAATACTATAAAAGAAATTTTGAAACTAAAAATATATTTATTATACAATTACTCTATTTATTATTAGTTATTTACTATTATCTAATTACTAATACTATTATTTAATTACTATAAATACTAAATAAGCAAACAAAAATCTAAAACTTTTTACATAATTCTAATATACTAATAAGAACCTAAGAAAAATATAAAAACTATATTTTATATACAGAAATAAGAAAACTTAATTAAAAACTATTATTACTTAATTAAACTATTTAAACTAAATTAATTATTATACATACTAAACTTATTTATAAAATTATAAAACTTTTTATAAAACTACTTTTCCATCATAGGATTCCATAAAAAATATAAAAAGTTCATAAAAATTATAAATAAGCAGTTTTATAAATTACTTACTAATTATTTACTAAAAGAAAAGTAAACTAAATTAATTATTAAAAATACTAAATGTACAGTAAAAAATGTGAAAAAATTACAGAAACTAAATAATATTATGAAGAAGCTAGGAAAAATAAGTTGGGTCACCCAGCTTATCCCAATAAGCTGCTATAAGCTACACAGTCCTAATAAGCTAAATGGACCAAAACCATATTAAGTATTAAATTTGGTAGAGAGTGAATGAAAAAAGACCAAAGGGCGACTGGCATCCAGGTACAAACTATCACTCTCATAAGGGGGAGGTCTCAGGTTCGACCCTGCCTCACCCCTTTTTACCAAAACATTTATTTTTTGATTTTTTTTTTTTTACAAAACTAATAATAAGCTATATATAGGAAACTTTAACAAAGGAAATATTTTTAATATTCACAAATAAACTCTGTGTGAGCTTATTTTGGGCTCAGTTCATGGAAAAAGGCAAATAAGCCATAAGCCCTCTAAATAGAGGCTATCACTTAGCCTTAAAAGGTTTGTTTTTGGCTTTTATGTTTTCTGGAATACTTATATACTTATATTAAACAAGTTTAAAGAAAAAGGAAGTTTACAAACTAAGAAATAAGCTGTGTGGGGCTTATTAGCTTAAACAGTTAAGCTATGCTTAACTGTTGGGACATTAAGCTTGAATGAGCTTCTAATAAGCCATACAGTTGAAACAAAAGTAAGATAAAGGTTTATACATATAATATTAATAGGTTAAAAGAAAATGAAACTTATAAACATGGGGAATAAGCTGTTTCACAGCTTATGACCACTTTAAGCATTGAGCTTACAGTTGGGTCATAAGCTTGAAACAAGCTTGAAAAAGGTTTACAAAGGGAAATAAAGAAAAAGAAAGGTGTGTATAAGTTATAGAGACAATATGAACAAGGACTTATGCACTGGAACAAGCCAATAAGCTAAGATGAGCAAATAAGCTTTTCCAGTTAATCACAAATCCAAACAACCCTGCATGCTATTTGAATGGCAAAATAAGCTCAGAGAATAAGGTGAATAAGCCAAATAAGAAGTTGAAGTAGCAAGGTGTGCTGGTTGGGTTTCCAAAAAGCTCAAGCTCAAGTTGTGGGGTCCACAGCTGAGCTTTTGAGGAGCTTGGGAAAAAGGGACCATTTCCCTGAGTATGCATATTTCTCAGCATACTTAGAAACATGGGACAATCTCTAAGCTAGGATCAAGCTTATCAAATAAGCTTGGTATGGAAAATATTAAGCTGGGTCATGAAGTTTGGTGGATTGGCTTCTCAAAAAGCTAATTCACATAAGTTGGGACCCACTGAGTAGCTTATTATGGACTTATGAAGTTGGTGAGTTGACTGGGTGATTGATAGCAACTCAGGGAAAGGACAAAGTTCAAGCTAAGAGCAGCCCTAGTAAAAGGGCTTGTGAGTAAAAATTAAAGCTTGAAATGTGAAGATTAGCTGCTTAGCTTCTTAAAAAGCCAATAATCACAAGCACAAGCTCAGTAATGAGCTTGTGATGGACTTGTGATTGTGCTTGTTTACACTGAATGCTCAGTGTAATGGTTTATTATGAGGCACATAATTAAGCAAAATAAGCAGACCAAATAAGCAATTAAAGACAAATAAGCACTTGATTCAAGTAACTAGCCACATGGGCATCACAAACAACCAAGATACACAGGCTAACACTCACTACACAAGCTTGTGCAAGCTTATGAAAGTAGGTGTCAAACCTGTGCACAGGGGAGGTTAGTGAAGAATCACCTAAATAGAAGCACCTAATAAGCACTCTAATCAGCTAGTATAAAAATTATAAAAAATAGTAACATGAAGATAAGCAATAAAACTAAATATTCCTACAAGCTCATGATCTAATATCAAATAATAAGTCCACAATGAAATTCAAAAGTTAATTCAAAAATCATGTAGGCTGAAAATTTGACTTTCCTAATTAACAACTAAGTTGACTTAAGTGAGCTTGAACCTAGATTTACTGATTAAGTATGTTAAGTTAAGCTATGATAAGTCTAAATTAAGCTATAGTAACAACATCTAAGCTAGATTTAAGATTATGGAACTCAATACTCTAACAGATTTCATACTAGATAAGATTACACACTAAGTTGACTTTTACACTAATAAGTCCTATATGTTATGACTGTTATGAACCATATTGAACTAAATAAACATGCAGTAACAAGAATCAAGGACAATAACATGCAAGAACTCAGGTAAGCAGCTTGATCCAAACACACCTTAGCAAGGCAGTTTTCTAGATTAGTGTTACAAATCCACAAATTAAAACATGAAACTGATTCCTAACACTTGTTTATGATGTAATTAGACAAGATGAACACAAAAACACAGATTTAAACAACATATACCTAAGAATTACCACTAAGCTAAAATTAACTGAAAATATGAAATTACTAGAAACTAATAATTCCAAAACACAACCTACAAATTTTAATCTATATTATCACTATCTAACACCACAGGAACACAAATTAACAAGATCAAAGATATTTGAACAATGGAACAGTAAATGACAAAGAGGGTAAAAAAAATGTGACTTACAAGTGAGTCATGCATAATTCCAAAGAACAAGGGCCTAATTACCTTCCTACAGTCTACCATGAGACTCTACTACCCTGGTACTCCTAAGAACCTGAATCATCCTGCAACTTCCTTCTAAAACCAGTCTTCTCCATTTCATATTCCATTTTCACTATTTTTTTGTGATTTTCTATTTTTAATTGATTATTGCTGATTAACTTAATCCACAAGCTTATATAGCTTACTGAGAACTACATAGTGTTTGTTGGAGTCCATTAAATAACATTCATCAACAGGAAAGTAAATGACTTGAACTAAAATTGGACAAAGTAAGATTACTTTGAAAACTGAAAGATAGATTGAAACTGATAGAACTAAGTTTGTTTTTACACTTAAGCAAAGGTAAAAAACAACTTTGAAACAGAAATTAAAAGATTACACTAAGATTACACTAGTTTAATTAATCTACTTGACCTAGGCTAGTCCAAAAGGTAGTTTTCTTCATTCTCCTTCTTTTTCTTTATATAGATGACCAATTTGCATCCTCCCAGCTTCCTTAATGTATCCCACTTCCATTTTTGACCATTGATATAGTCAAACCAATCCTAGCCTTTGAAACTATTTTGGCGCCAAAACTGTAACACGTGGCTAGAGGCAGTTTGATGGCAATTAATTCATCTTGGTGTGTTGTGGAGAGTTGGGGAGACAATTGAGATATTTTGGAGCCAAGTTGGGGTGGTTTTGGTTCAAAACAGGGGGTAAGGGTAGTATTGGGGTGAAAATGGGGTGGGAATGCATTAAGTGGAGTGTGGGCTGGTGTGTAGGTGTAAGGATGAGCTGGGGAGACAAGGGAGAGTAGTAGGTATTGAGGTGGTAGTAGCAGGTGGCAGTTACAGGTGGAGATGGAGAGGTGGAAGGGTGAGGTGGAAGAAGAAGAAAAGCGGGGTGGTTTGTTTGTCTGTTTTATTTATAAACAAAGGGGGTTGGGCCGGGTAATAATTTGGGCCAGGGTTTAGGTTGGGCTGGGGTGGTATGTAAATGGGTTTGGATTGTTGGGTTTTGGATTTGGTTTATTAATAGTACAAGGACCAATTTGTAATTTCTGAATTGTTGAGGGGCCTGATTTGTAACTTTCCCAAACTTCTCATAAGGACCAAACCTGCAATTAAACATTAGTACAAGGACCATAATTGCATATTTTTATTATTTTAAACCCAGGGACCATTTTTGTAATTTTCTGAAAGAAGAAGGGTTAAACTTGTAATTTTTCAAAAGTTTATCATAAGGACCAATATTGTCAAACATTAATAGAACAAGGACCTTTTATGATTTTTTTACAAGTTTTGATTGACCAGGGACTAGATTTGCCAATTTATCAAAGATCAGGGACTGAAACTGTAAATTATGTATGTTTTGCATGTTTTTCATCAGTTTTCATCCCTTATGCACTTTAACACCTAAAAACATAATTTGATGATATTTCCTGTATTATGAGGCAAATCTGTATGTTTTCATATGTTTTATAGCTTAAATGTGACAGAAATGATGAGTATTTAGACACTCATCACTTTTCTTCGCAGATCTTGTCAATAATTCAAACATCATTTTATTGTTGCAACGAGATTTAAATTTTAATTAAGAACGAAAGTGAAATACACAACCTATGATTCTAAATACCCAACTTGTGTATAAACTAACAAGTGGAGCAGTGGTGGGTGTTAGCGACGATGGAGCAATGGTAGTGAGGATGTTTTATGTTTGTGATGATTGGGACAATAGTGGGGGTGGTTTTGTGTATATGCTGATGCATTTCAACCATCATCTTATTCATCTTCTCAACAAACCAAACCACCACCAAAACCAACCATAACATTCACCCACACTCCGCCAAAATACACATAAACAAAACAAAGTCAAACCACAACCCACACCCTGCCAAGATCCGCCCAGATCTAGCCGGATTCGGTCAAGATCCGGTTGTGGTTGTTTGTGGCAGTGACGATGGTTCCCTGCCGTTAGTCTGTGGTGACGGATAGTGGTGGCCGACGGTGGTGGAGGACAATGGCCTGAATATAGTGTTGTGTTTGTGTGGGTTGTATGTTTAGAGAGAATTTTTTAGAGATGCAAATGAGAGTGATTGAAGAAGAATGAGTTGGTTTTGTCTTGGTTGGTATTTTTCTTAATCCATTTAGTTGTTTTTAATAAAATACATCAAATGACAAAATAACCTCTGTGGTTGTGGTTGTTTGTGGCAGTGACGATGGTTCCCTGCCGTTAGTCTGTGGTGACGGATAGTGGTGGCCGACGGTGGTGGAGGACAATGGCCTGAATATAGTGTTGTGTTTGTCTTGGTTGGTATTTTTCTTAATCCATTTAGTTGTTTTTAATAAAATACATCAAATGACAAAATAACCTCTCAATAAATGGTCAAACATGGTCAAACTAACAGTGTTAATGAATTTGTACTGAACATGTTACGGGTCAACAGATTTTAGAGTGGATCCAATATTTTTTTGAAAACTGGACTGAAAATGAAATACCCGGTAAATCACAAGGACCAAAAATGTAATTAACTCTTTATTTTATTTTCCATTTTCAAACAACTAATATGTCATCCATTAAATAAAAATACAAATTATATAAAACGAAAAATAGAATGCAAGGAAAAAAACTTTAAACAAACTTTTTAAATATACGGGTATAAGTGAAACTTTTATATATCTAAAAGGTTAAACACATACACATACTTTCAAAACACACACACACACAATCAACACATATAGATCGAAAAGAATAAAATAGCTTGTTGATAAACAAACGGTACCCCCTAACGACGTTGGTTTTGGCTTAAGGCCGGTGTGTTAACGTCGAAAATGCCGATGCCAACTCATCATAATGTCGAGCTGTGCATTACGACACCTAGAGCTCTGAAGCATTATTAAACACACGTTTTTTAAGTACATGCTTTGGTATATCTTACGCTGGTTTTTATGGAGAGCGTCCCATCACTACTATCACTTCCATCGCGCGTGATCTCCCATAAAAGAGCCTCCATTACCTCTATTTTTTGCACATAGTGGTGATCACCTTATTTTTCTTTGTTTCTATCCATTACCTCTATTTTTTGCACATAGTGGTGATCACCTTATTTTTATTTGTTTCTGAGTGTGTGTGAGAGGTATTTTATGATGTATATTTGTATAAAATGAGTATTTTTAATGGTGGTGACCATAGAAGGTAAAGAAATGATGGGTTTGGTGATGTGCTGAATGATGATGACGCTGATATGAAGATGATAATAGTAGTTAGTATAAAAATCTAGCCATAACGTTAATAATAGCCGCAAAACAAGTTGCATACAAGCTGATAAAATTGCTTGAGAATTAGCAAGTACTTATGTTGCTTGACAACGAATTATATGATTTTGTATAATCAAAAATTTAACAAAAAGAGTAAATTGCAAAAACTATTCGTGTTGTTTGGTCGAATTGCAAATGCAGTCCTTATAGGTTGAAATAGTGTAACGCAGTCTTTGTGAGAAACTTTAGTGTGCAATTATTGTCACTTGCAAAGTGGCATGGATTGCTCCCACAAATTTTTAAGGTTCATTCATTCTCATGTTAGGGACAATAATTGCACATTAACGTGTCTCAAAAAGACTACACTTGCACTTTCAAAATTGTAAGGATTGCACACTACAAGGACAGTTCTTGCAATTTACTCTTAAGACCACCCGTAATGGTCACCAAGCAACATGGTGGTGTGACCTACGCGCGTGGTCCTCCTTTACACTGCCCACCCCCACACTACCACTGCGGGCGGTGGTGGTTTTAATAGTGTAACACAATCTTTTTGAGAAACTTTAGTGTGCAATTATTATCACTTGCAAAGTGGCATGGATTGCGCCTGCAATTTTTTAAGGTTATGTTTACGTATGTTATGTAAATCAGTTTAGAGATGAGATGGGGATGGTTTTGTTGTTTGATTTCCCGTGTTGAACGGTAAGGACATAGATGAGATTGATATAGATCAACAAGCTCGAGTAACACTTAAACAAGAGCCATGCTTCACTGCTGTGAGGCAGTATTTGCCCAAAAGTGTGAAAAAACTTGTATGATTGTGTTTTTTGCTCTCCTTTTATAGAGAGGCTTTGTAGGGTTTAGAGGTAAACCATTTGAGGATGATCAACGACTGCTAGAGAGCCAGGAGTTGATCATCCAGGAGCAAACAAGGAGGACATATGTCATTCGTCCTTTAGCCCATACGTAGATGTGCTTGTCGTGCGTCCCCACTGTGTAATATTAGATGGTACATCTTAACCGCTAGTGACAGTTGGGGAGCAGTAACTTTGTCTTACTTAGTCAGGCCTGAGAGGTCTTTCCAGGCTCTACGTGGCCTAGGATTAAGCCGGGTTTTATCAAGTGTTGATTGGGCCTTGGTGAGGGGCTTGATTCGAGCGTGTGATTAATGGGCTTGGAACATTGATACTGATACGCTATCAAGTCCCCCCAGTCTAGTATCAAATCATACACTGATGATGCAATGCTGGACTTTTTGTACCTGAGTCTCCCCGGTCCGTGCTTGTGCTACAAGGGTTTGCTCCCAGGCCCTTTATTGCCAGGCTGGTGGTTACATTTGTTTTTGGTGATGATGACTAGATGCAAGCTTTTTACCTCTATCAAGGTTGTAAGCTGGGTTGGGAAAGGTATGTACTCGATGTTTGCACGAGGAAGTGTATAAATATCCCGCTTCGGGTTTATTCGCTATCTTTGGGATTTGACGCGTCTTTATTGCCTTTGAGATTCTAGACGACGTCATCCTGACATTTCTTGAGCGGTTTGTATTGCTTTTCCTTGTGTTGATGTCAGGTGTACTCGCGCCTTTGGATGGTGTTTATCATACGCCTCACTAAATGTATTTTTTCGAGTGGGCGTTTGCCAAGTGTTACTCGTTGATTCATTTTCTTTGCCTATAAATAGGGCTAGAAAGGTGGGGAGGTTACAACTTGAAACAATAAGGCCTTTTTTTCTCCCATTCTTCCACATCATTCTCAAACCCTAAAAACTTCTCTCAAGAAGATTTTTCGTAGGTTTTTTATTATATTTTTACGAAGGGCATTTTGTCTTCCTTCGATTTTTGTGGTGTGAGATGAAGATTAGTCGTTTTAATGACGAAGACATTTGTGGTCTGGGATCCTTTACCCGTGTATGGGGGTTGGATATAGGGACACTTGCTCCTCTTCCATCCTTGTCTAATGTTGCCATCCTTTGGGTGTATTTAGATCCCGGTGGAGTTTTGCAAGTGATTGTTAGGATGGAAGGCGCAGAGGGTCTTGCTTCTGACTTCCTATCATCCTTAAAGTCCTATCAGGGTGATTTGGTCGTTCTGATGTGTAACTTAAATGTTACATCGTATACTCAAGGTGGGTTTGGCCACCTTGGGGTGAAACTTAAATGTTTCACCGTACATCCAAGGCGGGGTGCATCGACCTCCATGGGTGGACTCTCCATCAGTAACCAGTTGTTACACCTGTATGTCTGTGTGGCCCTGGTAGTGGCTAACGCTCAGCTTAAGGTGGGTAACAATGCTCACATAACAATGATGGAGATGCTGAGGGTTGCTTCTGAGGTGGACGTTCAGGGACTAGTTGCTCCCAATGGACGTCCATTCTTCTACTGCGGAAAGCGAGATGCAATCACTATCAAACCAACGACAAAGACAACTTAATAAAGTTTCTAATTTGTTGTTTTTTAACATCAAATAAAGATGGTTAAAAGAACAGGAACACATACGATGTTTCTTCACAGTATTGCTGCCAGTTACGCTATTTTCCTTGTTAATCCCATGAGCATCTAGACGTATCTTTGCAAACTTGCATATGTCGTCCTCGACCTGAATAAATGAGCAAATAAATTAATAAAAAATCTACAAATAACAATTAAACTACTCTAATTATTTTAGCAAAAATCAACCCGCAGATAGGTCTAAAAAGGATGCATAAAGCATTAAAATTGTCGTTAAACTATCGACGTTATCATGTATGCAATCCACATACTCCCAAAAGCATTTTTTTTTGCTTGCAGGGTCTAATATTAGAATACTGAGAGAAACAATATCACTACAAAAAAGAGTTAAATTCTCCAGGTTATTTTTCCACAGTATAGTCAAAAGTGGATTTTTTGTATTATTATTTTTATAATTTTTTTTATTTATTTTTTTAATGTTTTGCCACATTTATAAACGTCACAAATATATTAAAATGATACACATGTATAAGTGTGAATAAATTACAAAAGAGCGACACTTATAAGTGTAAGAAAACAAATTATAAATAAGCCACACTTAATTGTAGACATATTTTGTAATTTGGTCACACTTATATGTGTAGAAATTTAAGCAATGTTTTCACATTTTTTAACTATAAACATTTTGACTAATATCTCCATACTTATATGTGTAGGAAAATTTATCACACCCATTGTTACCTCAATGAACATGTGTGGACTTTATAATTTTACAAATTTTTAACCGTGGACATTTAGCCTTAAAAATGTGGACAATTCAACAAACTTTTTTTGTAGTGTCCTTGATTTCGTAAATTTTGAAATGTTTCTAAAGGAAACTTAAATTAAGCGAATAATTACCTTATATTAACTGATGCTTGAGAGAACAATCTTTCCATTAAAAACCTGATTCAATCAACACCAAGGGTATATAAGGAATAGTATCATTAGGCATAGTATTAGGTCAATTAATTAGGAATGAATATCAAAACTATATAATTTAATCTTATCCTCAAGCTGAATCATAGCCATCTCTGTACTCAGCGTAACAGACTCTTCCGATTCACCCTCAATGACTTCTCTCTATAAACATACACACAAACACATTTTGGTGTGTTCGATTTTTTCCTCTTCTTATTTAAAAAGCCAACAATATATAATTCTCGAATCTTTTTTCGTACAAAGTTGTGGAAATGATCAGTGGTTTGAGTAAATTATTTTGGTTATTTGCATTGATAGTATGTTTGTTTCCATTGTTGAATAATGGAGGAGTTATGGCTTTTCACAACGATTATATGAACTTTCAATCTTTAACCACAACGAATGTTAATCAAGTTTATAGAACTGGATATCACTTTCAGCCCTAGCAAAATTGGATCAACGGTATGCTTATTTATTTATTTATTTTCTCCATACACGAAACTATGCGTGTGATAAACCCTAATTTTCCTTTTAAGTTGCTTTGCCTATACTTTTTTTGCTCCAACATATTTGAGATTAGCAACTGTAAATATATATGTTGCATATTGTGTAGCGTAATATCGTTGCATGTGTAATATGTATGCATGTAGCTATATATGATTGTTTCATGGTTTTTATATATTGATTTTGTTATGTATAATTCGCTTTAAACATACACAATGGGCTGTTAGGTTGTTGTCATGAAAGCATTTGTTATGATGATTTATTTATCTGGTTGATTATCACAACTGCACATGGCCTGGGTATAAGTTAACATGCAAGCATAAAATCACTAGTTTATGATTAGTAAATTGTACTAAGGTTTTATCGACCTTTAGTTATCTTTGAAATATACATGGAATAAGTCAAATAAATCTTAACTGTGTGTGAAGAAAATAGCCAAGCATAAATATGGAGTATCAGGTTCAACAAGCAACAAATCATTTTAGATATTTATTGTTGAAAATAGAACTTAATTCTCATCAGTTTAAAGTAAAGTAAAGTAAAGTAACTCCCAATACCGTCTTCCACGGGTTATGGGTCCCAATACCCCTTCCGGTTTTACCTGTAGAAAAGGACCTCCAGCCTTTTGTAGGGAGTGAGGATCGAACCCTTGACCTCTTGGTTGAGAGGCAACGGGTTTTCCAACTGATCCAACCCTACTTATTGAAAATAGAACTTAATTCTCATCAGTTTATCTATATATAATATACGTATACTATGAAACTAACATATTATTTTAATTTTGCTCAAAAATAATATTAAGACTGGATATTAGTTATTGCAATTTTTTGGAGGTAAAATAAATGGTTAATAAATAAAATTAAGCTTTCACGTATTAAATCTATTGCCAACAGTCACTCAAATAATACTAAGAGTGGTGTTTTTATCTTTCACAGAATTAGATTTTGTATTCAGAAAGGAGTGGGAGCTCAGCTTGTATCTAGACTACCATCCAACTTTATGTAAAATTATTATGTTTCAATAATAATAATAATAATAATAATAATAATAAATTAGTCACAAATACATTTTTAACCTTTACACTTTTTAGTAATATGCATTATTAGTAGGTATGTTAAATGATATTGTAGGCGTATTTGTTTTTATATATAACAAATACTAGTGTGTACCAAATATCTGATTGATTCATTTTTAAGCACAGACGTGTTATGTAAAAAAGAAGATGTTTTGTTAGTAAATTATAGAAAATTTTCTTATCGTAATTATTACATTTCAAAGTATATACGAAAACATCACGTGTCAAAAATGGAAAAAGTAGGCGTATTTGTTTTATTCTAAAATGAAACTGCAAATTGGTAAATCCAAGTGAAAATCATAGAAGTGAATAGTGAATTAGTGATGCGTGCGTTGCTGCTATTGCTTACTCCCTAGTTTTCTATATTTTTTATTACCGAGTAATTTTTTATATTTGTAGAAAACTATTTTTGGGAAATTCAAATGAACTTCTTAAATATACATCATGCATGACTAAACTAACCTTTCTGTACAAGTAAACTTCATTTGTGAAGATAAAAAAAAAAAAAAAATTGTTTATATATCATTAATAGTTTTGATTTAGATTTTTGAAAATAAATAAATAAACGCCTTGCTCTGAAATAGTGAAATCATATGCATTATCCATCAATTAAAGAGGAGTTTAAAGTTGCTTTTAGTTAGATATGTTTTTTTAGTCTTTTATCTTTAATTTTGGAAAAGTATGAATTGTTAAAATAAGTATTACTCCGTAATATAAAAAACGTGCTCAAATAATATTGAGCAAGCTACTTTGAAGAAAGAAAGGGATTTGATAACAAAAGAAGCAACGAAAGTATATAAAATATGTTTTCTATTTATCCTTGTTAAATTAAGATATGGTGATAATTTATGATGTATAGAAACTTTAGAATAAATCCGACTTAAACGCGAACATGTTTTGTTTGATACCCTCATTTCATATGTTTGATCCATTCTTTCCTACACTAACATGTCATATAATCTATATTCTTTTGATCAAGTTCCACTAGTCGAATTATATATCAATTAACATAGAGCTTTTAAACCCACTACACAAATGTTTTAATTATAAGAGCTAAATAGACATATAGTAAGTCGATGGGTGATCACCCAAATTCACAAATTTGATTTGTATATATATTTCTTTTTATACGTTGATCAAATTGGATATAGTTTCAAGGGTCAAATTTATGGGTTAGAACTTAGAATATGATATCAAGGCTTGTTTGTTGTGGTAGATTTTCACCACACCTTTGTGGAAAAGTGTACCAAAAGCGACCAAGACATTTTTCAAAAACATGAAATTTACCTCAAGAAAAAAGTTTCGAGAGCGTAACATTTTACCAAAGTACCCTTGATTCTTTTGCTAATTTACCTTAAGAAAAAAGTAACGAGCTTAAGTTAATTCAACTACGAGATGGCAATTTCTCGTGTATAGATCTGTCTCGATGAATTATACATTTGTTACTTTGTAGAGAAAAGTAATAATATATGTTCTTTTGGTTTATTTTTGTTACTATTGTGTGTCTTATCTCTCTATCAAACTGATGATTTTATTTGGTTTTTTGCATGATGCGCGTTTTTTGCATGATGCGCGCTGCTGAAACAATTTAAATCACATAGATCCCAATGGTAAGTTTATTTCTTAATTGTTCATTACATATATTTTATGATTACAGCTTTAGAATTATAATTATATTTGCTATTTGCTTTTGCAGCACCAATGTATTACAAAGGATACTATCACTTGTTCTACCAATATAATCCAAAAGGTGCCGTTTGGGGAAATATTGTGTGGGCTCATTCTGTATCAAAAGACTTGATCAACTGGATTCCTTTAGAGCCAGCAATCGTACCATCAAAACCTTTTGATAAGTACGGATGTTGGTCTGGCTCAGCCACAATCCTTCCGGGGAACAAACCTGTTATTCTATACACAGGAATAGTCGCCCAAAAGCCAGCACCAGGTTACCAGGTCCAAAACTACGCCATACCTGCAAACTATTCAGATCCATTTCTCCAGGAATGGATCAAGCCCGATGACAACCCAATTGTAAAACCAACATCAGAAAATGTGTCCTCTTTCCGTGACCCTACAACCGCTTGGTTCAACAACGGTCATTGGAAAATGATTGTAGGTAGCAAACACAACCAGCGTGGCATTGCTTACTTATACAGAAGCCGTGATTTTATTAAGTGGACTAAGGCCAAGCATACACTCCATGACAAACCGAACACGGGTATGTGGGAGTGCCCTGACTTTTATCCAGTATCAACTAGGGGAATTAATGGGGTCGAAACCTCAGTATTAGAGGGATGTATTAAACATGTTTTTAAGGTTAGTCTTGATATTACTAGATTTGAGTATTACACGATTGGGACATATAACGCAATTAAAGACAAATATTACCCAGACAAGTCGTCTGTTGATGGTTGGGATGGCTTAAGATATGATTATGGTAACTTTTATGCATCAAAAACATTCTTTGACCCGGCTCAAAACCGGAGGATTTTGTGGGGTTGGGCTAATGAGTCCAGCACAAGGGCTAATGAGGCCAACACAAGTTTTGGAAATGTCACAAAGGGATGGGCAGGAATTCAGGTAAAATACATTAAATTAAATTTCTATATAAGTTATTATTATTATTATTATTATTATTATTATTATTATTATTATTATTATTATTATTATTATTATTATTATTTGTGTTATGATTAAAAATTGCTTACTAAAATTGTAAGTTGGAACTTATTATGTGTAGTTGATTCCACGTATGGTATGGCTGGACCCTAGCGGAAAGCAACTGCTTCAATGGCCAATTCATGAATTGGAAACTTTAAGAGGTGACAACGTGCACCAAAGCAATGTGAAGCTTATGAAGGGGGATATTGTTGAGATCAAAGGAATTACAGCTGTTCAGGTTTGTTACTTTTGCATTATTTGTAGCACATATTTTGATAACTTTTGGTACAATAAGATTCATTTGTTACTATTGACATAATACAGGCGGACGTGGATGTGACTTTTACATTTTTGAGCGTGGATGAAGCTGAGACTTTTGACCCAGAATGGTCCAAATTACCCAAGGAAAATCTTGCAATGGAGATATGTGCGCTTAAGGGTACTAAACAAGGGGGCTTAGGGCCTTTTGGACTTTTAACGTTGGCCTCAGAAAAGCTCGAAGAATACACTCCTGTTTTCTTCAGTGTTTTCAAAACTGTCGGTAGCAAGCATAAAGTTCTCATGTGTTCCGATGCTTCAACGTAAGATTTCATTCTCTTTTTAGCCATTTCTCTCTTAGATTCATAGCTAACTATTTTTTTTTTGGACCCCTGTCAAGTTCCTCATAAAAGGGTTCGATAAAATTATCAATTCCGTCCCTAATTGTTTTCATTTTCTGTATGCAGTTCGTCTCTGAACAGGAATGCGTATAAACCATCATTTGCTGGATTTGTGGACGTCGATCTAGCTGAAAAGAAGCTTTCGGTTAGGAGCTTGATTGATCACTCTGTGGTAGAAAGCTTTGGGCAGGGTGGAAAGACGGTTATAACATCAAGGATTTATCCAACACTAGCAGTGGGTGACAATGCACATTTGTATCTATTTAACAATGGTACCGAGACAGTCACTGTTGAGACATTAGATGCTTGGTCGATGAAGAAGCCTCTCCTAATGAATTAAACTACGGTGTATTAGTCAAGAAATGAATTAATTAGTTCACGTACGTTTTTTATTGGGGTTGATCATTCTTAATAACTTTTCTTGAACTTGATTTCAACTAGTCTTTATTTTTATTGTTCTAGATGTATATGTTTGATTGGTGTTGGTTGATTGCAACATATCAATAATAAAAAGTATCATTCAAAATTGCACCAGAAAAACAGACACAGTATTGTTGTTGCACCAGAAAAGTATCATCTTTATTATTGTCTTCAATCTTAGAAAATTTAGCAAGGAGCTACCCAGAAAAACATATACAACAATTTGATATTTATAAAATACCTGTTACATTATCGAATAGGGTAATGTTTTTGTTGAGTTCTTGATAGTAGCTTATAGTTGAGGGGTCTAAGTGTAGATTAGCTCTTATATGTTGTTACTCGTGTTAGGATAGTTGGTTTTTGCCTTGCATGGTAAGCTTGTTACAGCCGACTATCTTGTTTCTTTTCTTTCCTTGTATCAAACCGACTCCAAGTCCCCCCTTAGAGCATTAGGTGTAGTTAGGGAGTCTTCACAACAAACCCCCCCCCCCCCCCCCCAAACAATAAACCTCAACTTTCCCATTAAGGCCCCACATCTTACACATTTATTTTTTTATTCATTTCATTAAATTAATTAAATTCATTTCACAATTACTTAAAAATAACATAACATACTAATTTTATTTCATCAAATAAAAAAGTTACAATACGGAAAAAAAATACAACACATACGACACTAAAAAAAAGGAATCTAATTATTACTATTTCGTTGAATTTCTTCCCATTGTTGTTGTTGCCAAACATGCTCGATGAGACATATTTGAAGCTTTGAGTGTGTGCGTTTATCATGTAGTTATTTGGATTTTCTTCTTTGCGTTGCGCAACGTTCGATCCATGACTGTTGCATATTTGGTGTCGGAGGAATATATATTTCGGCAGCGTCGGATATATCAAAATTTTGATCTTTCAAAATCATGTTATGCATTATGATGCACGAGTACATGATTCTCCGTAACTTGCCCACAGTAAATGCACGCGTCGGTTGGGCAATAATATGCCAACGTCCTTGGAGGACACCAAAAGCTCTTTCGATATCTTTTCGAGCACTTTCTTGTTTCGCTTTCCATGCGGCATTTTTTGGGTTGGTTGCAACAGTAAAGGACTTGACAAACGATGCCCACTGTGGGTAAATTCCATCTGCTAGATAATACCCATTTTTAAATGTACGTCCGTATACTTCAAACGGAACTTGAGGGCCAATATCGTCAATCAGGTCGTCGAATAACGGAGAATTATATAAAACGGTCAGATCGTTATTCACACCTGCCACACCAAAAAAAGCATGCCAAATCCACAAATCATAAGACGCAACAACTTCAAGCATTATAGTTGGATATTTTTTTATCACCTCTGTGAAATTGCCCTTGCCATTCTTTTGGGCAATTCTTCCATTCCCAGTGCATACAATTGATGCTTCCCAACATTCCCGGAATCTTATGAACCATGCTATGTGCTTGGTATAAGTTACGAACGTCATCCTCAGTTGGTTTTCTTAAAAACTCCTTCCCAAACAACTGGATTATGCACATAGTAAAAAAATCTAGACAATCGCGTACACAGTGTTCACCTATTTGTAAATACTCATATAATAAATCAGGTGATATCCCGTACGCCAATTGGCGTAGGGAACATGTGCATTTCATTATCACACTAAAACTCATTAGACCCGTAGCATTGGGTCGTTGTCTAAAGAAATCAAAATGAGCATGAAGAGGATCATGAGTGTCAATATATGTTTCAATACCTTCGACTATTTGTAAGAATAGTTTACGGCTCATACGGTAACGATGTCGAAAATTGTCTTCAGGATATTTTGGTTGGTCACCAAAATAGTCGGCCCGTAGACGTGCTTCAGCAACTTCACGTTCACGCTGAATGTATCTACGGCGATGTGAAGGACCGGCTGCTTGATTTTGCAACTCTTGCTCGTGTTCGAACTCTTGGATAATCAGCTCTAGATCCTGTATCTCTTCAAAGTCACTAACTTCGGAATAAGATGATTCACTCATGGTTTTTGCTTTGGAATGAAATGTGTTAGGTTTTTTGGAATGAAATGTGTGAAATATGTGTAGTATATATAGGAGTATATATAGGAGTAATATGTTATGGTTTAGAAAGTAAAAAAAAAAAAGAAGAAGGGACGAACGTTAAATAAAAATAAACGTTGTGTAACGTTTACAACCTGCAAAAGCTGCCAAGTACCTCCTTTTCATCTTCGCCGTGGCCACGAGGAGATGCCCAACAAAGAGGAACGGCGAGGGCATCGTGGTGTAGAGGCGAGCTTCGGCTCGCCGTTGGTATAGCCACGTCGGACGGCGAGCTCCTTCAACGAGCCTACACCTAATGCTCTTATCTCTATCAAAGCGGGGCAGGGGAAGGGGGTGGTCAATTGTACCATCTATCTTTTTTTCTAGTTCTTAATATACGAAGCGTTTGAAAGCCATACATGTGTGTTTATTTTCTGTCGTAGGACCAAGTTGTGTGTGCGTCGAGGCAGTGGCGGAGCTAGAAAAATTTTCGTGAGAGGGCCGAAACAAATTTTTTTTTCAGGAAATACATTAAATGGGAGGACCGAAATAATTTTTTTTTTGGGAAATACACATGAAATCGCAAATAAATACACTAACGGGTTTAAACCTAGGGGGCCGGTACCCTCCCCGGTCCTCACATAGCTTCGCCCATGCGTCGAGGTCATCATTAAATCGAGTTATCCACTCTAGCATTCAGATTTGTTGTAGGACTTTGCAACAGTTGTTCCCCTAAAGCCTTAGCCAATCTAAAGATGATCAATCGAGCGACTGTACACCAATTTGAGATTCATCCACAAAAGGTGTATATTGGCCGGAACACCTTAACCCCGGGTGCCTTTTGGCACCAGCCATTAGCTCCGGTGTAGGGAAATGGTTGCACTTTTATTAATAAAATCCAAATTACGATAAATAAAATTAACAGTAAATAAATAACAGAAAAATAATTACAAACAGAATGTAGACCCTAATAAACGATAAATTAGATAAAACAATAAAATAATCAAAAAGACTTATTTGATCACCAAATAGAGATCAACAACGAAGCACTGAAATCCGAGGCACGTGTTTGACACGCTTCCTTTAAAACAGATTCGCCGTGTGTTTCCCAAGGTACAACAGCCAAAACAGTAAGTTGTATTGTCAGACTTAACTAAACTACCATGAATTTCATTTTAAGAGATACGTATTCCTTGATGCGTGTTAAACTTGTGGAATTAGGGCCTCTATTTATACACAATAGACTCCTTCTATGTTTACCCATCCCACTGATGTGGGATTGAAAATAAACTACTTTTCCTCTTTAGGCATGGTATCGAATGCCTAACTTTGAGACCTGATATCTCATTCACATCAATTTTATTTTGGACACATAAAGGCTTATTGCGAAGCTCTCTTCGAAGAGAATGCAAACCTACAAACTATTACTTATATATATGACACATACATATAGATAATTGTGTCCAAAGTTGGCCAAAAGTCACTTTTGCCAACCAATTTTCCAACAATCCCCCACATGAATGGAGATCGGTCGTAATACAAAAATTACTATGAAATTCCAATAGTTGAATTTTGCAAAGGATAGATAGGTGTGACCCTTTGAACCTTCCTTTGTGAAATGCACTTAGCCTCTTAGCTGTTAGTAGACGTGATGTCTTTTAACTCAGCTGCTGTTTATGTAGACGACAATACACTTCACACAAGACTCTCCCTAACATTGTTAAGTCCTCATAGTCATGTTCATTATGGTCCTGAACATTTTCCTGGTTCTGCAAGAGCTCTTTAGGATTTTCGCCCCCCACAATTCCCTTCAAAGCGACCCCACTTCTCTCTTACATAGGTGATTTCATCTTGAATCATTAAAAACATATGCTTGTGATTTCATCTTGAATCATTATGCTTAATGATTTCATCTTGAATCATAAAAGCAATATGTTTAACCTCTCAACAAGTCACATTTATTATAGGAATGGACTAGGAAGTTACAATGTTAAGTAACTCCCCCACATTTATATGATTAGGTAGTCCTATTGAACCCAGATCTTAGGATCTCCAATCAACTGTGTTAGGTTTTTGATGAGGCAAAATTTGTTACGCTTTTAAGGGGCCATTTAAGCCTTAAGTCGTGATAATATGATCAATTATTACCATAAATCGTTTCTTTTGTCATTTTAGGTACTTTTGAGAAAAATTCTGGAAAACAAAGCATTTTGGACATTTTTGGAACGAAAAGTGAAGAAAACGACAAAGTCAAGAATCCAAGCTGGAAATTACACGTGACGGCGTCACCTATTCCAAAGTGACGGCGTCAGCCTTTGTGACAAGAGGTGGAAGTTACTTTTACACTTAACGCGCCAGAACAGAAATCAGCACTTAAAGAGTGACGGTGTCACCCTTTACCAGAAGAAGGTCGTCACGTGTATCTCTAAAGCGTGACGGCACAGAACCCTTATAAAGTGACGGTGTCAAGAAGTTGGATTGGGCGACAAGAAACCCTAGCCGCGGCGAGATGACGGCGTCAACCATCAAAAGGTGACGCCGTCACCCTTGTAAATCTATATATAGTTTTTGATTTTTCATTCATTAGTGTACAACTTTGGAGAGGAACTTTGTCACACAAACCCTAGGTCGAATTTCATAAGTTTTAAGGGTTTCATACCCTTGTCTCTTCCATGTTTAATGAAAGATAAGTAATCTATCAATCATTCAATATGTCTATGTGTTGTTTGATTCTATCTTACGCTTGTCTTTCTTTTAACATGCTAGGCTAGGTTTATTTGTGTTTGCTTAGATGTAGTGAAACCTAGTTATTGATTATTGGTTGATGGTTTACTATTAATTGTTGTTGGGTGATTGTTAATCGATGTTAGGCTTAAGAAAACTGGCTAATCTCCTATTCGGTAACTTGCTTGAACGTCTTAAGAAACATGAATCGGATGTGTACTACGATTTTAATGGTTGTATTTAATGCATAAGTGACTATTAAGGAAGCCATGGTAAGGATACTTAACGTGTCGCCATAGGAAGAGATAAAAGCTTATAGAGTTGGGGAAGATCGTACACGGCTCCACAATTGATATTAAGGAATGCAACCCGTTACCCACGCAATTGTAACAAGCTTATCAATCAATAAAAGATAACTAGGGAGTAATGAAATCTAAGTAAATACGCTTTCTCCATTTATAGTTTGACATTTTATTTTATTGTTATTTTATTTTTATTGCATTAGTAGTTATTTGGGTTAGTTGACTAGCAACTAATTCCGCCCACTCTTCCAAAACCCGAGATTTTACTTGCTTTCATTTAAAATATAAAAATACAAAAAGAATCATCCCTCACCTCTAGACCTAGTTAGATCAGTTTCAATCCTAACGAACACTATTCCCTTTGGAGAACGATCAATCCCCCGGTACTTGCCACTTTACTATACTACATCGATCAGGTACACTGCCTGGTGGGGATTGTAAGCTTCTCAAGATCCCTTAAGAAGTAAAACTTTCATGTAGACCACAATCCGCACATCAGTTTTCCTTCATATAAAGTCATTCCTTTAAGGGCTTTAGTACCATTCCTTTAGACGACTTACTAACTAACTCTCTACTTAAGCATTTTGTAAGCGGATCCGCGATGTTATCCATTGACTTTACGTAGTCAATCGTGATAACTCTAGTTGAGGGTAGTTGTTGAACCAATCAGTATCTATGATGGATATGTCTCGACTTACCTTTTTACATTATGATATGCGCTCTATCAATTTCCAATTGACTATCACACTTTATACAGATGGTCGTTACCGGTTTACACCATCTTGGTATGTCCTCGTAGATATCCCAAAGATTCTATAAATTTATCTTAAAAATAAATTTAAATTCCATCATAGATTTTGCTATAAAAGTCTATTTGAAATACTTTCAAGATTTCCAAGACATAGCTTCCTACGTAGTGTTAGACCCGTTTCCCGGGTACTTGGACCCCACCCTAGATGTATTGGACTAAGAGCCTTACATGGTTGGTTAGTCAACAAATGTCATGATGTGGTCAAACCCGATAGTCATAGTATTTCGTAATGTGGTTTTAGAAGTATTATGTGTCATAAGTAAGAGGGATAAGAACTTGAGGGACCTAAGTTGACAGAATCTCAAACTAGCACTAGAACCAACTTGTTTTAGTACTAAGGATGAATGGTTATAGGACCTAAGGGACTAAAGTTGCCATTTAGGAAAACTTCCAACTATCAAATGTCTAGAGAATTCTCTGGACTTCTATAAGGTTCATTTTGGATAAGAAGTATGTGTGTGTATGTGATGTCGGCAAGAGAGAAAGAGAGGGAAAGAGATGGGTCTTGATGGTCCAAGAATGGAGAAGATTAAGGTCTTATGCTAGGGTTAAGTTCTAGCAACAATCAATCAAGTAAGTACTCCTAATCTTGATTATGTTAAAGTTATAGTTTGTGATTAAAGTAGGAAATCATCATATGATCAAGGTATGATCATATGATGATTTAGAAAGGAAGATGGGTAAGTTATGGTGGGTTTTATATAAACCCTTGTTTATGATTATTGATTGTTATGTTGTTAGGTTTTGGCTAATTATGAAGGATGATGATGATGATGAATAGTGATGTTGATGTTGATGGTGTTATTGATTTGTAGCTTAGCTTGGATGAGCAAGGTAAGTAACTTGATTGATATGTGTTTAAGATGATTGTTTACATATTATGTGACTATAAGTATGAACCCGATGTGTTAGTTTTGGTATCCTTCGGGATAGCTCAGCTTGCCTTTTATGGCATGTATTTGGCATCCTTCGGGATGGCCTAGCTTGCTTTCATGGCATGGTTGTTAGCTTGCCTTTACGGCATGGTTGTTAGCTTTGAGTGTGGCCTTGATAGGTGGTTTGCCTAGTTAGCCAACTCAAGTGATAGATTATGAGTAGGGAAAAGCTAAGGTATGTTGTGATGTTTATGTGTTTATTGGTTGAAGTATTTGTGTAGCATATATGTGGACTAACATGTTAATCATGTGTTAATCTAGTTACTTACTAAGCGAAAGCTTATTGTTTAGTTGACAATGTTTTGTAGGTTACTCATGGGTGAAGCTATGGCTTGGATAAGAACTAAGGTTGGACATGTGAAGTAGAAGGAATGGTAAGAAAGTAGGAGCTAGGTAGTATACCGAGCTCAAGTGTCATGTTTGTACCCCCGTGAGTCATTAATGTTATGTAAAGTATGGTCAAGTGTCAAGTGTATAAATTGGTGGTCAATAGACAAGTTATAGTATAGTTCATGTGTTTACAGTCAAGTTAAGGGGGCGTTTGGCATAACGTCTAATTGTACCCATTTTGGGATGTGAACGGGTCAATGGTCATGGATCAAAGTTGTCATGGTTTTTAATGTTAAATGAGTGTTTGGTTTACGGTTAAAGTGTTAATTTTATGGTTAAAGGTGATATGGTTAAGTGTAGTATGCAAATGGGTCAAAATGGGTGTTTCCACCCGTTACTTTGTAAAGCACATTTTTGCGGGTCATTATGACCAAGTTTATGCATATAACTGATGTTTATATTATCCTAATGATTTTTGGAAGTTTTGGTGTAATGTCATGTTATAAAAGTCGTTTTTTCGGAAAATGGGTCAAAAGTGCATCAAAGGGATATGCAGAAAAAGGGGTGTTTGGGACAACAAGTAGTGCATAAAATGGGTCATGTTAGAAAAATCATATCTTTTAAACCGTAAGTCGTCACGGGTCGTGCCACCCGGCATTTTGAAGATAATTTAGTCTAGTATCATTTAAAATTAGTCTCATGGTCTGAAAGTTTATAGATTTTTGCCTATAGTGAAAAGAGTAACTACAGGTCAGTTTTGATACGTCGTTTCCATGCAAAAAAAGTTTTAAATTTTGGTCAAAGCGGGCACGGGGTGTAACAAATTGGTATCAGAGCTTCGGTTTAAGTGAATTAGGTTTCCACTATAGGTTTCCTAGTCTTAAACCACTCGTAGATTGCGATGGCCATAAGTTTGAGTAATGTGGAAAAGTAATTGTTAAGTGAGACGGATTATGTTTTATGCTAGTTGAACTTATAGATGAAAAGTGATGGATGTATGATATAGTGTTGATGTGTATGAGATGTAAGTCCGTAGAGGACTTGAAATGCGTAAATGATTAGTTAACCGTGGACCTCGGTTGGTGCCGGTGATTATGCGATAGTATGGTAATAGAATGCGAGTATTAATGCTAAATGGTATTAGAGATGGGCTAGTAAGTGGAGTAAGGTTTTATGATGCCTTAGTTATAAGGTAGACTAGTGCTTGCGGCTAGTTAGAATGTTGATGCTTAGACATAGTTTGATTGTTCAATGTGATGTATGAGCCATAGACTATATGATTTGATTATGATTATGAATGTTTTAACACTTGTTAGATAAGTGTTAAGTGTTATTGTTTATTTGACGTTAAGTCTATGGTAGTAGTTTATTATATGTCTAAGTTTTATGTGATGTACTTGAGAGCACGATTCACAGAAGTGTATGAGTTGAGATAGATGCATTGTGATGAGGCGAAAAATGAACCACTTTTAGGGGGTCATTTAAGCCCGGAATTGAATTTATTTGATCAAATATTGCCCTAAATCGTTCCTTTTGTGATTTTAGGTACTTTGGGAGTGAAATATGGAAAAGGAAGCAATTCGGACGTTTTTGGAGCATAAAAGTGAAGAAAACGCCAAAGTCTTAATTTTCCTTGCTGGGAACAGTAGGTGACGGCGTCAAGAAGAAAATCTTGACGGCGTCAAGAGTAATTTCCATGACGACCCAGTACAGATTTGATGGCGTCACGAAGTAGGGCGTCAAGAGTAAAATTCATGACGGCCTGGAAATGCATAACATATGACGGCGTCAAAAGTAGATCAAGGCAGTCCGAGAAGTATTTTGGCGGCGAGATGACGGCGTCACAAGATTTGTCTTGACGCCGTCAGACCCTATTTCCTATATATAGTTTTCTAATTTTCACATTAAAAAGAGAGAAGTTTTGGAGAAACCCTAAGTACGAACTTGGTGCGAATTTTACAGGTTTTTCAAGGGTTCTAAGCCCTTGATACCTTTCATGTGTAATTGAGATAAGTATTCTTTTAATTCAATCAATATGTCTATGTGTTGGTTGTCTATATCTTGTTCTTGTCTTAATTCCATCATGCTAGGCTAGATCTATCTTGTGTTTGCTTGGATCTAATGAAACCTAGATGTTAATTATGTGTTGATTACTTGTTTATAGCTGTATTGGATGAATAAATTCGATGTTAGGCTTAAGAAAACTGGCAGATCTCCAAATGGTAACATGCTTGAACGTTTTAGGAAACATGAACTGATGTGCACTAGGTTTTATTGGTTGTATTTAATGCATGAGCCACTGTTTATAATCCCTATGGTTGTGCTGGGCATGGCATAGGAGGAGATAAGAGCTCATAGGATTGGGGAGTTAAGTGCGCCACCCCATGAATGGTATTAAGGAATACAATCCGTCATCCACGCAACTATAACAAGTAATTAACGTGTAAAAGATGTCTAGGGAGTAGTGAAATCTAAGTAAACACATCTTCTCCACTTATTGCTCACAACCTTAGTATAATTTAGTTTATTTTCATTTTTAGTATTTTATTTTGATTGCATCTTTAGTATTGGGTTAGTTGACTAGCAACTAATTCCGCCCAAATCCTTCAAACCTGAGATTTTTACTTGCTTTCTAAAAAAATATAAAAATACAAAAAGAATCATCCCTCACCTTTAAAACTAGTATTTAGGTTTTCTAATCCTAGCGACACTATTCCTAGCTGAACGATCAATCCCCCGGTACTTGTCACTATACTATACTACAACGATCAGGTACATTGCCTGGTGGGGGTTGTAAGCTTCTCAAGATCCCTTGAGAGGTAAAGCCTGGTGCGATTCCCACGTATCAAGTTTTTGGCGCCGTAGCCTGGGGAATAGTTATTGTCTAGGTTAGAATCTCTTTTTATTAGGTCTACTTGCTAGATTCCTTTCTAGTGAGATTTTATTTTATTTTTAGGTTTTCTTTAGTCTATCTTATTTCTTTGTGTTTTAGTTCGTAACTCTTCACCACCCGACATCATGGACGATGGGAACATCCTTGAACCCGTCATCCCACCACAACAAAACCCACCACTAGAACCTCTTAGGCCCCGAACCTTAGGAGAGTATTCCCGACCTAGCCACCAAGGCTACTGAAACACCATTGAGCTCACCGGAGCCAATGTGACCCCCTTGCGATCCGACACCATCCGGTTAGTGCAAAGCGGATGTACATTCCATGGACTTCGTTCCGAAGATCCAAACCAACATCTTAAGGACTTCCTCAAAATCGTAGATTCCATAGACCTAGGTGTTGAAACTAGAGAGACAACCCGATTACGCCTATTCCAATTCTCTCTACGGGATCAAGCTAGTCAATGGCTTGAGCGTTTACCCACGGGATCTATCACCACATGGGATGATCTCACCACTCGTTTCCTTGCTCAATTTTTCCCACCGGGGAGAACTACTAAGCTTAGAAATGACATCTTGATGTTCCAACAACGTCAAAATGAATCTCTTTATGAAGCATGGACTCGTTTCAAGGACTTACTCCAAAAAGTCCCTCATCATGGCATAGATCTTTGGCTTCAAGTCCAAATTTTTTATGACCATATCGATCTCTCCACGAGGCGAGCCATTGACCAATCGGCCGGTGGTAAGCTACGTGATCTAAGTGCGGAACAATCATGGGAACTCATAGAAGATCTTGCTCTCTATGACAACGAAAGTTGGAATGATCCCCGTGATTTGAACAAAACGGTCAAGGCAATATCTTTGCCTTCGAACAATTCTAGCAGTCCCGACCGTAGGATCATGGAACTTGAGGACCAAGTCAAGTTTCTCATGAAATCCTACGAAGCTCCTAAGCCTTCAAGCCAAGTGAACAAAATCACTTCTTCATGCGAATTATGTAGTGGTCCCCATGACACTCGTGATTGTGTGGAACTCCCCGGAACAGCTTTTTCGGACTACGCATCCACACGTACCGACAAAGCGGGAGATAAGTGGTACACTTTCAAGCCCGAGCCAAACACTTACGGTGATTCATACAACCCCTCTTGGAAAAATCACCCAAACCTTAGGTGGAAACAAAATCAACCCAATTCTTCCAATCCGCCTAATCGTTACCAACCATACGGTCCACCATCCAACCGTACTTTCAACAACAATCCTTCTAACAACTATGGTAGTACCAACAATCTTGAAGGATTGATGTCAAAGTTTATGGCATCTCAAGAAGCTCGCCTAGCTAGGTTTGAAACCGAATTCAACCAACAACAAACGGAGATGACTAACAAGATTGACAACTTGTTGAAAGCCCTCAACAACCAAGCGTTAACTACACCTAGGAAGGACACTAGGGACACCAATAATGGAATCCAAATTAAGGACCCCTCATCATCCAAACATGTCCACTTTGTCAATGTCGTCACCATTAAGCCAATAGATAAGGAGATAGAAGAGAGTGACAAGGATGAAGTTAGAGTAGAAGCCGAGACTAAGGATGAGAGTAGGGAAGTTGAGGTTAATAGGGGAGAGGAATTAGAGGAGGTAGAGCCTATAGAAAAGTACTTTGATAAGTTGCCCACCAAGGAAGAACGGGAATACCATAAGGATTTATTCGATAGTCCCGAGAGACCATATATCCTTGGCACCCCCATTATCAAAATGGGAGACCCCTCTAACATCAACATACCATGCAATATTGGGCACATGCATATATGGAAAGCTTACATCGACCCTAGATCCCCCGTGAACATCATGACTAGGACTTATTACAATTGGGTGATGAAGAAGCAACTTAATTTTAGGATGATGCCTAATAAGAATCTGATAAGTAATTTTGAAGGAAGAGTGAAGGGATTGCATGTGATTATAGGTAATCTCACCTATGAGATCGATTTTATGATAGTGGAAGACACTCGTCCGGTGATAGATGCTTGCCTAAGCCAAATAATATTTGGAAAACCATTTGTTGAGGCCACTAGGATAAGTTATGATCCAACTTTAGGGATAGTTAGATTCAAGGAAGGGAATTATGAGGTTGCCAATCAAATGCTCTACAAGATTGAGCAATACCGCCTTCTCTCTAATTTCGAAAAAGAACACAAGCAAGCGGCTTATTATAGGAATGAGGAGGATAGACGTAGAGGAGTAGAGTATGTAAAGAATAGGATGCTTGGTTTCTACAAAGAATGCTTGCAACTAGGTCCGGAATACAAAACTGGTTTAGAAGACGACCTAGAGAGTGGAACCAATGATGATGTCACGTAGTAACCCATGACCTTGAGTCTAGCTACAAGACTCATAAATAAAGAAAAGCGCTTCTTGGGAGGCAACCCATGTTTTGTGTGATTTTATTTTGTTTGTTTGTTATTTGCTTCCGTATGCATGCTTTATTTTTATTGTTGGTTGATCATGTTTCTAAACTAAATAGTGTAAATACTTTACTTTGTTGTTTTGGCCTAGTCTTAACTCCACCTAAAAGTATTTTTGCAAAAGATAAGTGTAAGGGGAAACCCCAAATATGTTTTTAAGAAACAAATCGATCATGATTCTCCACAATATTAAATGAACATGTATATTCGTATTTGTTAGAGTCAAATGCTTGTATTGAGTCATAATGAAGTTTTGCAGGATTTTCCAGGAAGTAGGACCATGTTTTTCCAGAAATTTTCCGGAAACTTAACATAAGAATTTCTGCAGGTCACTTCTGACGGCGTCACGTGTAAAAATCTAGAAATTTTACCCGTTTTGTTTTTCTAACGGAGTCTTATAGTTTTTGTGAATTATTAAGTTTTATAATCTCCAGGAAATCTGCAAACTTCATTCCACAAGCATTATATCTTATCTTGTTTTCTAGGATTTAGTAACTTATATAGGATGCCGCCGATTTTACGCGAGGTTGTTTTGTCTGTTTTCTCAGGATTTACAGGTTATGTATGACAAGAAGATGATTTATATTCTGGAAGGGAAGCTTTGATTGTTCATTTTCTTAGAGGAAGATTTAACCTGACCACCTTATTATCCATACCGAGCGAATCAAGGGAGTATTTGATTTCATTCTTTTTACTTTTAAACTTTTACATTCTTTACTTGAACATTGAGGACAATGTTCATCTTAAGTGTAAGGGGAGGGTAAAAAGATGATACCTTACATATGCACTTTCGCTTGAGTTTGTTTTGTTTAATGGTAGATGTGTAATAAAACTATGAGAAATACATGTTAGTGTAATTTTAGCACCAAATTTAAATTTTTTTACAACATTTAGGAGTGAAACTTTAGCCATAGCAAGCGTCTCATGGATAGGAGATTGTATGACTAGTACATAACCGTACTTTCAGAAAAATTTTCCACCCAAATATGTGAGGTTCGCCTTTAGATTTGATAGGAAAAGCATTTACTATTAGTGCTTATGAGTGTACCGGTAGCATTTAGATTCTAGAACTTGCGTTAGTGATGCATCCCGAGACCGCTAGTGAGACTACATTCGTGTGGTAGGATTTACTACATGATAAGAGGCATTAGGATTACCCTTGTGTTAAACCCGTTTCATAATTGCTTGACCATTTAAGTCATATTACTTGGCTAGTTAAGTCAACTAATTTTTCCCACACCTTAGCGTTGTACTCATTTTTAGTACACGAACCCCTAGTACACCCCTCCGAGCCTATCTTTTCGTTTCTAACTTTAAGCATTTTACTTAAAGGAAGAATTTGTTACACCCCACTTAAATGTACACCCAAATCGCCTTAGTCTTCCGTGTATGCGCTCATCTTTAGTGCATTATTGTTATTTGTTAAACCCTAAGTTAACTATCTAATTGATTACATGATTGCTAAGTCGAGTCATATCCTTGTACATATTGTTTTGGGACGATTGAGAATCATGGGTAAAGTACTTATTTATGGAGTAATGGGGAAGAACATCAATTATTACCCCCATATGTACGTTAATCTTAAAAGTACTCCAAGTGTTCTGATTTTCTTAATTCGAGTCATTAGATTAGTTTATTGTAAAGTAGGTAAAGATTCAAGTGTAAGGGGAATGTTCATTCCCTATGATGTATTATTTTGGATGGTAGGGTAAGAGTGTATGCAAAAAAAAAAAAAAAAAAAAAAAGAAAAAAAAATCGAAAAAAAATAGAAAAAGAAAAAGAGAAAAAACATACGGACTACCATCCCTTTTCATTCTATGTTCATTTTATATTTTTGTTATTTTTCATTTATTAGCTTAAGTCGAGTCTATTCTTGGCTTAGCAACGCCATATTGTACATGTAATTAACCAAGATTGTTAACTCGCCACTAGTAAAACTTCCTTTATCCAACAAAACCGTGTATTTCATATCCCTACACATAACGTCACAACCCTTTAAAAGACCTCTTTGATAGTTTATCCTAGGTGCTTACGCCATGTGGTGGAGGTTTGATCCTTTCCCAAGCCTATGGTAATCTATTTTGCTATGACAGGTGGTGAGAGATATCTTCCGTTTCCATATTGTAATTTATACTTTATTACACCCGAGAGATGTGAGTATCTAAACACTATTTGTGAGGTGCTAGTGTATGACCTCCGTGCTTGTCTATTGGTCTTTAGTGGAACGATTATTTGTTGTAATTACTTTTATATTAGTGTTAAATGACCCCTAACTTGTATTTTGAGTAGAATAAAAGCGCATTTGCTTGAGGACAAGCAAATCTCAAGTGTAAGGGTATATGATGAGGCGAAAAATGAACCACTTTTAGGGGGTCATTTAAGCCCGGAATTGAATTTATTTGATCAAATATTGCCCTAAATCATTTCTTTTGTGATTTTAGGTACTTTGGGAGTGAAATCTGGAAAAGGAAGCAATTCGGACGTTTTTGGAGCATAAAAGTGAAGAAAATGCCAAAGTCTTAATTTTCCTTGCTGGGAACAGTAGGTGACGGCGTCAAGAAGAAAATCTTGACGGCGTCAAGAGTAATTTCCATGACGACCCAGTACAGATTTGACGGCGTCACGAAGTAGGGCGTCAAGAGTAAAATTCATGACGGCCTGGAAATGCATAACATATGACGGCGTCAAAAGTAGATCAAGGCAGTCCGAGAAGTATTTTGGCGGCGAGATGACGGCGTCACAAGATTTGTCTTGACGCCGTCAGACCCTATTTCCTATATATAGTTTTCTAATTTTCACATTAAAAAGAGAGAAGTTTTGGAGAAACCCTAAGTACGAACTTGGTGCGAATTTTACAGGTTTTTCAAGGGTTCTAAGCCCTTGATACCTTTCATGTGTAATTGAGATAAGTATTCTTTTAATTCAATCAATATGTCTATGTGTTGGTTGTCTATATCTTGTTCTTGTCTTAATTCCATCATGCTAGGCTAGATCTATCTTGTGTTTGCTTAGATCTAATGAAACCTAGATGTTAATTATGTGTTGATTACTTGTTTATAGCTGTATTGGATGAATGAATTCGATGTTAGGCTTAAGAAAACTGGCAGATCTCCAAATGGTAACATGCTTGAACGTTTTAGGAAACATGAACTGATGTGCACTAGGTTTTATTGGTTGTATTTAATGCATGAGCCACTGTTTATAATCCCTATGGTTGTGCTGGGCATGGCATAAGAGGAGATAAGAGCTCATAGGATTGGGGAGTTAAGTGCGCCACCCCATGAATGGTATTAAGGAATACAATCCGTCATCCACGCAACTATAACAAGTAATTAACGTGTAAAAGATGTCTAGGGAGTAGTGAAATCTAAGTAAACACATCTTCTCCACTTATTGCTCACAACCTTAGTATAATTTAGTTTATTTTCATTTTTAGTATTTTATTTTGATTGCATCTTTAGTATTGGGTTAGTTGACTAGCAACTAATTCCGCCCAAATCCTTCAAACCCGAGATTTTTACTTGCTTTCTAAAAAAATATAAAAATACAAAAAGAATCATCCCTCACCTTTAGAACTAGTATTTAGGTTTTCTAATCCTAGCGACACTATTCCTAGCTGAACGATCAATCCCCCGGTACTTGTCACTATACTATACTACAATGATCAGGTACACTGCCTGGTGGGGGTTGTAAGCTTCTCAAGATCCCTTGAGAGGTAAAGCCTGGTGCGATTCCCACGTATCACATTGGAATGCATATTTCGTGAGACATGAACGATTAGATGTAAGAATGAGTAGATGCTTGAAGCATAAGTCTTACACGCTTAATTAAAATAAGAAAAGTTAAAGTATACGGTTAAGATGTGACGAGATCATGTTATAATATAAAACATGATAAGTAAAATGTGTTAGTAAGTAAATGGTTAAGCGTGATGAGTAGAAGTGATGAATGAGACATAGATTGCGCTATAATTCATAAGTGATATGAAGTGCGCTAGAAGAATTGTAAAACATGAGTATAGTCATGTTTATATATTGGATAGTATGTGATGAGATTAATGAAAAGGTTATGGAATAAGCCTATGTAAGGCTTATATGTGTAAAGTTGAGTAGACTAAATGAAGTGATAGTATGAGTTGTGAACATGGTCAACAAGGGTTGACGGATAATAGTAAAAGTGCATGGTAAGGACACATAGAGAATGTGTAAACTGTAAATGGACAAGCATCATATAGAACTTGTCTAAAGTAGAGATGCCACGTAGTGAATGTATGAGTTAACTTGGGGTTGACGGATAAATGATAAGTAGCATTGTGAGAATGCAAACATAATTTAACAAGTGTAATATAGCAACTTGTCTAGATGAAAGTAAACGTGGTAGCGAATGTTGAAATTGCTCAAGGCAATGAGAAGTGTTGAAGTGATAGCGTGTACTTAATGATAAAAGTACATGAAAGATAAAGTGAGTAAAGATGATAAGTTAGATATAGCTTGGATCCAATTCTCTAGTTTTGGTATCCTTCGGGATAGCCTAGCTTGCCTTCGTGGCATGTGTTTTGGCATCCTTTGAGATGGCCTAGCTTGCCTTCATGGCATGGTTGTTAGCTTGCCTTTACGGCATGGTTATTAGCTTGCCTTTCATGGCATGGTTGTTAGCTTGCCTTCGCCGGCATGGTTTGCCTATATTCTTGGCATGTATGAAAGTATCCTTTAGGATAGCTTAGCTTGCCTTTCATGGCATGATTGTACAGCTTGCCTTATGGCATGGATGATAGTTATGGCATCCTTCGGGGTGGCCCAGCTTGCCGCAAGGGCA
The DNA here is from genome assembly GCA_030686995.1 of Artemisia argyi. Taxonomy (NCBI): domain Eukaryota; kingdom Viridiplantae; phylum Streptophyta; class Magnoliopsida; order Asterales; family Asteraceae; genus Artemisia; species Artemisia argyi. The sequence goes on along the minus strand of CM060679.1, from coordinate 34,678,827 downwards.
TGGATATTATGGTATCCTTCGGGATAGCCAGCTTGTCATTATGACATGGATGAATAGTTAGTGAGATTGGATCCAAGGCTAGAAAAGAAGGAAAGTAAAGTAAGTTTAATTGTTGTGTCGAAAGTACATGAGTAGGAGGATTTATAATCTCCTTATTTAAATGGATTGGGACGCCTCTTCATTTAAATAAAGAAATTGTAAATCACCGAACCATAAGTTTATAATTCCTTACTTGCATAGATTGGGACGCCTTTTTATGTTAGGAAAGAGTTATAAATGAGTGGGCTTATGTGTAGCAGATATGACATGAATACGGGTTGAGATATGAGAAAGTGAAAACTAAAACAAGTTAGACGTTATAAGAAGAGATTAGATATAAAATCTTGTAGCGGCGTTAAGGTCCTATATGAACCTTAAGATAGATGCCTAGAATGATTTTTTTTTGCTTTAAGTTGATAAGATGATGGGTGGATTTCCCACGACTGAACAAGAAGATTGTTTTAGTAATGCGTAGATTTGGTTTTTGGAAGTGCCGTTTATATGGTACTATGTATATATTGCGTGATAAGTTGCCGGTTTTTGGCAGTAGATAAGTGTTGATATTGTGTAAAGTGTAATTTTGGCCGGTATATGACGTAAGGTCATGTAGTGCATTTGTGAATGAGGTGATGATAGTGTGAAGTTTGACTTATATAAAGTCAAAATAATTAATTTTCCATATGACTAGTCGTCAACTGTGGGAAATTTTAGATGAGCTTGTGATGAGAAGTGTTGCCTATAGTATAATATGAATTATGATTAAGTATAGCAAGTTTAGACTTTGCAAGATCATCTACATCGTTGCAAGGTAATGGCTTAGTTAGCATGAGAATAATAAGTTGTTATGTTGAGATTTAGTTTTGGATAGTAATAGACGAAAGATTTCGAGGATGAAATCTAAATAAGGGGGATAGAATTGTTAAACCCGTTTCCCGGGTACTTGGACCCCACCCTAGATGTAATGGACTAAGAGCCTTACATGGTTGGTTAGTCAACAAATATCGTGATGTGGTCAAACCCGATAGTCATAGTATTTCGTAATGTGGTTTTAGAAGTATTATGTGTCATAAGTAAGAGGGATAAGAACTTGAGGGACCTAAGTTGACAGAATCTCAAACTAGCACTAGAACCAACTTGTTCTAGTACTAAGGATGAATGGTTATAGGACCTAAGGGACTAAAGTTGCCGTTTAGGAAAACTTCCAACAATCAAATGTTTAGAGAATTCTCTGGACTTCTACAAGGTTCATTTTGGATAAGAAGTATGTGTGTGTATGTGGTGTCGGCAAGAGAGAAAGAGAGGGAAAGAGATGGGTCTTGATGGTCCAAGAATGGAGAAGATTAAGGTCTTATGCTAGGGTTAAGTTCTAGCAACAATCAATCAAGTAAGTACTCCCCATCTTGATTATGTTAAAGTTATAGTTTGTGATTAAAGTGGGAAATCATCATATGATCAAGGTATGATCATATGATGATTTAGAAAGGAAGATGGGTAAGTTATGGTGGGTTTTATATAAACCCTTGTTTATGATTATTGATTGTTATGTTGTTAGGTTTTGGCTAATTATGAAGGATGATGATGATGATGAATAGTGATGTTGATGGTGTTATTGATTTGTAGCTTAGCTTGGATGAGCAAGGTAAGTAACTTGATTGATATGTGTTTAAGATGATTGTTTACATATTATGTGACTATAAGTATGGACCCGATGTGTTAGTTTTGGTATCCTTCGGGATAGCTCAGCTTGCCTTTTATGGCATGTATTTGGCATCCTTCGGGATGGCCTAGCTTGCTTTCATGGCATGGTTGTTAGCTTGCCTTTACGGCATGGTTGTTAGCTTTGATTTAGTGAGTGTGGCCTTGATAGGTGGTTTGCCTAGTTAGCCAACTCAAGTGATAGATTATGAGTAGGGAAAGGCTAAGGTATGTTGTGATGTTTATGTGTTTATTGGTTGAAGTATTTGTGTAGCATATATGTGGACTAACATGTTAATCATGTGTTAATTTAGTTACTTACTAAGCGAAAGCTTATTTTTTAGTTGACAATGTTTTGTAGGTTACTCATGGGTGAAGCTATGGCTTGGATAAGAACTAAGGTTGGACATGTGAAGTAGAAGGAATGGTAAGAAAGTAGGAGCTAGGTAGTATACCGAGCTCAAGTGTCATGTTTGTACCCCCGTGAGTCATTAATGTTATGTAAAGTATGGTCAAGTGTCAAGTGTATAAATTGGTGGTCAATGGACAAGTTATAGTATAGTTCATGTGTTTACAGTCATGTTAAGGGGGCGTTTGGCATAACGTCTAATTGTACCCATTTTGGGATGTGAACGGGTCAATGGTCATGGATCAAAGTTGTCATGGTTTTTAATGTTAAATGAGTGTTTGGTTTACGGTTAAAGTGTTAATTTTATGGTTAAAGGTGATATGGTTAAGTGTAGTATGCAAATGGGTCAAAATAGGTGTTTCCACCCGTTACTTTGTAAAACACATTTTTGCGGGTCATTATGACCAAGTTTATCCATATAACTGATGTTTATATTATCCTAATGATTTTTGGAAGTTTTGGTGTAATTTCATGTTATAAAAGTCATTTTTCCGGAAAATGGGTCAAAAGTGCATCAAAGGGATATGCAGAAAAAGGGGTGTTTGGGACAACAAGTAGTGCATAAAATGGGTCATGTTAGAAAAATCATATCTTTTAAACCGTAAGTCGTCACGGGTCGTGCCACCCGGCATTTTGAAGATAATTTAGCCTAGTATCATTTAAAATTAGTCTCATGGTCTGAAAGTTTATAGATTTTTTCCTATAGTGAAAAGAGTAACAGCAGGTCAGTTTTGATACGTCGTTTCCATGCAAAAAAAGTTTTAAATTTGGTCAAAGCGGGCATGGGGTGTAACACGTAGAGTCCATACATCCACTCTAGTGGATCTAGATTCTTTTATGTAAGAATCCATATTTGCATTACTCTAGTGGATCTAGATTCTTTTGTGTAATACTATTCAAGTGGTCATTACTTGTATATTTACTAAACTTGAGCATAATTTATAGATCAGGTCTCACACAAGTTACTAGACACATAAGACGCCCACTATTCTTTGAGTATCCAAAATGGGCAACAACTCTACCTCTATTTTAAATAGATTTAAAAAGATGTCATTGGAGTTCTAGCTAGGCCGGAGTCCCCCACATTGAACCTCTAAAGAATATTGTCCTTATAGTGTTTTTAACTTCAAAACAAATCCATCTGGTTTCATATGATCCTAGTTTCAAGAACCATATCGAACAACTAATGTAGTTCATGTCAAATCTTGACTCCAACATTTCATTAGTAGATTTGTTCATCTTGTTATCACTTCGAGTGATAAGTATACCATCTATGTATAAACACACGATTACATATATACTGGTGATATATTTTTTCCATATACATCCATTAATTTTGAATCCACGTTCTGACATGACGTGGTAGAAGATTTGGATTTCATTGTTTGGGAGCTTTTTCTAAGCCGCATAGTGACTTAACAAGCCTATAAACTTTGCTCTCTTGTCTAGGAGCCATGAAACTCTCAGGTTGGTTCATGTAGATTTCTACTTCTAAATCCCTATTTAGAAATGCCATTCTCACATACATTTTGGTAAACTTCCAGATTTCTTAAAGCAACAATAGCAAGTACCATCCTAATAGAGGTTATTCGTGTAAATCATGTATATGTATCAAAGTAAGCTAGACCTTCTCGTTGTCTAAACCCTTTAATTACCAATCTTGCTTTATACTTATCAATGGTTTCATCGACAACCTTTTTTAATTGTTAAGTATAAACCATTTGTAGCATAGTGGTTTACCACTAGGAGGTAAATCCATGAGCTATAATGCATCATTTTTGTAAAATAGAATCTATTTCACATTTTATGGCTTCTTTCCATTGAGACCCTCTTGAGGAAGTTACCATTTCTTTGTAAGAAATAGGTTCATTTCCTACCATAAAAGAAACAAAATCAGGTACAAACAATTTCTCGGTTCTTGCCTGTTTGCTTCTTCTAGGTTCAACCTATTCTTCTGAGTTGATCTTTTCTCACATCATGGAGATCATTTTCAATCCCTTGTTATCTCTTATCATGAACAATATTTCATCTTAAAGTCTCTCATCATGAAGGACATCATCATATAGTTGCCTCTCATCATGGACAACTGGATCATCTAGTTTAGATGAACATCCATTTTTTCTCGGATAAATAAGGAAACACAGTTTCAAACAATGAAAGTTTTCCTTGATTCCATTATTGTATCTTTGTATATATTCAGATTTACTGAATCATATACAAATAAATGATAAGCACTACTGTAATGAGCATATCACAAAATATGCAATCCACAGTTTTAGATCCAATATTTTGAACCTTGGGTGTCGAAACAGATAGACACCCCCCACATTCGTAAGTACTCATAGAATGGTTATCATCCCATCCATAGTTCATAGAACTATCCATAGTTCATAGAACTACCTTCTTTTCCTTACATGGGATCTTATCTAAAAGATAAGTAGCTGATAGAATCGCTTTCCCCCACATGCCATGGTTTAAACCAAGACTTTAATAACATGGCATAACCATATCTTTTAAGGCACGATTCTTTTCATTCAACAATTCTGCTGAGGCTTATAAGGAGCAATAAGTTTTTATCTTATTCCAATGTTAAGCACATACATTTGGAAAAAGGAGACACATATTCACCTCCATTATCACTTCGAACCGCCTTGGTTCGATAATAAGTTGATTCTCGACTTATTTGTATAGATCAATCTTGTCTCTATCCTTACTCTCAAGTAAGTATAAATAACAATATTTTGTACTACCATCAACAATTACGATGAAGTACTCGCTAATTGCTACCTTAGTAGGTAACGATTCCAAATCACATAAAACCACGTGATCAAGCGGTGCGGTTAATTTCTAGTTAACCGAGTGAAAAGATAATCTTGTCAATTTGGCTTCAACAAAACTTTTACTTTTGTAATCCGTGTTCGTTTATTTAATTGAACAACGTATTGAGTTAAAATTAACATGTCCAAGTTGGCCATGCTCTACATTTAAAGAATCAAATAAGCTGAATTCATACTCATTTTTATTAAAACAACCATTTAAAAAAATTAGATTCAGCTTAAACATTTAATGAAGGGTGTAACCCATACCGACCAAAATTTTGTTCAATGTTAACTCAATTTTATTTGATTAAAATAAAAAAAAAAAATCCAATATTTTTTAAAGGCAACCATCCAGACACAAGATTCCTACGAATCTCTGGCACATACAACGTGTTGGTTCACATAAGCTCTTTTCCACATGTGAATTTTAACATCACATTTCTTTTTCCCTTGCTATTAGCAGTTGTAGAGTTGTTCATAAATTGCATCTCTCCATTTTCTGCTGCTTTAAAAGAAATAACCAAACTCATATTATCATACTCATGACATCATGCCCAAGTGTTAATCCACCATTATCTAATGTCAGATCCCGCCTTGGCAACAATTTTCATGTCATTCAAGCCGTTTAACCCATAATTATGGCACTCATTACATTCCAAACATTCTGTTAATACGAGATTCCATTATTAGTCTAAAACTAAATTTGGAATAATTAACAACTTGCGATATCACAAAGTGTTTCTTAACAAAAATGATTACATTGAATTTTGCTTAAACCACTACTGTTTTTTAAGATCCATTATATAAAACCGCTTTTAAAGAAGTCTTTTGATTAAAAAATATTAAACAATATCGAATGTTACATAATGTTTTTAAAGAACAATGAATTTGTATTAAGATTTTATCAATCTTCTTTAAGAATATCTTAATAGATCTATATCACATGGTCTAATTCTACAATGAAACTCGACAAGGTTTCAAAATAGATTTATTCTTCTAAAGAAACTCAACAAGGTTTCTAGAGATCTACTTTCAATAAAGTGTCATGAACTATATTTAGTTTATAATTAAACTCAATCTGGTTTAAATAAGCTAAACATGTCAAAGAAACTTTTCCACCAAAATATGATAACAACTTGTATATTATCAGATTTTGTTTCAAACAAACTCATCTTAGTTTCAATAAACACATTCTAGTAATCTAATAAAATAACAACTTGTATTTTATTAGATTTGTTTCAAAGAAACTCCACTTGGTTTCAAAGAATCTGATTTCATCATGATTTGCAACCATGTTAGTAATCGGCGCATCAATTACATTCACAAGATTCACTAGGGTCACAAATTATGTTACCATCAGTTAACTTGTGAATATTTAAACACAAAAACTGTTAAAACAATATGGTATCTAATAAACTCAATATGGTTTATGTAAACTTGTACCAAATATGATTCAAAGAAACACCAAATTGGTTTCAATAAATCCAGATTTAAACAACAACATACGTAATAAACAAACTAAAAGAAATCAGTTTGAAAAGAAACTCATCATGGTTTCAACATAAAATGATTAAATAAACTGTTTTAAAAGTCGTTTATAAATCTTTTATACAAATTCTGTTAATTAAAATTTTGTTTAGTTATAAAACTGATATTCAAAGAAACACAATCTTGGTTTCAGCAGAAAAACAGTTTGTATAAAATCTGTTAATTAAATTAATCCGATTTTATTAAAAGTGTTTTAATTCTGTTACACAGAATCTGTTTTAAGATTGTAGGGAAACGGTTACACTTTTATTAATAAAATCCAAATTACGATAAATAAAATTAACAGTAAATAAATAACAGAAAAATAATTACAAACAGAATGTAGACCCTAATAAACAATAATTAGATAAAACAATAAAATAGTCAAAAAGACTTACTTGATCACTAAATAGAGATCAACAACGAAGCACTGAAAGCCGAGGCACGTGTTTGACATGCTTCCCTTAAAACAGATTTGCCGTCTGTTTCCCATTGTACAACATCCAAAATAGTAAGTTATACTATTTTCCAATTCATATGAACAATTAAGATTGCTACAACAATTGTATTGATTACAACACACAAAAACAAATTTGCCCTAATTTTTTTACCTAAAATTCAAACCGGTAGATATATGATTTGAATAAGTTGGAATGGAATTAGCGGATCAGAATTATGAAATGAGTAAGAATTGATTATTAATAATGGAAAATGAAAGTTTGAAAATGGTGAAATGAGAGGGAAAGTTCGTTAGGAGGAGAGAGAAAAAAGTTTTTAGAAGTTGTTCACTAACTATCACTAAAACTTTTGGCTACTAAAAAAAAATACAAAAGTCACCAAATCAAAATATTAAGATAAAAACTATGTAAAAAATATCTATATTATTATAAGAGATAAAAATTAAATGAAAAAAATACACACGTAAAAAAAACACACAACCCTCTGGCTCTCTCGATCCACACCCTCGCTCCATCTCCGAATTTTGTCACTACCGTCGACAGATATAATACATACATTTACGTATTGTTTTAAATTTTTGTGCTAGTTAAGATTTTATCATATTCACATTTATACCTGTTGTATCACAGTTTGCCATTATTTGTTAAGTTAGTTAATGTATTGTTATATAAAGATGCAAATGCGGAATAATTGATTAATTGAAAGAGGAAACATTGCTAAATATATGTTTATATGTCCTTATTAGGTTTTAGGACTATATTTTGTGTATGTGATATTGTTCTTAGGTTTTGCTATTGATTAATGCAACTTACTCTGTTTCTAATTGAGTTATGCAACCATGTTTCAACTTGATCTTAATTTATGTGCAAAACCAGAATTTTGTTACTACTACTTTTTGGTGGTGTTTAAAGCATAGCGGGTCCTACTATCAATACTACTTACCATATTTTTTACATTCTCTACCCTCCGTCCCACTCATTTTTACAGTATAACACATGTTTTTATTAGTATCTATTTTTATTTTATGTAAGTTTAATACGTTTGACTTATAAAACTTTATTCCTTTCGTTCCGTACATTCCGTTTCACATTTTTTTACAAAATGCAAAATTACAAAAATGGAAAAAAAATCAAAAAATAATGAGGGGGTATCACAATCATTTTTGGATTGTCTAAATAACATGCCCCATTACATAGACTAGTAGCTTACACACAGTACTTGTGTCTTACACAACTAGTACTTGTGTAGGGACACTTGTCAAGAAGTTAGTGGAGTCGTTCAAACACACGTGAAGGAGAAGGTCACCTAGGGACATTTTGAGAGTTAAAAAAAGGTGAGGCACCAAGGGTGAGCACTTTTTGTTAGTGGGGCAAAAATAGAATTTCTTCATTGTAATATGAGTTTGTGGTCTATTTATATTTGTGTATGTATATAAGCTTTGATTTTTGGAGCATACTTATTATTTTTAACGAATCGGAAGCAACCTGCGCTTCGCGGCGGGGCAACAATTTTCAGCAATTTTATTTTGTTGTGTACTTTTTGTTCGAGCATTTTTCTTTATTTATTTGAATGTTGATATCTGAGAATCATGATCAATTGTTAATATTGTGCACCAGTTATCCCACCAACAGCTCCTACAAAAACATAAAGACAACAAATGGGTCAGACAAAGGATACAGGCTAAAAAACCGGCCAGCCAAACGTATACGGGCTAACAAAAGAGGTGCAGCCTAAACACGACAGAAAATGCGTAGTTTTGAATGACATTACCATATAACAGGGCATGGAGAACGACATCGTTTTATCATGACCCAAAATTGTCGTTTTACGGAGGCCCAAAAGTTGCCCCAACGTGTTAGCCGAGCCCACATGCTATAGTATTCCATTGGGTTTTCACAGGTATTTTTTTGGTCCTTTTTTCCCCTTTTTTTGTCTAGAGATAGATAAATAAATTAATTAAAAAAAAAAAAAAAAAGGGCATTGTCTCCCATATTCTTGAAAGTTCACAAGTACGGTTCAAACATCTGTTACTGTTGGTGAGTCTCGGTTTTACATTTGTTCTTTGATGTTGATTGAATCTATTTTATGTTAGAGTTGCGTTTATTATGTTAACTTTGTGTTCATATGATTTTTGTTGTTACAATTACTTCCGTCTATTTGTTGGTGTACGTATTCATATGGTTTGTGTGATTATTTAAATATGCGTTTCGGTTTAGTTTCATGTGTTTTTGTCATGCTTTTGTATGGTTTACTCGATCATTTATATATCTGGTAGTTACTTCCGTCTATTTGTTGGGGCACGTATTTATATGGTTTATGTGATCATTTAAAGGAAATGATTTGTGCACCATTTTTTTGGCTATACACCACTAAATCACACCAGTGATACATACAATACAACACTGCTATGCATAATTTAGTGGTGGATGACAAAAAAATGGTGTACAAATCACCTTCCATCATTTAAATATGCGCTCCGGTTTAATTTCACGTGTTTTTGTTATGCTTTTATATGTTTTTTGCTCAGCTGTCTTTACTAACATACATTACATTTTACGTATACCCTCACTTGCAACTAATGACCTTAATGATTTTGACAGAAACTATTGTTGTTTTAAAACTAACTTGTAGAATTGAACCCGGCCAACCTCAGGAAGAAGCAAACCACAAAACATGGACATAAACATTACACAAAACACTTAACCAAAATATCACTATAATTATTTGCCGCTATAAAATCCCGCTCCTATTCACGGAGTTTGAACCCACCGTCACACAGACTCAAACCAGGTAAAGTCCTCCCTTTTTAGAAGGTTAGTGTGGCCACTTCAAAGTAGATTGCATCCAACAGGAATTGATCTTGGAGACCTCACACATTTTAGACCGATAGCCACAAGCCCTTTTACCACTAGACCAGCGTTAACTATTACTCCCTCAGTCCCAAGTTAATTGTCCCCTAACAAAAAAAAAAAAAAAAAAAAAAAAGTTTAAGAAAATAATAATTATGACTGCTTTCTCTTTATCTTATATTTTGCAGAATGGTGGTTTAACCCTTAACTATGTAATTAGTGAATTCTTTAAAGTTGTAATATTAATTTCAACCAATGGTAATACGTAAAGTCGATCAAATTTTCTTATCTATTTTTAGTAGTGGACAATTAAATTAGGATATTCTAAAAAGGAAAAATGAACTATTAATTTAGGACGGAATGAGTTTTTTTTTTATCTAAGATATCATGTAAAGTTTTCTATAAATTGACATGCGACACACTCACTGTCGCTCATTATTTTCCTTTGCTTCATCAGTATGAAACTCTTATTCACCATTTTCTTTCTCGTTGTTGTTCAAGAAACTCTATTTTCAGCAACTGCTGACAGAAAATTCATAGAGAACACATGCAAAGGGACACCTAATTATCACTTATGTCTTTCAATTATCCTAGCCGACCCTAAAAGTAAAGATGCCGATCTAATAGGCTTAGCACTCATTGCGGTGGCTAGGGTCAAGCACGAAGGTGAGGTAACCATAAAACAAATCAATGCTCTGAAATCTTCTAGGCCCAAGTTGAGGCCTGCATTGGATTATTGTGCGCAAGTGTATAATGCAGTTGTGAAGGTGGATGTGCAGATGGCTAAAGAAGCATTAAAACATGGAAATTCTAAGTTTGGGGAGGATGGAATGGCGGATAGTGCTGTCGAGTCTCAAGCGTGCGAGAGGAGTTTTAAACAGCATGGTAGGACTTCACCAATGACCAAGCAAAACAAGGTTGTGGAAGCTGTTGCTAATGTTGCTAGGGCCATTATTCGTACGCTATTATAAATTGTATTTGTAACACCCCAACCCGACAAGGGTCCAAATGCCACATTATGGTGTCAACAGAACAAATGCAAGCGAAAGACTTTTATTAATAATAAGGTTACATAAGTTCAAAATGAAACTAAGGGAAATATAATTCTAAATTATAGTGAGTTGCCAAAACTAACATACAAGTCCAAACTAAATCCAAAGTCTAATCCAGAAGCAAAAGGCATCTATCATCAGCGTAGTCCACTAAGAGCTCCTATGCACTCTTCACTTAATCCCAACTTCGAATCTAAAACCTGCCGCTGGAAAAGAAATGCGGCTGATCCCAGTGAACAGATATAACCAAAATGAATTATCAAACATGTGTAAGTATAGGGAAAAGGAACATAAGCTACTGTTGAACGAATATCATCTGTCAAACGAATAAGAGATTAAGGATCAACTGAACAAAATGTCATATATCATAAGAAGCAACTCATAGCGAAACATAAGGAGATCATAATGAAGTCAAAGGAATCAAACAGAGAATAATAATCATATAACAGAACATAAATGCCCATCTAGCTCAGAAAGCATGCCACATGCTTGGTCACATAATCATATCATATCCATATATTTGTCAAATCATAAATTGTATAAGGAGTAGCTAGCTCCAGTGTACCAGAAGTAAAATGAGGTTCATGATACGCACTACCAATCACTAAGTCAAACCATATCCAAACAGACAAATACCTAGGATGCATCCATATGCTCCCTGCAAAACAGAATACATATGCAAGTACGAGACTATACATACATATAACAGAATGGCCATGTACGCAATAATCATATATATATCAGAACAGAAGGGAATGTGTGGATCAATCACATCTCCATAGAAGTATCATGTCATTGGTGCCTCAATGACATGGTCATGGTACCTCTATGACTAGTAAACAAATAGCTCGGGAAACAGAACAAAACAAAACAAAACAAAACAAAGCTATCCATGATCATAACAGAGCAATCATAGCATAATCAACAAAGGCATCTCAACTTAACAGAATCTCATATCAAAGGATATAGCATAATGAACATCATAATAGAATGGATAGCAAACTAAAACATATCATAGAGTAATTGAAATGTGTACTTCAATCAAAACCGCTTACTTCAAGTCTTCTAACGGAGATCATATTCCACCATCTTGCTCCTGAGCTTCTTCATGTCTGTTACAAATCACTCCCAAGTTATGCATAGGATAGTCCACCTCCTACGGTTCTAGATGCATTGATGGATAACCAATAATCTTCCCATGTTGCATAAAGACATAACTAAGTCTCCTTCTTGTATAGAGACAAATTTCTTTTCCTCTTTTTAAAATTCTCCTCTCATTCTTCATCGCAACCAAATTTTACTCTCCGAGAATATTACATAGAGCTTCTTCTAATGTAGAAATTCCAACAGAAAATACGAAGATGACCCTCGTGTTTCTCTTTTGTCTCTGAATATACCAATATGTCATACTATAACAAATTGTCCAAGTATTCATGAAAGATACGATTTATCAAGTCCATAGGAACAGTCGGAGCAGTAGCCAATACAATTAGCATCACAACGCTCGTAGAGATCATAACGAATACAGAAAGTAATTCTAGGAATATCTCGCTCCTTTACACGTAACTGAAATTAATCGGGTCTCAAATTAGTCATATTCACACCTGTAGTTGATTAACAAATCGTCGATTCGAGGTAAAATTAACAGTTCCAACCATAATGCGATTCAGCTTCCCGAAATCAATACACAACCTCATGCTATCATCATTCTTCTTCACAAGTACAACACGAGACACACTTAGACTAATAAACCACTTCCTAGAAGCTGGTCCTTCAATTCTTTCCCTTCACCTGATGTCGTTCAATACGGAGTTTCAAAATTAAGCACAACGTTGCTCTTATACGGATAGAGTTATGACTCAAACACTTACTGTTCTCAGGAAATTCTCAAAATATCCTATGAATGCAATAAATTCAAGTTATATGATGTAACTATTATCACGTTGGTCAGGCGTCATAATACTTGCATCATATACACATGTATTTATTGCAATCATATTCTATCTCGATTCGTGACTAAACAAATTCTCATAATAAGATCAAAACAATCATCACATTAAGATGGCAATCTTGGTAGTTCATTAAAGAATATATCGCGACATATCAAATAATTGAATAACTCTCGAGTTGAGTTTCATCGCACAAAGTATCTTCACAACCACGAGGGATTAACGTACGAGTTTTCAAAGCAAAGGTGATCATAATTGTGTTCCAGGTTGGGAACCGTGGTACAAAATTTTGAGATTCTCAAATTGCCAAAGATGAAAAATCTAATATGACCGCTGTTAGCATCTGGATGCTCAGTAAACAAATCCATATCCAGAATAATATCGAATCAAACATTCCAAAAGGAAACATATTAGCAGAATGGAACTTATCTTCAAAATGTACTAGATCATTCCAATACTCATGACAGAAAATCACTAGATTTCTCATAGATATAGAATTAGGTATAAGAAATTATAATAGTACATAAGGGACCTTAACATGCTTATCAAAAGCAAGAGGAACCACATAATGTGTCGAACATATCGGGTTTATACATATCATAATTTTTAGAACGGACGAAGAAACATCTAAACAATTAACAAACGAATCAAAGAACGAAGTTCGAAAGAATGTGGTACCATCAGAAAGTGAAACCTGTAAGGCATTACTACAAAATTTCCAAAATATTCTAAACTTATTTGATCACTAAGCGTATGTTGCGTATCCTACTAAGTTTTCTAAATCTCCTGAATGAATGATCTTATAAGGGCTAAACTGAAAACAGAGGCTTAAATCAGAAACCTAAAGCAAATCCTTCCAAGGTTATTCCATAAGCTCATACAGTGCAAACCTAAGGGTCCAAATCTTCACAGGCCATAACTTATGTGCTACAAGTCGCAGCCTGAGCTCTGATTCCATAATTGTAACACCCCAACCCGACAAGAGTCAAAATGCCACATTATGGTGTCAACAGAACAAACGCAAGCGGAAGACTTTTATTAATAATAAGGTTACATAAGTTCAAAATGAAACTAAGGGAAATATAATTCTAAATCATAATGAGTTCCTCAAACTAGCATACAAATCCAAACTAAATCCAAAGTCTAATCCAGAAGCAAAAGGCACCTATCATCAGCGTAGTCCACTAAGAGCTCCTATGCACTCTTCACTTAATCCCAACTTCCAATCTAAAACCTGTCGCAGGAAAAGAACTGCGGCTGATCCTAGTGAACAGATATAACCAAAATGAATAATCAAACATGTGTAAGTATAGGGAAAAGGAACATAAGCTACTACTGAACGAATATCATCTGTCAAACAAATAAGAGATTAAGGATCAACTAAACAAAATGTCATATATCATAAGAAGCAACTCATAGCGAAACATAATGAGATTATAATGAAGTCAAAGGAATCAAACAGAGAATAATAATCATATAACAGAACATAAATGCCCATCGAGCTCAGAAAGCATGCCACATGCTTGGTCACATAATCATATCATATCATATCCATATATCCGTCAAATCATAAGTTGTATAAGGAGTAGCTAGCTCCAATGTACCAGAAGTAAAATAGGGTGCATGACACGCACTACCAATCACTAAATCAAACCATATCCAAACAGACAAATACCTAGGATGCATCCATATGCTCCCTGTAAAACAGAATACATATGCAAGTACGAGACTATGCATACATATAACAGAATGGCCATGTGCGCAATAATCATATATATATATATATATATATATATATATCAGAACAGAAGGGAATGACGTGGATCAATCACACCTCCACAGAAGTATCCTGCCATTGGTGCCTCAATGACATGGTCATGGTACCTCCATGACTAGTAAACAAATAGCTCGGGCAACAGAACAAAACAAAACAAAACAAAACAAAGCTATCCATGATCATAACAAAGCAATCATAGCATAATCAACAAAGGCATATCAACTTAACAGAATCTCATATCAAAGGAGATAGCATAATGAACATCATAACAAAATGGATAGCAAACTGAAACATATCATAGGGAATCATATCAACAGAACCATATTAAAGCAACAAATCAAAGTCAAGGATCGAGAAGTCATGAGAAATCCATACTAAAAAGGGATAGAATATGTGCACCTTATGCAAAGCAAGCAAAACAAATAAGGAAACACACGAAAACACGAACTACTCCTTCTTCATAGGATCTACACGAATTAATGTTCATGTATTACTTATAAGCTCATTTTAATCAGATTACACTTTTGGGATTTCTTTCTATTTTTAGAAACTTGCAATAATTAGCAACTTTCCATAATTAGTAAGTTTCCCGACTTAGTAACTTTCCAAAATTAGTAACTTTCCAGATTAAGTAAGCTTCCCGAATTAGTAACTTTCCAGATTAAGTAAATCTCCGAATTAGTAACTTCCAACTTCGGGTCACAATTCACAATTAATCAACTTAAGGTTTCATTATCAAAATTAGGTTAACATATGACCCAACATATTATAATTACCATTTAAGTATATTTTAGTGCTCAAGCACATCAAATGGTATGATTATCACAAAAATCTTAGCTTATTAACAATTTTTGATTTCAGTATATTTTAGCCTTCACTTTATGAATTTCCAAACCATATCTTAACTCCAATTCAGAAGCTACAATAATTTACACATGTACCTATCTGTCTTATGAGCTTACATGAATTTTCCCATAATTTATTGTAAAGTGCAACCACCATTTCAAAAATAGTTTATCCAAACATGTCCAGAAAGTGAATAGCAGGTACACCCAAAAAGTTTACATTTAGTATACCCACTTGAACACTTCATAAAAATACACAAAAATTTCAAGAAGTCACACTTATCGTAAATATCACCCCTGTAAAGGAGAGCTCTTAACCCCTTGTGGTTTGAAAATGAAAAATAAAAAACATCGACTGATTTTCAGACTCAAATTCACAGGTTTGACAACTTATGTTCCAAAAATCAAAAAGCTTACTTACCGACCTGTAATTGCTATGAATCTTACATTTCCAGAAAGTAGGCAAAAAATAATTATGTTTAGACTAAAAAATCACCCAAAAACACATTGGCATCATCAGTTTAGACATCCATCAATCCGACCCAATTTCTGGACAGCATCACGAACAAAACCCTAACCAACGCAAGATAAAACTTCTAACACATCTCTAATTATGGTTTAATGATCAAACATGTTTAATTGCTGGAATTTTAATAAACCCTAATCATATCCATCAATTATAGTTATATAAAAAAAATTAAAAGCAAAAGATGTTTAAGAAAATAGGTGATTAATAATACCAAACCTTCGTGGGATTACCATGAATCTTGATCTTGAGTTCTTGATGACAAACAATTATGGAGGCTAGGGTTTTCTTTTTTTTTTTCTCCTTCATTTGTTTCCTGTAGATCGATTATGGGAAGGGAGTAGGGAACCGTTTTTTTTTTTTTTTTTTTTTTTTTTTTTTATATATATATAAGATGGGTTGGATCAAATTCTAGTTGGGCTTGGACTTGGACTTGTATGTGTTTATAATTTGGTAACTAAAAAAAATAGTCCATAAACCCTATTTAATTAAAAATCCAATTGGCCCATATAAAATACATGTATTTTTTACTTATACATAGATTATAATCATAACAAATGAATAAAGTGTTAACCAAATTTAATGGTGTTATAGTATTATGGTCATCAATAGTTATTAATGAACTCTGTGTATTGTCTGCTCTTTTGAATGTTTGTTTGTATTAGCCTCCTATGCTCCATGAGGTCTGTTCATGGTTGCCATGGTTTGGTTTCTATTATTGTTTCGGTGATAAATAAATTTACCTTACCCAAAAAAAAATTGTCTTATGTGTGAAATGTTATGTCATAAAAAGTAAAGTTCTTGAATTTTATTTATAATTTGTTGGTTGATAGAACTAAAAAGAAATTTAAGACTTCCAAGATAAGTTTAGCAGTTTTGATATTTGTGGAATTATTAGACAACATGTTAGGCTGAGATTGATTAGTTAAAGCATTAGAAAATCTCTTGAGGCTGCAGAAATATGGAAATTTCATGTAGTGCATAGAGATGTGAAATGTGTGCAAGATCCTTTCCTTTAATTATGGTAGGTCCGTTTTGGAGCTGCTCTGTGGAAGGTATTGTATGGTTTGATTTGATATTTTGGAAGATGAAGATGTTAATGGATGAAGCTGTTAAGGAGTGTTTGGAAAAGTATGGGAGTTATTTTAGGGGAACTGATTCAGTTGTGGTAATGATTTGGACTGATTTGTATATAAAGATTGATGGCTGTTGTGTTCAAATGCTCTTTTTGAAGATATGTCCAGGTTTTTGTTATTGATTTACTGTTATGAATTTGAATATGGGTGCTTGCTTTGCTGGTGTGCCGATAAGGAGTGTTTGGGTGAATGGCGTAGATTGATGAGTTTGAATATTAGCAGTTTAAGGGTCATTTGATTAGCTAAGGAGGACATTTTAGAGTTTTAGGATCATTTGATTTGCATAGCTGGTCATAGTAGTTTTGGTTTTTGTAGCCATTATTTGTTGCAATTTAATTATCTATTGGCACTTATAGGCTAGTTTCATTATTATGCATATTCCAGAAGTATGTTTTGGGCATGTCATTTGGACTTGCTTATATGGATATCCGAATTTTCAGATATCCGAATTTTAAGAACTTAACTAAAATAATGGGTCTAACATAAAACTATCACTCAAATTTCGGATATCCGAAATCCAAAAAAACCAAAAATCGAACCGCAAAACACCAAAAAATCAAATCTAACATTTTGTGCGGGGTTTGGTTTTAAAAAACTTAAAACCGAATTTTCGGTTTGGGGTTTGGTTTTACCAAAAAACAGCCACATGCTCACCCGTAATTTCAACTACCGGTAATATGGTAAACTCGATCAAATTTCCTTATCTATTTTTAGTTGTGGACAATTAAATTGGGATATTACAAAAAAGAAGCGTGAACTATTAATTTAGGACGGAGGGAGTTTTTTATTCGAGATATCAGGTCAAGTTTTCTATAAATTGACATGCGACACACTCACTAGCTTTCATACCAAAAACACAAATTGTATCTAATAATTCGCACATTATATTTTCATTTGCTTCATCAAAATGAAATTCTTATTCACCATTTTCTTTATCCTTGTTGTTCAAGACACCTTATTTTCAGCAATTGCTGACAGAAAATTCATTGAGAACACATGCAATGGGACACCTAATTATCACTCATGTCTTTCAATTATCCTAGCAGACCCTAAAAGCGAAGATGCCGAATTAACAGGCTTAGCACTCATTGCAGTCGCTAGGGTGAAGCACGAAGGTGAGGTAACCATAGAATAGATCAATGCTCTGAAATATTATAGGCCCAAGTTGATGCATGCATTGGATTATTGTGCATAAATGTATAATGCAGTTGTGAAGGTGGGTGTGCTGATGGCTAAAGACGCATGAAAACATGGAAATCCTAAGTTTGGGGAGAATGGAATGGCGGATAGTGCTATCGAGTCTCAAGCGTGCGAGAGGAGTTTTAAACAGCATAGTATGACTTTGCCAATGACCAAGCAGAACAAGGCTGTGGAAGCTGTTGCTAATGTTGCTAGGGCCATTATTCGTATGGCAATTATAAAGGGATAATTATTGGACTAGACCGTTGACTTGTTGACTAATTATTTTGTAGACTCTTTTATTTTACTTTCCAAAATTTGATCGGGCAACTTAAAGATTGAGCAACTCAATATAAACGTGCCATGTGTCCTTAAAATTTTGGAATAAAGTACAACATTTGTAAGTGTGTGTAAGGTATAAGTAAGGTATTTTTTATAAGGCAACTAATATTTTTATTGAGCAACTGTATTTGAGCAACTTTATATTTTTTTGTCGTTTAGCATATTTTAAATATTAATTAAATATTTAGTAGTAGAATAATTAACTAATAATTTTAAGCTTAAGTTATAATTAATTTTTTGGACAAGTGATTAATGAAAATAAAACACCTCAAAATCAAACGTACTGCATCTTATAACTAACAAATAACACACACACACACACACACACAATACTCTCATATCACAAAACATTCTCATCTTCCATCATCACCATCAGCACCACCACCAAAACTCCCGCCACCACCGGACCCTCCATCACCAGATCTCACCACGACCGACCTTACCACAATCGAGAAGACCACCGAGACAAACACTCGGTTTCTCAAAATTTTGAGGTGTTTTTTTAGTTATTTAATAGATCTACGACTATTAATCAAGTATTAAAGTTTTTTTTTTCTTCATATATTTCTACAATTTATTGAAGGTGTTTGATAAAATGCTTGAACCACATCAGTGCATTGAAGGTGTTTGATAAAATGCTTGACTGAGTGATCAAGTGTTATCCACAATGAAAAAATTGAACCTTGACATCGAGTTGCATTAGTGAGTGAATGGTTTGTGCAGGTAAATTTATCAAGCTTGATCGTGTTTTTTTAGACTTTCTATAGATATGCATCGTTATATAGTTTCGACGAGAATTAAATTATCTTTCTAAATAAGATATGCATTGTTATCTTTCTATAGATATGCATTGTTATATAATTTCGACGAACTTTTTAAAAATACCATCGCGACTAGAATTAAATTATCTTTCTATAGATATGCATTGTTTTATACTTTCGACGAACTTTTTTTTTCGCCGAACTTTTTTTTTAAATTTCCGCCCAGAAAAATCATATATGATTCGTAAAAATCACATATGATTTGATTTTAACGAATCACATATGATTTTTCTGGGCGAAAATTTTGAAAAAAAAAATAAAAAAAATAAAAAAATAAAAAAAATAAAAATCGTCGAAAGTATATAACAATGCATGTTTATAGAAAGATAATTTAATTCTCGTCGCGATGGTATTTTTTTTTCACGTAACGATTTACGGTTTGCGAGATATTTAATTTTTTAAAAAATGGTAATTTTTTATTTTTATTTTTTATTTTTTTTATTTAAAAAAAAAAAAAAAAAAAAAAAAAAAAGTGGCTAGAACTGGTTCATTGATTATATGTAGCTAAGTTCTATAGATATATTTCATGTCTCTTTAGTTTAAACATTCAAGAAAATGGAAACCAACTCATCCACGATTGATTAACTTTAGTGCAAAAGGAACACAATGCAACCATTAAACACACATTTTTTTATTTAAGGAGATTTACATCTATATATTTACTAAAGTTTCTAATTACATCAATATTCTTGCAAACTTTATATCAGACGAAAATATACAAAACTAGACTATTAAACTTTATTACATGTTTGTTTGTTGGCCCTCTTAGAAAAATAAAACATATAAATTAGTAATGTTAGGTTGGATTGCAATATACATAATTCAAGTGTTCACCAAAAACAGTAAACAACATTAAAGAATCATTTGCGTTGCTATCAAGGGAACCATTTGGCACATTTGAATGAAGCCCCAATACCCTCTTCGATAATCAGTCACTTACACATGTCTATGCTTGAATATCAAATAAGGCTTGTCATCTATGATCTAATTAAATCTGATCACCTTCATAGAAATGCATTCAACTGTTTTGACCCATTGGCTTGAACAGACACTGAGTGCATTTTTATAACCAATATACTTAGGTAATCTGGATAGAGCAACCTAGTATGTTTTTTTCTTTGACTTTATCACAATAAACAAATCAGGCAATGCCAACTTTCTTTTCTAACTATCAACTAATGTAAAATTTTAACAAACTTTATATGTTACAAGACACATCCACCCATGGTGAAGATCAAAATTTCTCTAGTTAATGTATCATAAAAGCACCTTGTACTCTAAAACTTTACTCGATTACTTTCGTGAAGATAATATCATCTTGAAGCAAACAACAACTACAACAATGTTTCAGGAGTAGCAGTTAATAGTTTGGACAATCATGGACAACTATTGCGTGAAAATGGTTGATTTTCAAGTCCGGAACATCCAAAACGATTAACTTTTCATGATCAGGTAGTTTCTAACAATCAACAAATAAAATTCTGCTTATGCAATTAAGAATGAAATATAGAAACAAACCTGAATTTAGTTATCATTTTTTATCCATCCGTGCTGCATTTCCTTCTTTTCATGGTTTAGGCCAATATCACATGACCAAAAATTAAGCACGTCAAAGAAGGATTACGAATTAAATAAATTTATGTATTGAATATTTCAGAATATGGTCATACTTATCTATGATAAAGTCACCTCTCCATGCACATTTTAATCAAAACCTCTATCACCAAAGCCTCAGATAATTCTGTGATTGTGTTTGAAAGGCATGTTAGTGCCGCTAACTCAAATTGATATTACATCATATATCTGCACAAATAAAACAGACTCATATTAAAATTCTTCAATTTTATACGTTTATGGCACCTATCACAATGAAATTTAGACTTAGCGTGATATAGCAAAATGATTTAAGTTTCATATAATCGATCGTGAACTAATACAAAAAGGGAAGGTGGTTTACATAGGAGTAGTTCATGAGCAGTTATTTGTAGCAGTGAAAAGTGGGGAGTTTTTCTTTAAGTTTGATTACTTAACAATGAAGCGGTAGTGTAATTTACAGACTGGGCGACAAGTCAAGAAAGGCTAACCTGGCATGCATAGAAAATTAATACATAGTAAGTTCCTTTTTAATGCAAATTAGTAAAATGTAGTGTTCGTCCGACTAAATAAGCACTTAAGGGGGTGTATGGGATTGCTTACTTAAACTGCTTGTATATTACAAATATAAGCATGTTACTTTAAGTGCATATTTTCGTTAATAAGCAATTTTAGCCAAACACTCAAAATTAACCGGATGGGTCAACAAGCCACGGGCCATACTTTGCAAACACCATCAGGATATTAATATTCGTAGTCTTTAGAAACTCAAAGTAGGTAAAAACGGAGGGGCAACGGTTTGAGTAATACGTCAAAATGGGTTATACACAAAGTGGGTCAGGCAGGGTGGGTTGACCCACTAATGAAGATTTTTTTTTTTTTTTTTTTTTTTTTTTTTTTTAGTTATAAAATTGGGATCCAAATTGATGTATTGTGCATTCAATTAGATTATAAAATATGATAACATCTAGAGGCACACTACAATTCATATGATTACCCAATTCTGTCATTTCCAGAACACATGTTTTGAATACTGAAGCGGCAAATGTGATGTTCAAAAGAAATCATGTTCCAAAACGTACCTTTGTTATCCTGAGAAAAATAATGGGCCCACCTAGGAAGGTCGGCACTATAATTCACAACTGGACAATAACCCTCAGCCTCTTGATTATACGTACATACCATTAGCTGTGTTGTGCTGCAGTGAGTTGCTCCTTTCCAAAGGTTACAAAGACCAGTAACAAAGTAGGTGCCTTGATTACAACCCCAATCGAGAGAGTCCACTATACTATAGTTATCCTGAGAAAAATAACTGCAATGTATCAAGCTAGACACATAATCACAAGTCCTATACGATTTCTTATTTTTATATTTTATTTCCTAGTCTTTATTGTTCCTATCCTCTCCATATTTAGAGGAGTAATTCACGGATGTATTTTCCTATTTATGCCTTGTTTATTTGGCATGGCTGATCATCAAGAAATAATATTGTTCTTCCTTCTCTACAATATTAAACCAATATGGTATCAGAGAAGGTTCCAATAACCTTGCTCTAGATTAATCACAAAGAAGATGGCAGGAGATGAAGCACAAAACAAGAATAAGGATGGAGATGGGTCTGGCGGTGCCATCTCGCACGACTCACCCTACTACCTCCATCCATCCGACTACCCGAGACAATTACATGTGAATGATGTCCTCACCGACAGCAATTACATTGATTGGAAACAAAAGATGATGAACTTCCTCTTTGCCAAAAACAAAGTGGAGTTCGTGGACGGGACGATCAAGAAGCCAGAGAAAACATCAAAAGATTACATGCCATGGATGCGTGTCGATGCCATGATAAAAGGTTGGTTGACAACAGCCATGGAGAAAAATATTCGGAACAGTGTGAAGTATGCGAGCACAGCATCAGAGATATGGTCCGATCTCGGTGAACGTTTCGGGAAGGAGAGTGCCCCTAGAGCATACGAACTAAAACAGAAGATAGCATCTACTCGACAAGGAGGTAACTCTGTATCCACCTATTTTACACAATTGCGGTCGCTATGGGATGAAGCCCAATCTGTACAACCGTTTCCTCAGTGCTCGTGTGGTAAATGTGAATGTGATGTCGGTAAAAAGATAATCGAACATCAAGAAAAGGAGCATCTGTATGAATTCCTTATGGGATTGGACACCGATTTTGCGGTCATTAGAACTCAAATACTGGCCACGAAACCGGTACCTTCCCTTAGCGCAGCATATCATATGGTGGCCGAGGATGAGAGACAAAGAGCTATCTCGAGTGAAAACAGAACGCACACCGAACCGACTGCATTCAAGGCATTCCAGAAGAGAGATGGCAATACTAATCACTACAAAGAAAAAGGCGGAGCTAAAGGTGTGAAGGAGGGAAGTGAGCACTGTACCTTCTGCGATAGAGACGGTCACAAGCGAGAAGGATGCTTCAAACTAGTCGGGTACCCGGATTGGTGGCCCGGGAAGAAAGGAGAAAAGACAAAAGGGAAGGCTTCTTGTGTGGAAACGGAATCAAACCCTATTCCTGGTTTGACATACGAGAACTACCAACTTCTCCTTAAACACTTCTCTGGATCGGGTAATAGCGAAAGCACAAAATCTCTTGCTAATATGGCTCATAAAAGCAGTGATGAAGGTGAGTGGATTATTGATTCAGGTTGCACTGAATATATAACTCACATACCTAACATCCTTACCAACGAGAAAGCGACCCCTTTTGAAGCGCCCGTTCTTATTCCAAATGGCGAATCAATCCCAGTAAAGGGAAAGGGGGAATACACCCTTCCTGGAGGGGCAAAAGTGAACAACGTCCTTTATGTTCCTGATTTTAAATGCAGTCTTCTTTCCGTTAGTCGCCTTAGTCGCGATCTTCAATGCGTTGTATCATTCTTTCCTGATTTTTGTGTCATGCAGGGATTACAGAGGAGGAACTTGATTGGAGCGGGTAGATGCGAAGGGGGACTATACCGAATGAAGATGATTCAAGAAAGAAGAGCCATGGCGACTACTATTGAGACGTGGCACAAAAGACTTGGACATGCCTCAAAAGGAAAACTAGCTAAAGTTGATTTTCTTAGTACTACTACTACTAATCTTGGTAATTTTTGTGATGCTTGTGCTAAGGCAAAGTTTGCCAGAACACCTTTTCCTTCCAGTTTTATTAAAACTAATGCACCATTTCAACTAATTCATTGTGATATTTGGGGAGGCTATCGGGTACCGTCTTATACGAAAGCCAATTATTTTCTCACAATAGTTGACGATTTCAGTAGGGCGGTATGGGTATTTCTTATTAAACACAAAAGTGAAGCAAGCAGATGTCTCATAAATTTTTGTAAAATGGTTGAAGTGCAATTTGATAAACAAATTAAGAGGTTAAGGTGTGACAATGGTGGGGAGTTCACGTCCAACAACATGTTGGAATTTTATAGCGAAAAGGGGATGTTGTTAGAGACCACGTGCCCGCACACCCCTCAACAAAATGGCGTTGTCGAAAGGAAACACCGACATCTCCTTGAAATGGCTCGGGCCTTAAGGTTTGGCGCAAAACTTCCTAAACAATTTTGGGGAGAGTGTGTCCTAACCGCGGCCTATGTGATTAATCGTCTCCCGTCCAAAGTTCTTAAAAACAAAACACCATTTGAATTGATTTGGGGAGTAAAACCAAATTATGATTTTTTAAGAGTGTTTGGGTGTCTTGTATATTTTAAGAACACTAACACGAGGGGAGACAAGTTCGAAGAAAAAGGGAAACCAGGGGTGTTTCTTGGATACCCGCCGGGAACCAAAGGCTATAAAATTCTTGATCTTGAGACTAGAAAATTAACTGTTAGTAGAGATGTTCTTTTCTATGAAGAGATATTTCCCTTTATGAAAATTCATGAAAACCATGAAGACTACGATGTAGATCCTATAAAATACCATGATTGCTTTTGTCATAATGAAACTACGTTGGCACAAACCAAAGATCAAAACCATGAGGTGCAACATCCTCAAGAGGATTCTGTCCAAAGAGAAAACAGTGAGTCCAATAGCAATATAAATGGGCCTCACGTTGAAAATGAATCGGACCAAGAAAGTGATGTTGGGCCAAGTAGCGAAATTGATAGAAACGAGATTCATGAGTTTGTTGATGAAATAGAAAATCAGGCCCAAGTCAGGCCTAATCGCACAAAATCCCAGCCATCGAAATTCAAAGATTACGTTGTTCAGGTTCCCCCTTCGGTCCAACACCCGACGACTACATCCAATCATGTCTCCTCCTCGGTACGTTATCCAATCTCCAACTTTGTCTCCTATAATAAATTTTCCACTAATCACAAAGCATTTTTGGCGGCCATCACTAATAATGATGAGCCGAAATGTTTTAAAGATGCCGCACAGGATGCTCGATGGCGTGAAGCAATGAAAAAGGAGATTGAAGCTCTAGAAAAAAATGGGACATGGACATTAGAAACTTTACCCCAAGGAAAACGAGCCATTGATTCAAAATGGGTTTACAAGATCAAGTTCAAGCCCAATGGTGAGGTGGAAAGGTACAAGGCCCGTCTCGTTGCAAAGGGATTCACTCAACAAGAGGGAGTGGATTATCATGACACTTTCACACCGATTGCTAAACTAGTAACCATGCGAACCTTATTAGCAGTGGCGGTTAAAAGGGATTGGGTTATTCATCAACTTGACGTGAATAATGCTTTTCTACATGGAGAGTTAGATGAGGAAGTTTACATGAAAGTCCCTCAAGGTTTTTCTAACGACAATGAGACACGAGTTTGCCGTCTAAGGAAGTCCTTATACGGATTAAAGCAAGCTTCACGAAATTGGTATCACAAATTCACCACATTTCTCTTGAGTTTAAGTTTTAGACAGTCCAAGGCGGATCATTCTTTATTCATCTACGAGGCCGATGGTACTATGATGGTTGTTTTAATTTACGTAGATGACGTAATCATTACCGGAAACTGTCTCACCAAAATTCAAGAGACCAAGAAACAACTTGATGAAAAGTTCAGTATTAAAGATCTTGGAACCCTGAAATATTTCCTTGGGATAGAAGTTGCAAAAACCAAGGATGGCTTGGTACTTAGCCAACGAAAATATACGTTGGATATTTTGGAAGACAGCGGGAAGTTAGGCTGTAAGCCGAGTTCCATTCCCATTGAACAAGGATTAAAGTTGGACAAAGGAGAGAATGAGGCACGTGTTGATGCAAACCGATATCGCCGACTAGTGGGTCGACTTCTGTACCTACAAGCTACTCGACCGGATATTACATATTCCGTTAATATTCTGAGCCAATTTGTGGCAGATCCACGAAGTAATCATTTGGAGGCTGCAAACCGTGTTCTCGGGTATCTAAAGGCTACACCAGGGCAAGGCATCCTCCTTTCGCGGGTAGGAGATCCTGTCTTAACAGCTTATTGCGACTCTGATTGGTTAGGATGTCCCTATACGAGGCGATCACGTACCGGTTATTTTCTTTTGCTTGGTGGCACTCCTATTTCTTGGAAAACAAAGAAACAATCCGTAGTATCACGCTCCTCAGCTGAAGCGGAATACCGAGCAATGGCCACCACCGTTAGTGAAATCATTTGGGTTCGTTGGCTGCTCAGTGAGCTACAAGTCCACATTTCGTCTCCTACACCATTGTTTTGTGACAACCAAGCAGCGCGCCACATTGCTAACAACCCCGTCTTCCACGAGAGAACCAAACATGTCGAGATGGATTGTTACTTTGTTCGTGAACGAGTCGAGTCCAAAGAGATTATTCCTTTGAACATTAGCAGCAAAATGCAAGTTGCAGACTTGCTGACAAAAGGCCTTACAAGACAACAGCTTGATTTTCTTCTTGGCAAGATTGGCATGACAAATTTGCATGCTCCATCTTGAGGGGGAATATAGGATTTCTTATTTTTATATTTTATTTCCTAGTCTTTATTGTTCCTATCCTCTCCATATTTAGAGGAGTAATTCACGGATGTATTTTCCTATTTATGCCTTGTTTATTTGGCATGGCTGATCATCAAGAAATAATATTGTTCTTCCTTCTCTACAATATTAAACCAATAAGTTCCGCGTCAATCATTGCGGATATTTGAAACAGAACTCACGCAAAACAGTATGTAACCTTAAATATTATAGTTATAGTGTGCGTTTTCCTTCCTTGTTTAGATGACCTGTCAAAATTCTCAAGACGTGATTTTAACCACCAAGAGCTGTAATGATCGATACGTTCCGAAAGCCAAAAATCTGTTGGGAAAAATATATTTGCATCACCCTGCAAGAAAGATAAGAAATTACAAATGTAGATTATTTCTGTGTAACTAATCACAAATTGCACATGTGAAATTAAACGGTGCAAAAGTAGTATTTGACAAGCATGGATAAGAAGCAATACCTTAGCATCTGAGAAAAAACTGCAAAACCAGAGAATGAAGACAATGATCTTATGAACTTACGATCATTTGAGAAAAAGATGGATTTTAAGCTTTAGAAACCGAATGTGTAATGATTAGTCGTTAAACTCATTCAACCCGTTAAATGACATTGAAAGTCGCTTTTATGAACATCATTAAACCTATTAAATGACATTCAAATTTACTGTTATGAAGTCATTAACAACTTGAATGATGTTACAAGTTTGACTCGTAACAGGTGAGATTGGTTTCATTCCAAACACATCATTTAGGACGGAGTGAGTTTTTTTTATCCGAGATATCAGGTCAAGTTTTCTATAAATTGACATGCGACACACTCACTAGCTCTCATACCAAAAACAGAAATTATATCTCATAATTCGCTCATTATTTTCATTTGCTTCATCAGTATGAAACTCTTATTCACCATTTTCTTTCTCCTTGTTGTTCAAGAATCCCTATTTTCAGCAACTGCTGACAGAAAATTCATAGACAACACATGCAAAGGGACACCTAATTATGACTTATGTCTTTCAATTATCCTAGCAGACCCTAAAAGTGAAGATGCCGATCTAACAGGCTTAGCACTCATTGCGGTGGCTAGGGTCGAGCAAGAAGGTGAGGTAACCATAACACAGATCAATGCTCTGAAATCTTCTAGGCCCGAGTTGAGGCCTGCATTGGATGATTGTGCACAAGTGTATAATGCAGTTGTGAAGGTGGATGTGCTGATGGCTAAAGACGCATTAAAACATGGAAATCCTAAGTTTGGGGAGAATGGAATGGCGGATAGTGCTGTCGAGTCTCAATCGTGCGAGAGGAGTTTTAAACAGCATGGTACGACTTCGCCATTGACCAAGCAGAACAAGGCTGTGGAAGCTGTTGCTAATGTTGCTAGGGCCATTATTCATATGCTATTATAAATTGCATTATGGTCATCAGTAGTTATTAATGAACTCTATGTGTATTGTCTGCTCTTTTGAATGTTTGTTTGTGTTAGCCTGCTATGCTCCATGAGGTCTGTTCATGGTTGGCATGGTTTGGTTTCGGTGATAAATAAATTTACCTTTCCCAAAAAAAATTGTCTTATGTGTGATATGTTCCTGAATTTTATTTATAATTTGTTGGTTGATAGAACTAAAAAGAAATTTAAGACTCTTCCAAGATAAGTTTAGGAGTTTTGATGTTGTCTGTGGAATTATTAGAGAACATGTTAGGCTGAGATTGCTTAGTTAACGGATTAGAAAATCTCTTGAGGCTGCAGAAATATGGAAATTTCATGTAGTGCATAGAGATGTGAAATGTGTGCAGGATCCTGTCCTTTAAGTATGGTAGGTCTGTTTTGGAGCTGCTCTGTGGAAGGTACTGTATGGTTTGATTTGATATTTTGGAAGATGAAGATGTTAATGGATGAAGCTGTTAAGGAATGTTTGGAAAAGTATGGGAGTTATTTTATGGGAACTGATTCAGTTGTGGTGATGATTTGGACTGATTTTTATATAAAGATTGATGGCCGTTGTGTTCAGGTGCTCGTTTTTGAAGATATGTCCAGTTTTTGT
Source organism: Artemisia argyi (assembly GCA_030686995.1). Lineage (NCBI taxonomy): Eukaryota > Viridiplantae > Streptophyta > Magnoliopsida > Asterales > Asteraceae > Artemisia > Artemisia argyi. Next base: position 34,649,811 of record CM060679.1, on the reverse strand, counting down.
TGCTGATTTACTGTTATGAGTTTGAATATGGGTGCGTGCTTTGCTGGTGTGCCGATAAGGAGTGTTTGGGTGAATGGCTTAGATTGATGAGTTTGAATATTAGCAGTTTAAGACAAGCTGGGGAGGACATTTTAGAGTTTTAGGGTCATTTGATTTGCATAACTGGTCATAGTAGTTTTGGTTTTTGTAGCCATTATTTGTTGCTATGTAATTATCTATTGGCACTTATAGGCTAGTTTCGTTATTATGCATGTTCCCGAAGCATGTTTTGGGCATGTCATTTGGACTTACTGTTGATACAAAAGTTGGGCGTACCTGATTGTTGGGCTTTGCTCTTATATCAATTCGTTCCTTAGCACTTTGTTACCTGCGTACTAAGAAAATAAACAACACCGTTAGGCTTATCGAGGGATTGTCTCCCCCGATTAGACTCCGGCGTGAGAGTAAGTAATCGAATTTAGGTTTTGGTTTAAGAGTTTAGGGATTCCGTGAATCGTACCTTGAATGAGAATCGTGTGATTCTATATATAGGGGCTAAGAAACCGTGTTTCTTGCTCCTTACTCTTCGCACGCATGGTGCTTATCCGAGGTAAGGATATCTATTCCTTGAATAGATGATCCTTATCGGATATCCGGTGAGTTAGATTGGGCCTTTGGGCTTCATGAGCCCAAGCGTTGATACCACGGCCCATACCATTTGTCATGGTAGCCCATTCGTGATGGGCTTAGGTGTAAGTAATGTCTATCATTTGGGCTTGCGGCCCACATATAGGCTATACGTCATCATGTCCCCCCAGTCTAGTATGCGCGGCACGTAGCCGCGGGTACTAGACTTAATGTAAGCAGCGGTAAGCGTGGCGGGATAACGAACAAATTGTTACCGCCTTTTTGGAGGTGCAATGCACCTAACAGGTTCAAAATAGTTACCTCGGTAATTGGGGGTGGTGTCCACGTATCACTTGGGATTCGGGAAAAAGTGTTGTACCTTTTGATCTTCTAGCCACACGTTTACTGTGAGTGGGATCCACGTGGGCGTGAATTAGGGTTTTTACCACCCTATATAAGAGTGCCGCCCCCCTTTATTTTCACCACACAGTAAAATACACACACAACCACTATTCATCTTCTTCATTTTGAGAGCGTTTTTGCTAAAAAAACCTTTGAACTTCTGTAGGTAACCTTTGTGTGCGTCCACTTAGTTTTAAGATGAACATGGTCGCTCAATTAGAGGAGTTTCGCTCTGCGTTGTCTGTTGAGGACGTGATGCGCTTTTCTTCCGACCATTTTGTGCCTTTGGATGTGCATCCAGAGGCGCCAGATGTCGATGCGTGTATAGCCGACTTCCCCGAAGGGAAGATAGGTTTATACACGAAATTTTTCGAGTATGCTAATTACCGCGTACCTATATCTATATTTCTGAGCGATTTGCTCAATCACTATCGCCTCCACATCTCTCAGCTGCACTGTATAGGTGCGGCGAAAGTGTCGAATTTTGAAATAAACTGCCGTTTGTTGGCGATAGAACCCACTGTGGACTTATTCCGCTCCTTTTACCACTCAACGTGGTCAAACGGTTGGGTCTCCTTTGCGAAGCGCCCGCGGGCGTTTCAATGTTATACGGAGAAGGTTGACGCCCTCAAGAATTGGAGAGAATTTTTCTTTTGGGTAGACGACGTGGTCTTTCCTTCCAATTTTGAGTTTTATACTCAGGCGTCTTTACCAAGGGATGGGCATCCCGCACCCGGTTCCTATAGTATTGCTGACGCGCAGACGTTAAATGCCAATCGATTGGCCATTAACCCCTATCCGGAGGAGTTTTTGGTGCATGTAGGATTGAGTCGCGCGTATTTTGGCGCAGCGGATGAGGTTCCCACTTTCCTGAGTGAGGATGGCCGGGGTGGGTGTTCATCCTTTGTAATTGTTTGTAAGTTTTTCATCCTTTTTCTTCGCGCATTTACCAACTAATCTTTCGTTGTTTTCTTGCTTCATTTTTATATGTGCAGAGATGGACTTATTCGCAGTGGTGAAGCTTGATAAGCCAAAGCAGGTGACCATAGGGGTGCGTCCTCTGAGAGAAGGGGAGCTGCCTTTGCTGGAAGCGACCGCGGGGCGTTTGACTGTTTTGCCCGCGACAGTCCCCGAGGACACGCCACCACTTGTGGTGACGCCCGTCCAGAGTATGGCGCCAGAGGTAGTGGTGGCGCCCACTGTGGTACCTGAAGTGGAGGTGGCGCGCGAGGAGGCGCGCTCAGGGTCATCTGATAGTATTCGGATCCTGAAACCTGAAGAGGTGCTGAGGGAAGAGGTTGCGCAGAACTTAAAGCGCAAGGGAGGTGCTGGAACCAGTGGCACCAGCAAGAGGCGTCGACACGTCATCAAAGACGCAGAGTCGAACGCGGAAGAAACTTCGACTTCCGGCGCACGGTTGAAGGCTGATGCTTCTCCGTTTCTGTAAGTGTGCACTTCTTCTCTCTTTTTTTTTTTTTTTTTTTTTTGTGTAATTACTTGTTGTAATTTTTTGTTGACTTTCTTTGTTCCGTAGGGATGACGACGCGAAGGATGATGAAGTATCCTCTCCGCAGAATGAAAACAAGGGAGAGGATACCTTGGCAGCAGATGGTGGTGAGGCGCAGCAACTTCTTGATGAGTTGGCTGCGACTACTGCCCGTCAGGCTGAGCTGGTGGCGCAGCTGAAGGGAAAGCGCGTTGGGGAGAGTCGTGCTCTGGCCCAGAAGGAAGAGGAGTTGGAGGAGCTGCGCGCGCAATTGGCGGGCGTGCAGGCTGAGCTTGGGGAGTCAAGGGTGTATGGGGAGAAGATGGCTCAGGACAAGATGAGCATCTTGGCTGATCTGCTACATGCGAGGTCGTGTCTCGAGCAGATGAAGGCCAAGGCATCGTGGTCTGTGTCGTTCCTTGAGGAGAAAAGATCTGAGCATTATGCTAGGCTTCAAGAATTCAAGGAGAACATGGAGAAGACGCTTGTGGCGTATGAGGAGAAGCTGCGCGCCCTTAGCATTGAGTACGACGAGGAGCTGTATCCTCATCTCATGTCTGTGATTGCTGAGCGCAGGTATTCTTACACCCTTATCTTTTAGAATTTTTTTCTTTACTCCATTTTATCTTATCTTGTTACCACTTTGTGAATGCAGGTGGTTGATCAGCCATGGGCTTCGTCTGGCAGCTCTAAGTACTTTAGAGTCTGCGGAGGTGGTGGAGGCCTTTGGGAAGGTTGTCCACTGCGCGATGGCGCGTGGCCGTTCGCAGGCGATGGAGGAGCTCCGTGAGGCCAAGCTGTTGGAGAAGGACTTGGCGGAGATTCCTGGTTATAGCTCAACGGCGTACGATGAGCCGGTGGAGGCGATGGCGGGGCTGAAGGTTCTTGAGCTGCCGCATATAGGGAAATTGGAGCGCGACCAAGATGACCCTATAGCTGTGCTGATGGCCGGTTTAACTTTGCAGCGCCATCTTGAGAAGAATGCGGAAGAGGAGTTAGACTATTATCTAAAACCTGATGTATCGCAGCTTCAAGTCCCGGTTTTTGCGCGGCCCCGTGATATCCTCAAGCCTTTTGCTCTGGAGAAGGAAGTCCCCTTGAAGGAGGTGCTGGAGCAACATGCGCAGAGGGCTGCTGTGAAGAAGGGTATCAAGGGCAAGGCCGTGATGTGCGGTATTGGCGCTGCACACCTTCCTAGATCAGATGGCGTGGCTGTAAGTGTTCCAACCGTATCGATGCAGGATGCCATAATCTTGAGTAAGTTGAAGGAGGGGAGTTCCGCCGCTCCAGAAGAGAGCCATGATCACCGCCATAGCATATAGGTTGTTTGTGAGCTTATGTATTTTGTCCTTGTAATTTAATAAATATGGAATAAAATACATTTTGTTATAAGCTCGTAACTTAAATACACTTGCATTGTTTGCTAAGTTTGATTATTTTACTAAGTCTTTTAAGTGCGTGACTTAAATATACTTGCATTGTTTGCTAAGTTTTATTGTTGACTAAGTCTTTTAAGTGCGTAACTTAAGTATACTTGCATTGTTTGCTAAGTTTTATTTTTGACCAAGTGTCTTGGCTCGTTATATTGCTAAGCTCGTACAGTGTACTTGGTATATGCGCATCCGTCGTGGGGTGCGCATGTGAAACTTACTTTGACGTCTCAAGAGTAAGGCGCTTAGCAAGGATACGTGATCCAATGTTGATGGGTTTGCAACCCTCTTATTCAACGAGTAAATTAGTAGGTTAACTCATCCTCTATGCCTTCGTGGGTCTTTAAGTGGTGCATGCACGCCATGTAGGCAAAAAATATAAGATAGACAATATTGACATATATGCAATAAAGTAAAAGTGCGCTATGGAGTTAGCTAGAAACCATAACATTTTATTAATACTTGCAAGTTTATTGAAAAGATAGAAAATAAAATTCCTAAGAAATAAAAGAAAGACAAACACTTATTGGGCACCTCGTAGGGTGTTTGTGTGTTTGTGTGAGGGCCGTAGCCTAGAAGTAACATTTTTTGAGATTGCAGATGTTCCAAGTGCGCGCCAGGTCTTGACCTTCCATATCGCGCAACCTGTATGCGCCGTTGCCGAGCGCGTCTGTGACCTCGTAGGGTCCTTCCCATTTGGGTCCAAGTTTGCCTGTGTCTTCTGCGTGGCTTGCGTCATTGGCGCGATAAACAAAGTCCCCTGGTCGAAATGAAGTGTTCTTGACTTTTGCATCATAATACTTCTTCATTTTTGCCTTGGCCTTTGCTTCTCGTATGGCTGCGCGTTCGCGTCTCTCCTCCAGTATATCTAAGTCTATGCGCCGTTCCTCGTCATTTGTCATGACGTTGACTTCTGCTGTGCGTATAGTAGGCATTCCTATCTCAGCTGGTATGACGGCTTCTGTTCCATAGACTAAGGAAAATGGCGTGTCGCCAGTACTGGTTTTGATTGTTGTGCGATGCGCCCACAAGACATGCGAGAGTTCATCTACCCATCTTCCTTTATGTCTGTCAAGGCGCGCTTTTATGCCTTCGCCTAGACTGCGATTAGCGCGCTCAACCAGGCCATTGGTTTGTGGGTGTTTGACTGAAGCAAAGTGTTGTGTGATGTTTAATTGTGTGCACCAATCTTTGAATGGGTTATCACAGAATTGTTTTCCGTTGTCTGATACGATCTCGCCTGGTAGGCCGAAGCGACAGACAATATTGTCCCAGACAAAGCGTTTTACTTGGTTTCCCGTAATGTTCACCACAGCTTTTGCTTCAATCCACTTTGTAAAATAATCTATGGCTACGATGAGGAATTTTACTCCTCCCACTGCGACGGGAAAAGGTCCTGCGATGTCGATACCCCATTTGTAAAATGGCCATGGTGAGGTAATTGGTGTTAGCTCGTGCTGTGGTCGGCGCGGAATAGGTCTATGTACTTGGCAGTTGCTGCACTTTCTTATTAGGTCGCGTGCGTCGCGGTGCATTGTTGGCCAATAGTATCCTGCCCTTAAAGCGCTTGCCACCACGGATCGCGGTCCTGAGTGCATACTACATGATCCAGCGTGAAGTTCGCGGAGTACATAGTCTGCTTGAAGGGGTCCAACACATCTGAGCCATGGTTGTAAGAAAGATCGCCGATAGAGTACGTTGTCGCGGAATTCGAATCGTTGCGCCGTGCGTCGTATTCTTCGAGCGTCTTTATTATCTTGGGGTAGGGTTCTCTTGCTGATAAATTCGATGATAGGTGTCATCCACGTAGGATCTTGTTCTTCTATCACCGTTGATATCTCCATATCAAGGATTGACTTGTTCTTTAAGGTTTCCACCAATACCTGTTTTGAAAGGTGTGCGAAGCTTGTAGATGCAATCTTGCTGAGTGCGTCCGCCTTTCTGTTTTCCCCTCTAGGTACTTGTTTTATTGTGAACCTATCGAAGTTTTTGATCAGAGACTTTGTCTTTTCCAGGTATTGGATCATATGGTCATCCTTGGCCTCGTATTCTCCTAACACGTGGTTAGCGACTAGCCGAGCATCTACGTTTGCCTCTAGGTTGCGTACACCCATTTGAATTGCGATGCGTAGTCCGGCCAGTAGGGCTTCATATTCTGCCTCATTGTTTGTGGCTGTGAACTCGAAGCGTAGCGCATAGGTGAATTCCATACCTTCTGGGTTTGTAAGAATGAGTCCTGCGCCTGATCCATCTGCGCATGAGGATCCATCGGTGAACAGTGTCCATGGTTCCTGTAGATCCGTTTTTGCTGCAGATGTTGGGCTGTCGCCCTCTGGCTTCTCCACGATAAAATCAGCTAAAACTTGCCCTTTGATAGCAGTGCGCGGCCTGTATGAGATGTTGTACTCACTGAGCATTACACTCCATTTTTGTAAGCGTCCCGATGCATCTGGTTTAGAGATAACTTGTTTAATTGGCTGATCAGTGATTACCGCAATTGGATGCGCTTGGAAGTATCTGCGCAGTCTTTTGGCGGCGAACACTAAAGCCAAGACCAGTTTTTCCATGGCGCTGTAGTTAACCTCTGTTTTCTTTAAGGCTTTGCTTACGAAGTATATGGGTGTCTGGACGGAGTCTCTATCTGTCAATAGTACTGCGCTAACTGCTCCGTGGGTTGCTGATAAGTACATGATTAGTTCTTCCCCTTGTCGCGGTGCGACTAGTTTGGGAAGAGATGCCAGATGATGTTTGAGTTGTTGGAAAGCTTCCTCCGCTTCATTGGTCCAACGAAAGTCTCCCTTTTTTGTACACTTCGTGAGTGTTTTAAAGAGAGGAAGGGACTTGTCCGCTGACTTAGATAAGAAGCGATTCAGCCCTGCCAGCTTTCCATTCAGTGATTGGACTTCTTTGAGTGTGCGCGGGGAGGGGAGATCAATAACAGCCTTTGTCTTCTCTGGGCATGGTTTGATTCCATCGGGTTCTATTAAGTATCCGAGGAACATGCCTTCAGTTGCGCCAAAGGTGCACTTTTTTGGATTCAGTTTCATGTTTATCCGCCCCAACGTTCGGAATGTTTCCTCGATGTCGCGCACTAACTCATCCTCTGTATGGCTTTTTATAACAAGGTCGTCCACGTAGACTTCCAAGTTGCGGCCTACTTGTTTTTCGAAAGCTGTGTCCACCAGCCGTTGGTATGTCGCGCCTGCGTTCTTTAAGCCAAAAGGCATTTTTGTGTAGCAGTATACCCCTTGACTGGTGTGGAAAGCTGTTTTTTCTTCATCCTCCACTGCCATTTGGATTTGGTGGTACCCTTTATATGCGTCTAGGAAGCACTTGAAGGGGTATCCACATAAGGATTCAACCTTCCAATCAATTTCTGGCAATGGATAGCAGTCTTGCGGGCATGCTTTATTGAGGTCCGTGAAGTCCACGCACATTCTCCAGCTACCATCGCTCTTCTTTACCATGACTGGGTTAGAGAGCCAGTCGTGGTAGTACACTTCGTGCATGATGCCCGCATCTACTAACTTGTGTACTTCTTCCAAAATAGCTTTTGCACGATCTGGAGCCTGACCGCGCTTCTTTTGTCGTATTGGAGGGTATCCTTGTCGGATTTGTAGTTTGTGTTCTGTGATAGAACGAGGCACTCCTGTCATATGCTTTGGTTCCCATGCAAAGATGTCTAGGTTCTTTTGCAAGAGTGCGCATACGGCTGCTTTACCTTTGTCAGATAAAGATCCTCCAATCGAAACTTGTTGTTCCGGATAGTCTGGATGAATAGCGACCTTTAAATTTGACGATTTTTCCGTGCGCTGTTCTGGAATAGTCTCTGCTTCAGTTGTCACTGCGATACATTCTCTTGGTGGTACCGTTGTGTTATAGAGAGTAACCACTCCTCCTTCAACTGGGAATTTAAGCATTCCGTGTGCTGTGGATGGTACTGCGCGCATGGATGATATTCCTGGTCTTCCAATTATGCCATTGTATGGTGAGGGAGACTTGATTACCATAAAATTTATCCATGCCGCAGTTGAGTGTTGCTCATCTCCTACGACCACCAATAAGCGTAACTGCCCCATGGGCCAGATCTTTTCTCCTGTAAATCCTGTTAGTGACATTGTAGCTGGTATCAACTGACTTTGGATTTCAGGTCGCAGCCTTTTGAAGCAGTGATCATACATGATGTCTGCGGATGCTCCTCCATCAATATACATGCGGTGGATGTCGTGTCCTCCTGCATGTATTTCAATGGTCAGAGGTTCCACGACTGCGTTGTCCGCAGCGATTGTAGGGAAGGATATCTCCTTTTCTGGAGAGAATCTTTGGCTGACTTTTTGCTTTATTTTGCGCTGCCATGATTGTATCATGTATATAGTATCAGCCTTTTCCTTTGGGGGTTCTTTCTTGCCTCCATTTCTCTGTCTCTCTTTTCCTTCCTTAATGTTTTTTACGAGGTGGTCCATCCTTCCTTCTCTCACTAATTTTTCGATTAGTTGTTTCAGTTGGACGCACTCGTTAGTTGTATGGCCCTTTTGGCCGTGGTACTCGCAGTATCCACTACCTTGGCGTTTTTCTTCTGCCGTTTTAATTGGTGGTGGTCTTGGGAAGTTCGCACCTTCTGTTGCAAATATCTCCCTTGGAGTTTTAGTGAGAGGAGTATATTTGTCGTTGTCTCTTCCACTGCGGTAGTTCCTGCCGCGGTTATTGTTTTGATCATTGGATTGTCTCCGCGGCTGTTCTTGTTGCCTATAGTTTGAATATCCTTTTTTGCTATCCGCAGCAGCTGCTTCTCCTTGTATAAAGGATCTGGTGCGTTTTGTGAGTTCATCGAAAGACTGTGGAACTCTATCATTGAGCTTTCGGATGAGTTCTGGATTATTAATTCCATTCATGAATCCTGAAATTTTTAGTATTTCGGGACATGCTTTGACTTGTATGCACTCATCCTTGAAGCGCTCCATGAAGGCGCTGGTTGATTCTCCTTGGCGTTGCTTCACCCTTGCCAATTCCACAGGATTTTTAGCGCACTTCTTTCGCTGGGTGAAGTTGTGGCGGAATGCTTTTCGCAATTCCTCAAAGCCGCCTATACTCCTACGTGGGAGTTTGCTAAACCATGTGCGCGCGTTCCCTACTAATGTGGAATTAAACATGTGACACCACACAGGCTGTGGCCAATTTTCGATAGTTGCGGCTGACTCGAAAATTTTGAGGTGGTCGTCAGGGTCACCTGTTCCATCATATATCTTCACATTAGCGGGCATGCGTCTGCGCCTGTCGTCTGAGTAATCACTTATGCGACGTGTGAACGCATCAATTTTGTGGCGTCGCCATGGGAGAGACATATCCTCGTTCTCTTCCTCGCGACGTTTTCCTTTTGATTTCCAGTGCCCTGTTTCTTTATCCTCGTTGTCCGAGGAATCGCTGGAGGAAGAATAATCTCTCCTTCGGCGTTTGCGCCTGCTCCTTTCAGAAGAGGAGCCTGGGGGATCTCTGCTTGGGGATCTCCTCCTCCCCAATCTATCTTGTATTCGCCTACTTTCAGGTTTGGAAGATCCTTGACTTGGCGAATGCTGAGGCCCTAATCGATCGTGTATTCCCCGACTGCCAAGTCTGGAATGGACATTGGTGCGCCTACCGCTGTCTCCAGAGTTTTGTGAGTCAGGTACCGCACCTAGCCTATCATGGACAGAGGTACGTTCTGTACGTCTTCCTCGCGGGTGGCGCGGTGGTGATGGTTCGCGCTCTGGACCAAGATTAAGTCGGGTTTGCGGATCCGCACCTGCTCTCCTTGCCGCTTCTTCTTGCATGAGGGCATTTAATGTTTCATAATTTTGGGATACAAAGTTTCCCAAAGTCAGATCCGGTGCGTCCTCAGTTGCAAGAATTTCTTCCTCAGTGTTAGGCGCCCTGTTCCGTTCAGGAGCGCCTGGCGGCACAGTGTTGTTCACTGCGGGTGTAGCCTGATGAGGAGTGGTGAAGAGGGTGCGTTGGAGTTCTTCAACGCTGGGGACCTCTAAAGTAATCCTGGGTAGTTCTACCGCTGGGGGAGGTTGGGTTGTCCCTGCCTCATGGTGACCAGGTGTGCTGGTTGTCCCAGCGACTTGTCTAGAGGTTGGATCTTGTTGATTCTTCCTCAGATGGTCACGTTTTTCTGGCTGCGGAGTCCGCTGGCTCGAATTCTTATGTTTCGTCATTCTAGTTCGTTGTAGGGTCCCACGGATGGCGCCACTTGTTGATACAAAAGTTGGGCGTACCTGATTGTTGGGCTTTGCTCTTATATCAATTCGTTCCTTAGCACTTTGTTACCTGCGTACTAAGAAAATAAACAACACCGTTAGGCTTATCGAGGGATTGTCTCCCCCGATTAGACTCCGGCGTGAGAGTAAGTAATCGAATTTAGGTTTTGGTTTAAGAGTTTAGGGATTCCGTGAATCGTACCTTGAATGAGAATCGTGTGATTCTATATATAGGGGCTAAGAAACCGTGTTTCTTGCTCCTTACTCTTCGCACGCATGGTGCTTATCCGAGGTAAGGATATCTATTCCTTGAATAGATGATCCTTATCGGATATCCGGTGAGTTAGATTGGGCCTTTGGGCTTCGTGAGCCCAGGCGTTGATACCACGGCCCATACCATTTGTCATGGTAGCCCATTCGTGATGGGCTTAGGTGTAAGTAATGTCTATCATTTGGGCTTGCGGCCCACATATAGGCTATACGTCATCACTTACTTATATGGGTATGTCCATATAAGTCGTTTTTTTTTTTTTTTTTTTTTTAATTGGTAATAAGTTATCATCAAGATCAATGTATCGTCATTTTTGGCATTATCTAATTTATTCTATGTAGATAAAGTTTCACTAAGGATCGGGTATTTTCTTTTTGTTAACTCATCTCCTTTGGTGTTGTACAGGTTAAACAGTGTCAATATTAACTATGTCAAGTTGATTGATCCTAAAATTATGATCATTAAAAACTACAATTTTAAGTAGGTCAGACTTCTATCCAGAATTTTTATTCTGGTTTATGCACCTTAAAAATATTATAAAAGATAGAAAAATGATTCTTCTATATAAACCAGATATATTTCATGTCTCTTTAGTTCATCATTCAAGAAAATTGAAACCAACTCATTTACAATTGATTAACTTCAGTGCAAAAGGGACACAATGCAACCATTAAACATACATTTTATTTAAGGAGATTTACATCTATATATTTACTAAAGTTTCTATATTAACCTATTCTCCCATTCATCCGTTTATGTTAATGATTTTGATCTTATTCAAAGTTATGAACCCGAAGCTTATTCTCCGTCTAAACCCGTTGATGATGACTCACCCGTCGAAAAAGTCCTTCCTCTAAAAACGCAGTCAAAAGGACATTAAAGAAGTCTAGAGAAGACGATTCCGATGACATCGTTACATTCCATGGACCATGTCCGAGGAAACTGCATTTTGCAAACTGCAAAGGATGGGTTCTGTTGATCACTTGACTGGAATCCACAAAATGTTGCATATGAAGAACACCAAGGAGAAATGTAATTTAGATTATTAGTTTTGGTTTTTAATTTCACAAGTGTATGTTTTTTCTTTCAATGTAATTAAAATTTAATGAAAGTTTAATTTAGTTTTATTTACATTTGTTTATAAAAAAGTGGGTATGGTGCTCACCACTAGAGGTGTTATCGGGTTAATCGGGTCGGGTAATCGAGTTTTGACTTTTGAAAATATGATCCGCAACCCATCCCTACAAGAGATCGGGTTATTTGGTTTGGGTCTAATTGGGTTCGGGTTATATTGCGTCGGGTCTAGTCGGGTTCAGGTTGACCCGATAATAATATTAATGTCATCTTTTAAAAATAAATCTACAATCTAGTTTATCAATATAGTATTACATTGAAAATAAATTATGTACGTAAAAAGTAAATAAACTACTCAAGTATTAAAATCAAAGATTACAGTAGTAGTTGGATTTTACATGCTCAGAGTACACCATGGCTCAAGCCATGGGCTTCGGCGAAAGTCTACGCGAGAATCGGAGATGGTGAAACAGAAGCTACGAGGATTATATATGTTTGGTTTTTAGCTACGGTATGTTTTTGGGTAAGGACTATATATGATTTGACTAGAGGACTATATTTGTTTTGATTTTGACTATGTAAGCAAAATCAATATATATATCTTTACTACTTATAAAGGAAAAATGATCAACAATTGAAAATTGACCTTTGTTGAAATGTTGAATGTTGAATCTTGAAATTCTTGAAGCTGTATATGCGGCTGAAACTATTTGTGGCAACACAACTGTACATTAAAGTGAAATTTATGAAACGTATGCAACACACAAATGTACATTGACTACATTCAATTTAAACAATAATCTGCCATGTTGAATGGTTATATAAGCTGGCGTGGAGGTGGTGGATTTTGTGACCATTACATCGTCTTAACGAAAACAAGAGTTATGGTATGTATCCTTAACCTCAGCTTCAGCATCATTAGCTAATGTCATACAAGTTCTTCAAAAGAACACAAGATTTGATACAACATAATAAATTATAATGACTTAATGAGTAACATTACAAGAGGCTGCATCTAAACCGATACATTTGCTTGGGTATCACTAACTACTTATGTTGTTTTACAACAAATAATATCAATCTATACATCTATAAGTTACAAAACAGGATCAGAGTTGTGATACACTGATATGCATATTCATTCGACGTCCTTAACCTCGGCTTCAACATCAATAACAGCTCTAGATGAAGCTTTCCCTGCAGAAACCACGAGTCAGAACCTCAATGCATCATATAAAGTTCAGATTAATTAATAAGCACTTTCTGACTTTCAAAAACTAATAATAAATACTTTTCTGCAGATTGGTATACCTTGTTTTGATCGAGAAAATAAGTCGTTAAATGCTTCATCAAATGGTGTAGATTCCTTGGAGGATTTCGACCGGTCCCTTACAAACTGATCACCCACCACTAAATCCAATATGTAGTCAATAAACACAAAGATATTGCCACAATTGCAATTAGCTGCGATCCTTATATATTATTGATAATAACTATGGTTCACAAGATTTCTCAACTGTGTCTTCATAAGTATATTTGGGGTAATTTTTGTCAAAGACTATTATAACTTTATTAAACTACATGCCTAGTCAAACATTGCATTTTTGTTACCTGAAAACGGTTGATTACAATAAGGGCACAACTGTGGCTCATCATTTAACATAGATCTGCAACAAACGATACAAAGACCAAATTAGAAGCAAGATTTCATACAAGCTTCAAAATTGAGAGCATAAGAATCGGATGAGCTTCTTACTTAAAAACCTCAAATTCATTTTCACAATTCCGACACTGCACAGAAAAGCAAAATATGTTACTTCAAATATGGCAATACAGATACGCTCTTAATGAACTAATAACACCCTTTAATGAGTGGCCAACAATGTGATTTAGTATATATGTTACTGTGTTTGTAGGTGACGATTATAGACTTTAGTTACATGATAAATCGAAAGAAAATATGGTTTCTCAATCAATTGACGTATACATTTCAGATTGTATTTCAGCTTTTCCACGAAAAGATTGTGAAAATGGCCAACAATTTTAGGGGGGGCATTTAAGTGACGCTTAATAAGGATTTAAAATGAAAAAACTATATAGAAAGATACTTTTGAACCACACTTACTCTAATTTCAATCATATCTCGGCTCGCCCACCAAATAAGAGCCCCCAAACCAACAATTGGAACAATCACCACAAACAGCTGCCATTAAAACACAACAAATTGGAATACTGGATTAACTAAGAAACAACATTATCCATGAACTCGAGCACTGATAATTCAACTTCAAAGTTCATACAGATGCTTGGAATCTAATTCAAATATTGATTTATTCCCTAACTACAAGTGCAACTGATATGTATAGTTTTTATATCCCAAATAATCAGTTTGGAGCATATGGATGCAGGTATTCGAATAGGTTCCGTCAATCAATTTGACAGTAGCTTATACAAAACTAATAATCTGATTATTCCATATTCGCGTAATTTATTTCATAAAGCAATCCCAAACACTCCTTATAAGCATAAACAGATAATCCGTTATAACAAGACGCAATGTGGAAGACAATGTTTAAATTTTGCTCATATAAATAATCACAATAAGATAAGTGTGGTTTGAATAGGCAACTTCTACTCTAGTTATTCAAATAAGCATTTTGCTTCTTATAAAAGACACAACCTTCTTTATACATAATTATGATGTACTAAAACACAAAACAATAAAAAATAAAATTTGAAATAAATTCATTCAAGAACCAAATTCTGAAATTAAAAAATTGCAACTCGAACTTCATATCCTTAATGATCAGTTTTGAGTAGTTGGATGGAGGCAATTTGATAGGTTTTTGATAATCAGTCAGACAGTAGATTAAATTGACACTAATGATGAGCTTATTCCATAATTCAAAACACAATCCTAATCACTCCCTTATATAATTGTTTATGCTAGATTTTTTTGGGGTAACCATGGTTTCCAACCTTTTTAGCCAGCTACTCCACGAGGTTTTAGCACCCCGCGTCACAGACACAAACCGGGTTTTTGGGAAGGTTGGTGTGGCCACATCAGGGTTGTTTGGGGGTTGTTTGCACTAAGCATAAAATAAACTTACCACATACATTTTAGTGACGATAGTCACATTTTATGCTATTTTAAAAAGCTGTAAAATGCAACACAAGAAATGGCACCTGGATTAGCTTATGATGTCACGAAATACAATAATTAAGTATATGTTATTTGAGTCTGCAAATTCTACTTATTCATGAATTCGAGGGGTAAAACTTTCATAATCAGATGCACGGTTTAATAAAGGACCTCGAATATGAGTTACTCAAAGCCTCTCATTTCATAATCAAACACTTAAAACAGCTAACCGATACTTGGGATTGCTTATTCAATGGCTTATCTGCTTATTTTTCAGATAGGCAACCAAGTATTTGGATGAAACTCCATGCAATGTGCTTAGTTTTAGTGGTATAAGAGCACTTAAAACTAGGCAGGCCGTAAAGCAGTGTTATAAAACAATCCCAAAATGCTATCTATCACAACGCATTCAAAACTACTCGTACTTAACAAACAAATAACATACCCAAATGTTAACAATAGTATCAAGTATCCAACCAAGTTGACCAGTCAACGAAAGATAAGTCAACCCAATAGCCAAAGCAACATTCCCCAATATCCTCCTCGTACCACCATCATCTCCACCACCACCACCACCACCACCACCAAGGTTACCAGCCTTAACAAAAACAACCCTTTTATTTTTCTTAACTATCTTTTCATTAAACCCATTTTTACCCCTTTTAAATATCAAATTATTATTAGTACTAAACCCTTGTTGGTGATAGCAACATAAGTAGTTCCTAGTGAAATAATTTGTTGGTTTTTGTGGTTTTGTTAAAAAAGATGTTGGTTTTATTTTTATGGGTGTTTTGTAATCTGTGATTTTGGTGAATATTTGTGGGATTATTGTTGTTGTCATGGTCATATATGAAGTGGGGTTTAACAAAATTGGGGGAAATTCATAATGGATACCTTTGTATCTTTGTAAGAAAAACATAAAGAAAAAAGAGTTAACTACATTTTTGGTCCTCGTGGTTTACCGGGTATAACAGTTTTGGTCCAAAATTTTGAAATGTAACGGATCTTGTCCAATATCCGCTGACCCGTAACACTTTTGGTCCAATTTTTGTTGACCGCTAGTTTGACTAGTTAAAAACATGCGAAATGACTAAAATACCCTCAAATGTTGATGTACAATGACTAAAATGCCCTTTCCTCCGCTAGTTTGACTTGTTAACAACCATCACCACAAACATCTTCTGGGCAGTCCACATATCACACAAACATAGATCCACAACCATCACCAAATCGGTAAACACAACCATCACCAAATCCTCACCACCGCAATCCTCACCACAACCACTACCAAATCCTTACCACAACCATCACCAAATCCTCACCACCGCCATCCCAACACGAAACCACCACAACAACTAACTACAACAACCCTCAAACCTACCTCCATATCCACAACAACAAAGATTCGATGTTTATGCGTGGATCAGCCTCATTTGGCGGCGTTATCTCATCAACCCTTCACCACGAAACCTTTACCACACTCTCATTCTTCCCCACCCACAACCCTTAAAATAACTTCATAACCACTCACTCAAATACCCATCAAATATAACCTATTTAGTTATGTTTTTCTTCAATTTTTTCATCTACAAATCCCCATCTCTCACCTCCATCATCAGACACACAAATCCCCACCTCCCAATACACGAGTCAAAAACACATAAAGCACATCGTCCCTTTCATCACCCCACAATTAAAACCTCAAACGAGTCATCAGCTTCAAGATCTTGTATAAACAAGGTCTCGGGTAGGTTGTCTTTGCTTTGCTATTCGATTTGTTTTCAAAATCGATGATGGGTTTCGATTCTTGGTTCAAGATCTTAAAGGATATGTTCAAGATTTTGTGGCAGGGGGTGTTTGTGGTGATGGGTTGGTGGGTTGGTGGTGTGGTGTGGTGAGTCGAATGAAAAAGATGAAGTGGGTTGGTGGTGATGTCGTGGCCAATAGTAGTGGCGGCCAATTGTGGTGGTGGCCGGTTGGGAGAGATAAGGAAGAAGTTATCAGTGATTTTTTGGGATGTTGTGATGTTGTGAAGTAAAGTGTGTTTTTGTTGTGTTATATAATGTGAAAGGACAAGAATACCCTCTTATTTAACGGTCAAACAAAGTCAAAGTAACGGTGTTAGTGAAATTGGACCAAAAGTGTTACGGGTCAGCGGATATTGGACAAGATCCGTTACATTTCAAAATTTTGGACCAAAACTGTTATACCCGGTAAACCACGAGGACCAAAAATGTAGTTAACTCAAGAAAAAAGCTATCTTCGTTATGTTGCATTTATTTTACAGTGTTTGTCGACTGGTACCGGTAAAAGTTAAAATGGTCACTTTAACATGTGATCATGTCCAAGACTTGTTTTTGGCTCAGATGTTATGCGATAATTTTGACTCTTTCTTTAACAATGCAAAAAGATAATTTTAAAAGACCTTTAAGTTAATCTTTCAAAGTTCAAGGCGTTACAATACATATTTTTACTTCTTAAACAAACTTTTAGCGTAATGTTTAACAAAATCTTTTTTGAATTAGATTTAGCTCAAAGTTGAGCTTCACGGGTGGCTGAGTCTTTTTATGTGTTTATTATGTTTTCAAAATAAATTATGTTTCTTGCGAGACTTGAACCTGGCCACTTAACTTTCTCACGGATGCCCTATGCCATAACTCTTTGGTAAGGTAAGTTCCGATTAATCCTGAGAAATGAACCATGACTTTTGGCTTTGGTGTTAAAATTGAGCGTAGATAAATGCTATGTGAAACGGCTATCGGCATTTTAAGGGGTGAAAATGCTTTTTCAAAAAGCTGATTAAAATTGAGCCTATAGAAAATGCATAAGCTGCGTTCAGTAAGCATACCCAAATACCATTTACATCAAATTATCTCACTTAGTTTACCTAAGAATAAAATGTTCAAATTTGAACCAGCTAAGACTTGAAGAAAGTCAAGATGGGAAGCAATACAGTTTTTCTCACTGTGTTTTTACCTGTCACCAGTCGAATTCTATTTCACCACCACTTTTGGTTAAATCACATAGCAGCATAGCACCATCAAACAATCGCTAAAGGAAATACCATAAGGCACTCTTCATCCAATACCTATCATGCCCTTAGATATCCAAATACAAGCCCTCTAAGAGGGAATCAGTCATTATTCTCATTACAAATATATTTTATATTTGTCTGTAAGCTCTTGCATGATAATAATGATAATGATAACTTGCAACTGACCAAAAAGAGGATCTTGATCAAGGTTATTTCAATCATTCTTTCTTCTTTTCTTTCACCTCATCAATCTTGTATGGTGCAGCAGTGTATGCATACATCTGAAAGCCTGCGAAAAACACCATCTCCACAATCACCAATGCGTTTTGCAATGCTTCTTGGATATGTGACACATCCAGCCAAAAATGATCCGCTGTAATTATGCCCACTGCTACCAACCCACTGAGTACAATTCCCTGAAAATAAGCATACATAACAATACAATATTATTGCAAATGCTACAAAGAACATGGATTACATAAAGCCAGAGTTCGAGATTCGAGAATAAAACTGAACTATTTCACTCAAAGTTAAGTTCAAGTCACCCAAAATTTTAAGAATGCTTATATGTAAAGTTGAAAACGATTATTGACATGGAATTATAATACAAAGTATAGTAAATAATATGGAGTAGAAGATAGTGTTTGAATATGCTTTTGCTACTTGAAACCATAATAATCACTTTTGATAGCGCTGGGAGTTAGGATAATTTTGATTATTAAAGCAAGTAATAGATACATAAGGGAAATTTCATTAAAATGGCGACATTACAAATTGGTTTCATCAATCATAAAGATTTGTGTTAATGCCAAGAGGAGCCCCAAATTCGCAAACTTATTACTGTATGTGTATTACAGACTACCTATTTCTTGCCAAATAAGTTTTCTTATATGTAATTTCTTATAAAAATGGTCAAAGTTTGCAACAAGAATAGAGTTAAACTTGTACAAAACATGAGAATCATACCTGCCAAAAACAGAAGAAGACAATCCCTTTGACACATAAGAACTTTGCAAGAGGCTTATGTGGTGCCAATTCTTTAGCAAATACATGGTAAAAAACCACGAGAGCATATAATGCCAATGAAACAGATACATTCAAGATCATAGTGAATGTCCAGCTAAGCCAATCAGGATATATCTCAAGGAGTTGTAGAACTATCATCAAGACGGAGCATACTGGGCGAATTACTACAAACTGCCATGTCCAATACTTGAGGAGCTTCAGGTTTTGATGGTTCAAACGAACCGAGTGAGGCTGCATTCAATCATCAAAAATTGAATAATATGACCAAACATTTGGATACGGGAGGAGTTACATGGCCCACAACCAGGCATGGTAAATTCTGAATGGTCCGAAATTCGCCAAATTTAGTCTATTAAAGGTGGCAAACTGGGTGGGTTGGCTAACAGGTCAAAACAGGTAAATTTTAGGTCAGATCGGGTTTACCTATTTTACAATTGACCCATTAGAGATATGATATAACCCGAATCGACTCATTCAAAAGTAAATATGCTAAAATAGACACCTCTAATTTCTATAGTGAGTGTTAATGTGCCATGCTGTTGTGTCAAAAATGAAAAAGAAATAAGAAAGTAACATTACTTGGAAGAGAGTCATGGGGAACGAATGATGAATTTCTCTTCCTTTAATCTCATCAGGGACAATGTTCTTGGTTATAGATATATTCAAATAAGTGTACAACAAAGCCAAGAACTTAGCCATCACTTACATTTAAAAAAAAAATTAACATTAAATTTTTAAAAATTTAAGCCTAACATTTGAAATCACAAAACGAAGGGTCATGAAAATTCTCACCAAACCCTCATAGCATTCTTTGATGGAGTCTAAGAACAGAAAAAAGGTCTCACTACCACGTATATCGAGTAATCCAACATATGAGTCAAGAGCGTAGATGGGTGCCATCAATATAATCACTAGAATCGCCTTTTGTTCTTTTGGTTTCTTCCAGTGAGTAAGATGATCACGTACCAACTTTAATGATAATAGAACTGTAATTGCTACACAAGCTCCAGAACCAAACAAAATCTCCTGCTTGCGCGTCATCACAAAGTTCTTCAATGCTTGTCGATCAAAATATTATAGGCAAACCTGCACAAAGATACTTATTTACTTCAGAACCGAATAGCTTACCAAAACTCATATAAGGGATGGTTCACATTGCATTTTTCCAACCGCAGACAATCAGTTTTAGTGTTTGACTAACTTATTAATATTTACAAGTCAAGTGCAATCATTTAGAGATCACTGCAACAAAATTGAATAATAAGGGTCATTAACTTGTAATTCCCAAACAACTAATGGGATGTTTTTTATTGCTTTTCTTTTTTTTTTGAAAAAAGATAAGCAATTTGGATGAAACTGCTTATCTGCTTCCTATAGAGTACGTAAACACTTAAAAATAAGCCGGCAAGTTGGCAACAATCGCACCTGCAGATAAAAACAGTGTCAAATAAGCAAATCCCAAACAACCTCTTATTATCTCAATTTCTTACTCTCACAAGTTTAGAAACTGTAAAACACACCCAAACACCTACATAATGAAGCTGACAGCCTGACACTTTAAACAACCTAGTAAGCTAAGAATATATAAGTCCAATGATCACAGTTCCATCTTATAATAATTCTAACAACCTAGTAAGCTAATATAGCTATACTAGACATTCACAAGACACAATAATCACAATTTAAAATATAACAAATAACTACCAAGATCCATCTTTCAAAACATAAAGATCATAAACAAACAGCTAACCAAACAAACACAAATTCTTGGCCTTTTTCAGAGGAAAAAAATTCCCGGATATGAAATCTAAAAGGGTACCTGAAAAACGAGGAAGGATGAAGAGTTGTTACCTGGTTTTGTTAATCAAGTTAAGGAAATATCGAGGGTAGGTAGAGAAAAACAATAATTTAGTTTTGACCCATGAGATGAGCGTGTATGTAAACGTGATATTTGCAATGTGGGCCATATGTTATGAACAAGCGCAAATCTCGATACGGCATCTATGATTCTTTTGCAATCTACCATTCTCGGCCATCCCGATTATTAATTCGGGCATGTCGACTATTAATTGGGACATGATTCATTTATGTATATTACAGGCGGCAATTTCTGACCCGACACGAAATCTGATTTGAAACTGACATGAAAATTAACAGGTTTGTGTTGAACTAAATAAATTTCGGGTCAGGTTTGGGTCGATATATCTAACCCGTTTATTAAACAGGTCAGATTCAGGTTGGCAATAAAATAAAAGGGTCGACCCGTTTAAGATTTTTTTCTTAAACTAAAATTTATTTATATTTAATTATACGGGTTATATGGGTTAAACGGGTCGACCCGCTAAACTGTTTAACCCGTTTAACTTATGTAACGTGCTAACTTTTGTTTATAAAACCGGTTAAATGGGTCAACCCGAAACTCGTTTAACATATTTAACCCATGTAACTTAATTAACCCGTCAACCCAATTATCTATGGGTTAAATGGTCAGGTTCGGGCTACGTGTAAACACGTTAGGGTGATGGCAACCCAACACTCCGAGTCATGGGAGGATTCTCACTAACCAATCACAGAGTGTCATGTGGCAGGAGGATTCTGAAGACAAAACTGTTGGCAGTGAGAGGATTCTGGAGGATTCGAAATCATGCCTCACTTTATTCCCATCACACTCACTTTATTCCCATGATTCAGAGTCGTCACGGGGCTTCTGAAACCCATGATTCTAGAATCTTGGGGGTTGGCGGCGGTGTTCAATGGAGGATTCGGAATCATGCCGCTGGGAGGATTCTTCCGTTGCCAACACCCTTAGGGTCGACGTAGCTGACCCGATGATTTAAATGAGTCGGGTTCGGGTTTTCTGACCCGCCAACCTGACAACCCGAACCCGACCCGAATTGCCACCCTATTGTATATATTGGAATATGTAAATAAAAAATTAAGTTTGTAAATCATTTCTCGTTTAATAATACTTAGCTTAAAAATTGGAGAAAATTTTCAATTTGTAATCATACTCCTTCACTTTTATCCACTTTTTAGTGAAAGGAAAAAGTATTTTTCATGAAAGGAAAAAGTGTTTTTCAAATTTAGTTTGTACGATCACTATAGTGCGCAACTTTATTAAAAAGTTGACAAGTGTTAAAAAGTTGGTAAGGTTTTCTTACTAAACCGAAGTGACATAAATCAATATGATGTTTTTGTTAAACAAGTTTGTATTATTCAAAAAGTCATCCGTATGTCTCACTTTCTTATTTGAATATATATATATATATATATATATATATATATATATATATATATATATATATATATATATATATATATATATATATATATAAAAGAAAATGAGACCTGCGGTTAACTTTTTAAATAAAACAAACTGGTCTAGCAAAAAAAACATCATATTATTTGCACAAAATGTCACTTAGTTCTAGGAAAATTTAATAATAATAATAATAATAATAATAATAATAATAATAAGAAAAAGAAAATAAACACTTACCAACTCTTGAACACTTGTTAACTTTTCAATGTAATAGCACAGTCTAACAGTCGCACAAAACTAAATTTGAAAAATAATTTTATTTTACTAGAAAGTAGATCAAGGTGGAGTTTTGTGACTAGAATTGAAATTTTCTCAAAAAAAAATTATCCCGCGATGTCAAAGTAAATTGTCTTCGTATTAAGAAACTTTAAAAAATAAATAAAAATAAAAATCTTATTTATTTTTATAGGGTAACAATTTTACCACTAACCAATTAAGTAGCTTTTTTCTTTTGTTAAATTTTGTAATAATTTCATTTTGTGATAATATGATAATTTCAATCAAATTTCACAATCAATATACAACAGTAGACAATTAATTTGACACAAAACGAAATAAAAATATAAACAAATAATTTATGAGAAAAATCAAATATTACGTATATCCAACTAAAAAAAATAACATTTTCTCTTTACATAAAAACAATGACGATGTTATTAACGAGGATTTTTTTTTTTTTTTTTTTTTTTTTTTTTTTACCTGTGCTCCGCTGAGTCATGGGGTTTAGCTTTAACAAAGGGAGTGTTAAAAGAATCACAAGTAACGCCAGTGATGTTAAAAGAGTGAGGGGAAGTGAGAGAAGGGCGAAAGTTGATGTAACGCTAATGTGTAAGGTGAAAATAGATTTTAACTTTGTCACAATGGTCACTGGCCTTACCATGGGATTGCTCTACCACTAAATTGATATTTGCATGTGTAAAATGAAATTAGTACACATGCAAATATCATTAACATTGGGAATACAATTAAAAATAAAAAAAGAAGAAGGAAAAAAAAAGGTAAAAACATATGCATATCTAAAAGAAAAAACAATGAGATTATAACCTATGTCTGAGTATGATAAACCGCTTTTCAAAAGAATCAAATAAGAAATTTGTCAAAGCAATGTAATCTTTATAACTATTCTACAAAGATTTCAAGATTTCACCAAGAACCAGTCCCCATTGAGTCCAGTGAGTACCACCCTGCATTGAGAAGTTTCAAAAAAACAAAATCAATATAGCTTTTAGGATAATTTTCTAGCTGTATTTAGTAATAATGAAGATGACTTAGATATAAATGAAGTGAAAACCTGACAGAAGACACAAAATGGCTCCCTTAACGGTCCATCACACGAGAGCTCACTTGTGCTTCCATCTATAAACGTCCCATCAGCAAATATAACCTCTGAAGCATATCCAGCTGATGAACCTGCAATTGGTTTGGTATAAGAGCTTACAGGTGAGCTTCTTTGTACAGCCTCACAAAACGCAAGAAGCTTCTCACGGCTTCCAAGTTGTACAGCCTGCAAAATCACCAAACACATTCAAAATTTTCTTCACTGAAACATATTGTAGAGTTGCCAATGTCATACATTTATAAAGAAATGGGTCAATCTAGGATTTTTTTTTTATTTATTTATTTTTTTTTTATGCTTAATAATGGCGCCCAAGAATTAGCTAAAAATGAAGCTGATCAAGCGGGTCTCATGTCGTCTAATGTGCATTCAAATGCTCACAACGTCCGGAGTCATTTTATTTAATAATCTAATACTTTTAAATATATCGAGTACATTAGTTAATTTACTACATGTCTACATATATATTGGACAACGAGTGTTAGTGAGTCAGTCCAACCTGAGCCTACTCATTTGGCCCTCACATAAAAATTTACCCATTTGACCCGAACCCATTTTGACTTGTCACCCAGCCCACCAAATATGGATAATTGGATATGCTACATGATACAATTCATAGGCCAAACCTGCACTATGTCATGACGGGGTACTCGAGGAAGTGGCTGAACCTTGTAACCTTTTGTTGACATAACTTCAGCAATCAGCAAGCCTCCCTTTGGAACAATAAAACCAGAAAACAATCAACTTAAATGACCTATGAGAACAAGAACACCAAATCAAAATACCTTTATTGCTTCCCCAACCATTTGAGGTGAGAGATATAATCCTTGAAAGAATGTTCGCATAATGTCACCAGGAGTTGACCCGCAGTCAACCCCGAGACCTGGAGCGGACAGGCGAGCTGCTGCTGCGTTTACCCATTTTTCTTTTCCTGCAACGTATCCACCACATGGTGCAATTGTCCCACCCGGATTTTTAATTAAACTTCCTGCAATAAGATCTGCACCCTGTTTATCCGTTATCACCATAAAGTGAACTGTTTTTTATACAAACAAACAAATATAAATAAACAACATACCACCATTGGAGGCTCAATTGCTTCTGTGAATTCACCATAGCAGTTATCCACCATAACCATACAATTTGGATTTTGCCTCTGCAATAACATAATATTGTAAGGAAACATTTATGAAAAGTAAGCCTAAACGTACACAAAAGAACAAACGTTGGTCGGATATGTGTTTTGAGAGCCAAACATGTTTTAGGCCAGAAACGAGAACGAGCATCAAGGTTCCAAATTATTGATTCACGATAATCACCAAACTGCCTAAGATAATTAGACAAATGGT
This sequence comes from Artemisia argyi, assembly GCA_030686995.1. Classification (NCBI taxonomy): domain Eukaryota; kingdom Viridiplantae; phylum Streptophyta; class Magnoliopsida; order Asterales; family Asteraceae; genus Artemisia; species Artemisia argyi. The sequence goes on along the minus strand of CM060679.1, from coordinate 34,625,097 downwards.
TCCCATGCACCACCACACAAAAAATCAGTGCCACGTCCTCATTTTTGCTAGCGACCAGATCAGATTATATCAGATTAAGATTTTTGAAAGTTGCTTACCTTCATTTTTTAACTAAAAACAGTTGGGTACCTTTTATGCAATCAGATAGCAAAAAATCAAAAAATTATGAAAAGCAATATAAAAATTAAGATTACACACCTTAATGATGTCTATTGCCCTAGAAATTTCAATCACACTTAAGCTTTTACGCCAAGAATACCCACACGACCTCTGAATAAGGGCACATTTCGTTTCAGGTTTTAAAGCGACCTCAAGGGCATCCCAATCAAGTCCTCCATCATCTGCAAGCTAAAAAAGGTATGCATAAGAATTATTAACCAATACATTAATATAGTTAGCAATTTCGACCCACATCGCTAAGGTAGTGTTGCTATCTCTAACTAGGAAATGAGTCAAAAACGTGAATGTGAATTCATTTGAAATATACTCAAATGCATATAGCCTCCTAATTCCAAAATCGCTATATCACACGATACTTTTTGTAATCATAACAAATACGTTAATAAGTTACCTAAAGAAATTGTACGAACTGTATATGAAAAGTTGTTTTTTGAAAAGCTTTATCTGACCTGACACGTGCTGAGTTTGACCGGAAGTCAAACTAAACAGTGCACTTTATCCAACCCGTCTGACCCACCCATATTGTCAACTTAACCATACATGTTGAAGTTAATGTTAGAAGTAACTTACTGCAACTTCCCGATACTTGATTCCAAAATCTTTCAAGGAACCTAATCCATTGCCATCCCTGATTCCTATAACTTCCTCAAGTGTATCATATGGAGCACCAGCAACAGCCAAAAGCTGATAAGAAAAGCATTAAGTACCAACTCATAATAAATACGCACACACATATACCACTAAATGGAAGAAAAAAAAAATTAACAATTACCTCATCACCTGGCCTCAAGAAAGCAAAAAGTGCACACGTAATAGCATGAGTACCTGAGAAGAACTATTTTGAAGAGGCGGTTTAAGTAGATTGAGCAAGAAGTATCAAAAAATGTTGGTACAAAATAAATGACAGATTTAAAGATGGTCAACCTGTGACCGGACAATTGCTGACTCAGCACCAAAAATTTCTGCAAAAGCTTGGTCAAGGGCTTCTCGACCTCCAGCTTCTTCATGGCCATAGCCAGTGCAACCACCAAAGTGCTAAATCAAATATAATGATGGATTGTATTAGTAAGCCAGATATAACTTTATATTGTGCAAAAATGTGCCACCAACAGGGTGATTGGGATTGCTATTTGTATAGACTATCTGCTAGGAAAGTAAACAGCATATTTTTACTCTAAAACACGGAGTAAGTAGATAAGCACTTGAATAAGCAATCGCAAACACCCTCTAACACATGGCAATCATGATAATGCGCACAAATTGTATATTAACCATTCAATGTGAAGGTAAAGTTTGCATACATGTGATCCAACTCTGGCGTTTTGAAAAGCTTTGAGAACTCTAGACGTATTACGTGCCACAAGATTATCCACTGCCCTGAACTCCGGATACAATGTATCTACTGCACTCTCAACCTGAATTTTCCAAAACCAACAACCTCAAAATTACAGCAACCGCACTTGCCAGTTAAAAAAAAGGGGAAATCGTCAAACACAATTTCATAATACCAGACAACCTCCTAATATCCAGAAATTGCATCATATTTTAACATTGAAAATTTGTTAAAATTTTCCAATAATTATCAATTTTAGATAATTCAATATATAAGTGTATGTTAGTGTAGCTCTATCCATAATTATAAAGTGTAGTTTATTTATTTTTTGAACGACAACTAACTATCTCACCATATATATATACACCACAATCTATTTCACACGTCCTAGGCGGGACTTGAACCCGCAACCATTTGGTATTATAAAGTGTAAAATGACAGTAAAAAGTAAAACAACTTCTTTAATTAGCCTTTCAAAAACAAAATCCTAAAAATTTGGGTAAAGGTTATCATATAAATACTACTCCATAACCCAACAAATGATGAAAAATGCAGAAATACGAACCTCAGGAACAAACAATGGAGGATAATGATGATGAAGGTTATTGTTATTAGGTATGGTGATTTGTGAGCTTGACTTTAATGAAACTGCTGCTGATGATGATGATGTTCTGTTTGAATTGTTATTACTATTATTATTGATTACTCCGAAGTTTGTTGGGGATGTGGTGAAGGATAAGATGGCCACCATGTTTCCTTAAAAACTCACCAATTTTAATGTTTAATAGTTTGATCCTAAACTCCAATCACTTATATTTTCTTCTTTCTTTCACCTATGTGCTTATTTTTAATTGGATAAGATAAACAGTCTAAAGTGTTTACTGCTTATTGTGGCAGAATAAGCAGTTAGTTTCAAAAGAGCAAGTTGGACACTGATTATCATCTGTAATGTGGAGTGCCTTTTATTAATTTTGGTTTTCTTTTACAATTTTTTTTATACTGTTTTTACATAATAAGATTATCAGTTAGATGATGTTCTTTATTGTAAAGTTGTTCAGTAAAATCCGGAAACAAGCTTCATACCTAAAGCTCAATTAGGCTCGCGAGCTTAGACGAACCTAAATAAAAAATTAATGAAAATATACTTCTTATACGTGTTATTGTAAATGATCTTATAACCAAGCTCGAGCTTTGGCACGCAAGTTTGTAATATCTCACACGCCAAGCTCGAGCTAAAAGCATCAAACAAACTCTAGCTTTGAGGTTTAGCTCAAACGAACTCTAGCTTTGAGCCTTACAAACTTAAATGAGCCGAGCTTGAGCTTTGGCACGCTCCAGCTAAGGTGGGTTGATATCATTAGAAGGTTTGCTCAAACTCAGGTTGATAATAAGCAATCCCAAACACAGTCAAACCATTATAATGTGATGAATTTGGTAAATAAAAAATAATAATAATAATAATAATAATAATAATAATAATAATAAATAAATGGACACAAACATTATGTCAATAAACAAGATGCTAATCTTATATTGAGTTGACCCTGGTTAACATACAGGACTGCAGGAGATAAGTTTAACAGGTTCAAAACAAACAGTTGGTTTATACAACCATCTAAGCAAAATAGCAAATTCTAACATAATGTCATCTCTCTCACCCATAAGCTTTCACAGAACAAAAAAAAATTAGTTTACAGAGGTGATTACACTTCATGAGAGCAAGAGTCAAAATGTACGCTTAAATTAAAAGACGTGGACATGGCCATGAGCTAGTATACAAAATATTACCACCGTTCAACTCCAGATTTCCTTTCAGTTAACTTAAACTTGATTGTGCTCACTCCAACCAGCATTCTACTGCTAAGCAATTCACCAATCAACAAACAGCTAAAATCTTCATCTAAAACGACTGATTACAACAAGATGTGAAGTTAGCAGTTCACAAGCCATATCATCATTTGTATGAAACATTGCCTACAGCAACTCTCCGATTTCTGACCCTCGCTCTACGTGAAGCAACATTGGAAATCAACGAATTGGCTATGAGGGCAAAACTATCTGATCCCATTAACTTCAACCCAAGACTTTTACACAGATATTTTAATTGACTTTCAACACCACCTACCTCCGACTCCGACTCCAACTCATGTGCCTGTACACGAGTTACAGTCGTATAAAGCTTCAATGGTTGCTTGTCAGACTGTTGAGTATTCTTGACTTTTCCATTATCATCACCTAACTCGCTACTGAAACTATCGACAGTGACCATCAAAATCCCGGTTGATTTAGGGTCTTGATTTGACGGATCAAATACAAAACTAAAGTTCCCAAAAGCAATATCCGGATACTTAAAAAGATTTACAAGAGTATCACTCACTCCAACAACTTTTCGAAAGATTTTTCTAGGATTGTGAATTGGCTTAATACCCCTTGAGGCTCTATAAATGCACGAAGCTTCTCTTAAACCACTTAGGTATGCCCCATGCATGGTGGCTGGATGTTGACGGGTTGTGGCTTCACCAGCAAAGAAAAGCCGGTTTTCCACATTTTCTGCAAGTATATCATAATCACTACCTGAAGAGTGCACCCTTACATGGGAGTATGAGCCATAAGATAGAGGATCATTTCCCCATTTTGTACAAATAGATTGGATGGGATCAGGTACCTCTACACCCTTTGGACCATATATACCTGTAAAAAACGCACGGTAAATTTAATGAAAGCTATCAAAAGCTAGACCACACTGTATTGAAAAATGTGTGATACCTCTAAGGATGCTTAAAACACGATGAAGCAAAGTGGATGGCTGAGTTTGCTCAAACGACTGGGCAGCTTCACCAGCAACTAATGCAACAAGTACTGAACCCCCGGAAACCGTATGATAACCATAAAACAAGAAGAACTCTCCCCGCGTAGCACTATTCTTGCTAAGGCAGCCAAATGTATCCAGATCTTCTCCCCAAAAGACACTAGGGAATACCATAGCAACTTTGTTCAGCAACCCAAATCCCAGTTTTTCAATCGCCTTGAGTTTTCTTTCTGGTAACTCTGGTATGAACTTTACGGTCTTTTTCTTTAGGACACCAAGAGGAACGGTGCATAACACCATGTCTGCTTGGATTGTCTGATCACCAGCAATCACCTCAACACCATCATTACCATACCGAATTGTTTCGACAGTCTTGTTATAGAAAATCGGAACCCCTTCACACAATGCTTCAATTAACCTCCAATTCCCACCTGCAAGAAAGCAATGATCACCACTCATTTCGTAGGGATCATCTTGATCCCAATAGACAGCAGAGAGATGTGAAAGGCAACCCGCATTTGCATATTCTAAATTTGCAAAGTGCCAGTCGAGTAATTGTTTTTCCTCAGGCTTTGTGGCCACTGTATACATCTGTCTAAGCCTCTCGAGAACTGAACCCAAAGATATATCAGCAGCTGATTTACCCATAATTTGTCTAAATTCAGTAACTTTATCTAAAAGCCTATTAAAAATATGTTCTACTTTGGAATCAATTTCATCACCAACAGGTCGACCCTCAGGATCATACAACGGACATTTATCTCTAACTTTATGAAGAGGTATTGAAAGCTGTCTAGCCAAAACCCCAAGAGGGTTTGCATGGATACCAGTAATAACACTCCCACCAAGATCAACAGCAGCATAATTACCCTTTTGCCCCATCTTCTGTGTATAAACTCTCCCGCCAGGTCTATTCCTACCCTCCAAAACAATAACCTTAAAACCAAAAGCTAACAGCTGGCGAGCTGCAGCTAACCCTGCAAGTCCTGCACCAATGATTATCACTGACCCCTCGGTTGCTTCCTCAGGCATCTGAGCCTTGAACGGCGGTGAAACCCCAAAATTAATATACCCATTAAACAAAAGAAAATCATAAGCCGAATTCAGCAACTGACCATATTCATTGCTAACAGTTTCCTTAATCTGTCCTTTAGAAAGCCACGCTTGTACATTAGCCCTCCACCTAGCAAGTATATGGTTCCTCACAACAATATAATCATTCTGTTCTTTACCATCTAACTGACTCACAACATTAGCTTTTCTTTCCTCTTCATGCAACGCATCAATCGGGAACCCTAACGATAAAGCAATCATAGCTTCCTTTTCCGTTTCTTTCTCCAACTCCTGTTTCGTCCTAAACCTTTTACGAGTCGACCCACCTAACTGATTATCCAAATAATCATCCATCAAATTCTCATCATAGCTTCTCGACAGCGACTTCTTCCTCAACAACCTTTTCGACCCCGGCGTCTCCATTTTTCACCACTTTCCCCTTTCCTTAACTTAAGCTAAACAATACCCACTTAAACCCTCATAAAAACTAACAAAACCCAATAAAAATCTCACTCGATTTTCACAAAAAAACAAAGTTCACTTCTCTCAAGCATTTCATCAAACACCTAGTGTGCATTAACAAAAGTACCAAATTAACAGAGCTAATAAAAAGGGTCAATCCCTGATATTTAACACATAAAAAAGAAGGCCTTAAAGGGTACCTAAATCTATTAAGTTTAACATCAAATCATAGCTAATGCAGATTCAAACTGGAACCCTAAATTTGGTATTAAATAGAAGCTAAAAGCATAGGTAGAATACTTACTGTTAATCAGTGGAAGTTGAATCGTTTGTTGATTTGTTATTGTATTTTTGTAAAGATAAGGGGGGGAAATTAGGGCTTCTTTTAGTTACTGGAAAATTGATAATGAGATAGTGAGATGTGAATTTAGAATATTTATTTTTTGTTAATTGATTTGGAGGGAAATAGTAGATGTAATTGGGCTTAGGTTAAATGGGCCGAATTTGTGATTGTGGTCAGCTCAACCCAGTTGACGGATCTCGAGAGGTTTAAGACTTTAAGTCGCCGGAAAAACCAGACTGTGGCTGTGTTTGGCGCAGCAGATTATGAAAGATTATGAATAGTGACTAACCTTTCCATAATTACTTAGCCTCGGGCAATGTGACCTCTTAGCAGGAGTTAGGATCGAATGCATGACCTATTTCTCCAAAAACATTCATTCACATGTCAACTTAACGTTTGTGATGAAGAATTGATATCATTATTTACAAAATTAACAGTAGTTAAAAGCAGTAGCATATATTTTAAAGTTTCGTTGAATATTGTTTGTAATACTAGTGTTTAAACAAAATCTAGAACATTATATGCTCCTTGCCAAACAAGTCTTATATTCAAGACGTTAAACACTAGTTGATCCAAACATTGCGAGTAACGTTCCTTTGATATTTGAAAAAAATACGATTGTGTTAATAGGTTGCCATAAACATGAGTGGGCATGTTTTCCCACAATTAATATGGTAGAGCCCATGAAAAAACCGACTTTCCTTTAAAGAAAAGAAATGATCATATCAACTTGAAAAAATTTAGTTATCGTACTTTTAATTCGAATAGGATAATATGAACAATGACCGGTTAGTAATTAATTGCAAGTTTTGTTGTGTAAAATCAAGTTGAATTTAGTTGATCTAACACAAATTTGTAAAGAATTTGGATTAGAGCATATAAACATAAATGGTCACTATGGTTTGCTGGTTTTTCAGATTTAGTCAGTGAACTTTTTTTTACGGGATCCAATCATTAGGGTTTCAAATGATTACATATATAGTATGTTGGTGTTTAATGATTTTTATATAATTAACATATTTAGACTTTCAAATATATTAAATAAAAGAGATAGCGGAAGCGATTAAAAACACCAAAACGGAGCATATGATTCATGCAATTAATCACGTAATAAAAGATGTGTTACCAACCTTATGAGCTCGGTATGATCGAAGAAACCAAATAATCAATGTAGATTATCTCTATGGTTGATCCAAATTACACGGTATGCAATACCCTCGAGATGCTAGTCTTAACACCAATCGTATACCCGAAAGCGTACGCCTTTACACCTTAAACTTGGATGACAAAAGACGAAAACCCGAAACCTTTGGAGAGCGTTTGGCCGATCAGTGTAGATATAGAAGAGGGAGAAAAGTTTTAGTTTATATGTAAACTTATGAAGGATTAAGATCTAGGGTATTTTATTTATACTAAACACAAGGTGTCTAGATCCTTCTAAACTTGATCACCAAATTTAATCCCACCTCCACTTTTCTCTCTATGTTGGCAGATCCCCTAAGGAGTATAATTAGGAGTTTCCTAATTTTGATTTAGCTAGTTTATTATTAATACAATATTAATAATTAACTAATAAGTATTTAACATTATCATTTATTAATACGTTATATAATAAATATATACGTTAAATGACTTATAAATCATTTTGGTGTTATTATAATACAAATACATTATTTATATAACTTAGAGTATCTAAGTGTATTTTGTGTGTGACCCTATAGGCTCACATAAACTTAGTTGTATAAATATGTAATATACCTGGAGCATATTCCATTAGCTCCCACTTGCGAATGACACACTTGCCTTGTATTTATACAAGCAAAAGTTAGTGTCTAGAAACACGTCAATGCCCTTAAAATATGTAAAGTTTAGTTTCTTAAACCTTATAAGGATAATGGTTAATCATCAAATTTTCATTTTGTTTCAGATACTTAGTTAAATGACATGAATTAAATGCATTCTTATTTGTTTAACTATTCTGCTTCTTGACTTTAGATTTTGAACTAGATTACCAAATTAATTCAAGATTCATCTTAATTATATTCGGACATGACCATGTACACATCTGTTCAAATCGTCAAGAAGGCCAAAAGTATCTAACTCCATAATTCTTGGAGGAACAAATTCCATCTCGACTACAAGTGTTAGTTATGTGTTTCACATTATTTCTAATGATGATTTTATAATAGCCTTGTTCATGACAACGTTTAATCATATTAAAGAACAATGTTCCATACATGCTCAACCTTCGAGTGTCTCAAGTCTAAGGAACCAATTGTCTTAACCATTTACAAGTTTCACTAAATGCAAAAATCCATATAGTAAATTCTTGTAGGTTGGGTCAATATATTTATCTTCATAAATACATGTGAATCTAATTTGTCTAACTATTAAATATTCATTCATGAATATAATCAACATTCCTATATTTGTCTTATTTTGATGTTATTCCCATATCATCAACCGACAATGGATAATTTAGAATAAATACTTATTCATGGACTTCTAAACATGCAAATATTTAAAACAATTAATATGACAGGAAAAGATCGCATCATCAAGTACATCAATTTCATAAATAATATCAAATGTTTATATTTAATTATTCAAATACTAAAAACATAGATTACATAATACTAGCAATAGGTTGAAGCCCAATGCCCCTTGCATGCTCAACATGTTTGGTAATAGGCATTGGCTTTGTAAATGGATCAGCTAGATTATCATGTATGAACTTTAAGAATACTAACTTCGCCTCTTTCAACTACTTCATGAATGTAATGAAATTTGCGTAGAATGTGTTTGGCACCTCTCATTACTTCGGGTTCATTTTCTTTAATAATACCTCCGGAATTGTCGCAAAACATTTCCATAGGTCTTTCGCTGAGAAATTAATTTACTTATCAAAACAGCTTCCATTGCAACTTCTGAAGTGACTATGTGTTCAACTTCTGTAGAAGAAATCGCTATTATGATTTGCTTAGCACCTCTCTAGTCAACTGCGCCTCCATTCATTATGAAAACGTAGCTTGATTGAGATTTGGTATCATCTTTATCAGTTTCGAATCCAGCATCTGTGTGGCATTTAACACTTAGCTCTTCATCGGAGCCACCATAAACAAGAAACATATCCTTAGTATTTCTAAGATACTTTAATATGTGATTTACAGTTGTCCAGTGACTTTCACCTGGATTTTGTCGGTATCTACTTGTTAAGTTCTGTGCAAATGCTACATCGGGTCTTGTACACTTTACAATGTACATGATTGATCCTACAGCCAAAGCATAAGAAACTCCACTCATTCGCTTTATCTCTATAGGTGTAGTAGGTCCTTGATACATTCTCAATTCTACATTATGTTGCATTGGAAAACTTCCTCGTTTGGAACCATCCATATAAATTATTTTAAAGATATTGTCAATGTATGAACTTTTACTTAAACCTATTAATCGCTTTGATCTGTTCTTATAGATCTTGATTCCAATAATGTATGCAGCATCCCCTAAAGCTTTCATAGAAAAACATTTCTTCAACCAAGATTTACATCTTGTAGTTTTGGAATGTCTTTTCCTATGATTAATATATCATCGACATATAAGATTAGAAAGATTGTATCACTCCCACTAACTTTCATATACACACATGATTGATCAGGATTTTTGAATAAAACCAAATTCTTCAAGGTCTAATTCTTTATCACTACCTTTACCAATGTTCTCCTCTTGTAGCTCACTACAACCTACCCATTTAACTGGGTTCTCCCCATCTACCATAAAGTCACTATCTTCCCTATCTTCATTATTCTTCCCACTAGACTGACCTATCACTTTGTCAATTCTAGGCGCATCAGCTTCAACATTCAACTCAGTTGATTTACCTACATGTATCAATTCTAGGTTCATCAGCTTCAACATTCAACCCACTTGATTAATCCCTTTCATTAGCAATAGTATTCCCAGTATTCAACGTAGGAAAAAAAAAGGGATCAAAAACATCTGAAATATCAAATCGAGGTGGAAAAGTCTGTGTATTGTTGACAACATCTTCACCAAATTCTATATTTTTAGACTGTTTTGGGACATCGTCATCTAACCCCACAAATGTAACTTTGAACTTTTTAGATGATTGTTCAAATATATTTAAATGTAACTTTGGACTTTATAGATGATTGTTCAAATATATCTAAACTTGACAACCAAAGTTCCATGCATACCTCAATAACCTTATGCTTTCCTACATACTTTGCCAAGTTTAAAACATCATTGTCACTAACTAAGCGCTGCATTCCAGTTTCTAGATCCTTATTAGGTATTCTAATTAAAGTGGTGATACATAATGTCTTCATTTTTGTAACCTAACTTTGTAAACATATCCTTAAGTTCAGTGACAGATAACTCATCAACATCAACCCCATCAAACCAATTAACTTTGTAACCTAACTTTGTAAACTTATCGTCTTCCAGAGCCCATCGTGAAAAAAACCCATGGTGTATCTCCAATGTAAAAAGTGTAAGGTTTGATTTACCTGTCTAAATGTTAAAAAGCAAATCAATAAAGAGTTTTGCTACATCCACAAAAGTTATACAAAAAAAATATCCACAAAAATGACATGGCTATGTAAGATTGGTGGCTTTTGCTACAATTTCTCTTTCTTCTTTTTGATTCCACCAATCACACATAACCACCTCAATTTTGTGGATGTTTTGTATACCTTTTGTGGATGTAGCAAACTACAACGACAACCACACCTAAAGATCAAATATTAAGGATCAATCGGTTAACATCAAATATAATTAGCCTTAATACATATTGTATGCTTTCTTAGGATCGAATGCTTTTCCTTCTCTTCGAAGTGAACATTCATTTAAATCGCATTGTTGCAAATTCTCTAGTATAACATGAATTCTTTTTGAGATTGGAATTGTTGTGTCTGAGAGAGTTGTGATGAAAAAAGGATATAAAAAGTTTAAACTACTTTTAAGTGTTTGATGTGTGTTTTATATGTCACACTTTGGGAACTGATGAAGCAAAAGAGAGGGAAAAAGAAATAGACAATCCTGCCCTCACGTAATTATCACATGTATATACTTAAAAAGGGGGATTCTAACATGGTTAATGAAAATGGATTGGATCCGTAACCATATCAAACATCAATGAGTACCCGGTGAAAAATAAATCAGTAACCGAACATATAAAACCTGACAAACCATAGTCAGTGGCAAAGCTTGGAATTTTTAAGTGGGGGGTCGGGATCTAATTTTTTTTTTCTAAGGCTATATTTTAGGTATACCGAAATTTTCGGGGGGTCGAAACCGAATATACCGAAATTTTTCTACACGAAAACTATATACCCCATACATCGCAAAAAAAATTTCGAGGGGTCGCCCCCCGGCCCCTTAAAAGCTGCGCCACTGACCATAGTGACACTTATGTAATTAACTCACTAATTATTTCTTAGATCTTAGAACATCTTTTTATCTTGATATGTGAATACAAACACTAGTTTGATCAGCTGACATTATTTGTTAAAAGAACCCCCAAAAAAACTAACAAAGTCGACATCGGTTCAAAACCCAAAAACATAACCTATCAATATTTTTATTGAGCATACTCCAAGTTCATAAAAGTTTCGCAGTAATGTTTTTCCATATATCTAAACTTACCACCGTTATAATCGGTGAGCGTTTAGAAAAGAAAGTTTATTTGCACTTTATACAAAGAAAACAAGACATTACATATCATCCGAATTATAAACAGAAAATGAGCAATTTGCTTCGATTTGTGTCTATATTTAATTGATCTACAGCTTTACATTCCCATGTTTACGCTTTCTTGGTAACTTTCGTGCAAATGAGCTAATGTCAAGATGTATGATGTACGACTTTCTAATTGCTTATGCATCATGCATGTGATTTTTGATGTTGCTTTTACGTATAAGTGCTTCAAGTCATTAATCTACAAAAAAATAATCCCACTAGTCATTGTTTATATAAAGAAACCAAAATGAAGACTAGCTACCAAAACATCTTCATTTAATTTGCAAGAATGAAAGTCATGAAGATTTGTAGCACCAAATGCATGTTGGCTCTTATGCTTATTTTTGCATTTTGTATAGCTCAAAGTCTCGGAGAGACCGTTACTTGCTTTGATCGTAAAAGCAAGTGCTTCTTGAAGCAAATACAATGCCCGAAAGAATGCCCATCAACTTCTCCGGCAAACCCGAAATACAAAGCTTGTTATCTTGATTGTTCTTCCCCGATTTGCAAGGCTCAATGCAGAAGTAAGAACTCGTTTAACTATATCTCGATTTTGTATCTTTGTGTAATAAGAATGCTAAGATTCAGGACCAAAGCACAATAAATGTGTTTTAGCAAATGATATAAAGTTATAAAAGTACATTTTTTTTCAAGTATCTCTAGGGAGTCGGGATACAATCACAACTTCAGTATCCCGACTTCAATTCTTACATACAGATTTGTTAGATTTTAGAATAAAAGAGGATGAGTAATGTATTGAACTTCTCAAGCTAAATAAAGTAATTAGAGTAAATTTTACGGTTTTGAGTTTCATACTCTTATGAACAATAGAAATTTTTCGATAGGTTTTACGTTTTGTCCCACGTAGAAGCAAGGTGAAATCTCAAATGGGTTTTTATTCGCGAAACTTCTAAGATGGTCACATTATATATATACACACTAAAGGATAAGAGGTTACTGTAGCAAACAATGTAGCTGCTGCAGTTGTTTCTACAGTAAACAAGATTTTTTGACACTTTTAGCCCCTGACGTTATAGATCAATTACAAAGTTAGTCCTTAACAGTCGTTACCTAACAATTATGGATTAAATTTGCAACGACCCAATAATTTCAGGGACATAGTGCTATCTACAGTACAGACTTCCTTACCAAATTTAAAAAACAGTCCCTGCATTAACGATAAATTACACAGTTAGTCCCTAAGGACTAACTTTGCAACATTCCGATAACTTTAGAGGCTTTTATGTAAAAAACTATACTATTTCCAAAAATTATTTATAAAAATAGTACTCGCGGTTATCGATCTTTTGCATAGTTAGTCCTTCAAAATAATTAAAAAAAAATTACAACCATTTCGTTTCGAGTTTATATTAAACACAACATTCCCGCAGGCCGCAGCAACGTCCGAGTACTAAACTAGTTGGAAATAAAGGGAATAGTCATTAACACTGTCACTGTTTCTTTATTTTCTTCGTTTTTAATAAATACTACTGTCACTGTTTCTTATTTTCTTCGTTTTTAATAAATACTAATGATATCTTTTTTATTAGATAATTCTTATTTTCTTGATGGACAATATTAGTGCCATTCAGCCTAATAAAATCAACTTTTAATTATACTATTATTTTGGAAGATTTCCTCTAGCATTCAATTTAATTCGCTAGTAAGAGCAAACTTCTTTTTATTCAAAACAGACCGGAAGCCAAACTGCAACGGTCGCGGGGCAGCGTGCTTAGATCCTCGTTTTGTAGGCGGGGACGACATTGTGTTCTACTTTCATGGAAAACGTAACGAGCATTTCACATTAGTATCGGACCACAACCTCCAAATCAATGCAAGATTCATCGGTCTAAGGCCAATGGGACGAACGAGGGACTACACATGGATCCAAGCCCTAGGGATCCTTTTTAATTCCCACATGTTCTCAGTTGAGACAATCAAATCAACTAAATGGGACGACGAAGTTGACCATCTAATGTTCAGTTACAAAGGGGAAAATCTAGTGTTACACGAAGGGTATCCAACCATATGGGAGTCCCGAGAAGGTGATATAAAGATTGAAAGAACGTCCGAAAAGAATAGTGTTTTGATTACTTTAAAGGAAGTAGCCGAAATTTCAATTAATGTGGTGCCTGTGACTAAAGAAGATGATCAGATTCACAACTATCGTATACCAAAAGATGATTGTTTTGCTCATCTAGAGGTGCAATTTAGATTCAATGGTTTATCCTCGCAAGTTGAAGGCTTGCTTGGAAGGACTTATCAGCCTGATTTCAAGAACCCGGCTAAACAAGGTGTTGCAATGCCTGTGGTGGGTGGTGAAGATAAGTATAGAACGGAATCATTATTCTCTTCAGAATGTAATTCGTGCATATATTCCAAAGCTCAAGCTTCTGTTCAACAGGTTATGATCATGTGATGGCATTGTGAAACAGTGAAGGCGTAAAGTGAACCAAACTGAAGATATTGTTGGAAAATTTCTTTCTTTAGTGAATAAATTCTATAAATCGTCAATGTTATACAATTTCAATCTGATATGTAATGTAATTCAATGTTGAGTGATCTTTAAGTAAAAGAATGTACTTAAAATGAATGGTTAGGAACAGTGTAAGGCTGTAAGCAAACAAACAAATTAAACCTTCTTGAATCTTGAACATTTGAATCTCAAATTGATAACTTACTATACCTCAAAGATTTAAGTATTAGGCAAAGAAGCAAAGGTTTACAGGAATCAATAACCAAGAATTCAATTTTTATTACATGTAGTGACTATAGTCTATAAAGATCGAATTGGCGACCGATCTCAATGATCTGGATCCTCTTCTTCACAATGTTAAGCCATTTGAAGGCAAAATAATTTAGACACAATAATGTATAACATAATCAGCTAGACATTATAACAATAATACTACATTACATCGCAACTAGTATCTTTATTTAACTTCTACCTAGTGCATTTGTTTCCAAAAGTAAGGTAACAGTCATTAGGTGGATAAATAGAAAAAAAGGTTAAATCTCTCCTCAAGTGAATGTGTTTCAATACGCCTGCAGGTAAACAACTTGTATAGGGTGTTTGATATTGCTAATGCAAATGTTTTATCTATACATAATGAAATGTTTAAATACAAATCACTTATATTCAAAAGACTTCAAAAAAAAAAAAAAAAAAAAAAAAAAAACAGGTGGTATAGTACGTATAGGTCCTTTCACCGTATTTATGTTTCATATCCTTACAACGACATAACATTCAACGACATGAAAAAATGTACTGTAAGGAAGATGTAACATTTAATAGAGCTTACTTGCTTACAAACTGCATGTCACAACTCAGTAGTATTCTAGTATTAAACATGTGGTAGGTTAAAAAATTTAAAACACCATTCAATTCTTATAAATGCTTTCAAACAAAAACTTACACCATCTTCTGCACCATCATCATTATCATCATCTAAACTATGTTGATCATGACGTTGATAATGTATGCATGTATGTAAAAAGAATATCATGGATAGGTTTTAAGAGTAGCACCACAAAAAGTACAAATAATGGCCTTCCAACATTTCCAATAAAATGGGATGTAGCAAAATCTTGTTTTGGTCACGATATCAGCAACACTTGCTCCTCGTCGACATCTTGAACACGATCCTGCCACCGGCTTCGTACTCTTTACATTGCGTTTTTGATCCACCAGAAAGCAAAACACCGCCATATATATCGATCACTCTCTGTATATATGAATATAGAGAGATATATAGTGGTGAGACTGTGAGAGAGAGGAGCTAGTTGGTTGAGGTGGAGAAGAAGGATTTATTAACCTGAAATATGTTGTGATGTGAAGGAAATTTGGGTGCTTATGAATTATGATGTAGACTAGAATGGTGTGGATCACATAGCAATGTCCCCGTCTTAATTTATATACCAAACCGACAATATTATGATTTATGATCAATGTACATGTTCATCAGGTAACCAATAACATGTAGCAACAATATAATGAATAGGGAGTTTTAGGTTTGGTTTATCCTTTGGTGCATCATAATTTATGACTGTTCGCTAATGTTTTTTCAATAAATTTGTAGGTCCTCAAGAAATAGCTAATTTTAAGTCAATGAAGATCAAATCAATCCGATGAAAATCAAAGCTATAAATAACAACATGCCATAGTGTTGCTGATAAATCAAAGCCGACTCAAGTGTTTTGAAACACATTAAACTGTATAGTTCACATCGACCAAAATATTTTTTTGATCGGTTACCCAACCCGACTATTTATTATTATTATTATTACTAGTTATAATACCCGTGCATGCAGGGCCGTCCCGGGGATTTTGGGTGCCCTGGGCGGTAACTAAAAAAAGGTCCTCTTATAAAAAAAATATGCGAGTAAAACAACCATTATCGATGCCAAAAATAAAGTTAAAAATATCCAAATATACTAATCGATGCTAAAAAAAAAGATTATAAATATTCAAAAAAACTATAAAAGGCCCTATGTTATGCATCCGTTTGTTTTTTTTCCTTTTCTTGTTTGAGGGATACTTATTGGGCTTTAAATCCAATGTATATACCAGTTGGGTTTTTACAATTTTGGTGCCCCTCCAAATAATGGGCCCTGGGCAGCGGCCCATGTTGCCCATGTCCATCTCCGGCCCTGCGTGCATGCACGGGGTTTTTTATAAAATTTTTGAATAATGTATTTTTTCTATTAAAAAACAAATTTTAGATTTGTTTTCCGTTTTAATTTCGGTTATTATGTTACTATTGTTAGTTTAATTATTATAACATTTTATAGGTTTTTGTAGACAATAAAGTTTACTAATATAAAATGTTTATAGATTTATCAACTTTTGAATTTTAAATATTAATTTTTAACGTAAGCACTACTATTTATATTTTTATATTTTCTGATTATTTTGTATGTTTGACTAAAACTATGTTCAACGCATTTGATTGGCATAAATCCATTCCGAGAATTTTTTTATTTTTTTCTCACCATTGAGATTTTTTTTTAACTCAAAAAGAGTTATAATACCCGTGCACGCACGGGGTTTTTTCTAAAAAAAATTAATAATGTATTTATGTTACTTTTATTTATTAATTGGTGAACGCTAGTCAAATTTAATGGACGTAAGTCAAATTCTTTTGGTGATCCATATTAATTGGTTGAATCAATAAATAGATAATAACATGTATGTCACCACTGAATATGCAGATATTCTTATAGTATCTTTCAAGAGATTTAAAAACTCACTTGAATTAGAAGTGTTCAAACAAATACAAAATGGACAATCATAAATGATAATCGTGTTCATATGAGTTTTACGCCACATTAGGCACCAAAAACACATGGAAAGAAGTGAACCGACATAACTACTTTTGGCCAACGTGCATGAATAGCTTCCATTAATTCATCCACCCATGATATATATTTTTCTCCTTTCATCCTTAAGTCGTTGTAGTCTTATATATGTCAAAAGTAAAAATTAGGTTATAACTAAATCATTAAAAAGTCAAAAATTCATACAATCCGTTTGCATACATCCACGATTCGCCTAATAATGAATATGTAACATTAAGGTATAATTACCAGAAAAGTTTAAGGAGAAAAGATACATATATGAAAATCACTAAATGGGCTAATCATTGAGGCTCCAGCAGCAACCTCACTTATCTTCAGCAAAAGATAAAAATAATATTACAATTTACATTTTGTACCCTCCAATATTTTCTACTGTGCATGATTGGTCCTTCTATATACCACGTTGCAGCAGGTAACATCCCTGCAGCCACAGCAGGGATCATTTCCTCCATCTAAAGAATCAGAAAGCAAAAGTATTACCTTGCCCTCTTGGATAGTGGCGCATTTCTTTTATATCGTGATGGCATGATCCATCAATTGGTATATATTCTGCTCATGAAAACTATTCCCGCTGATGCCCCTTTTCAATACCCTTAAGTTCTAAACATACAATATTCAATCCTTAACAATCACAATGCTAATTCAAAACTACATATAATGTCTACAAAATCCATGCTTATAATTTTGTTATCCACAAGGTTCTCAAGACTGTTTTTAACCATGCATTAGTACCTAATGCTTGCAATCTACTAATAAAACATAATCTATACATCAAACATAAGGAAATGATAAAACTACCTGACATATAGGAACAACAGTGGATCTCTCGCCTGATCCAAAGGTGAACTATAAACAACATTAGACCTCACCCCCTACGTTTTTAATAACACGACCAACGGTATAATCTGCCACTTCCCATTCGCAGTCAATTCAGCTTTAGGACACCTCTCACCAACCAAATCAGACCTCAAAACTGACATGACACTACTCTTGACACACAAAATACACCTCAACCACACCCTATCATCATCCTCTATATCCATATAGCAACTTAATAAAAGCTTGATTGAAATTCGAGTTTTAAATCCTAAATCTATTAACGCATTGGATTATTGGACCATTTTTGTTTAAATGGGCTCATTGGCCTATATTATGGAAGCTGAAAAACAATTTCAAGAACAAACTTAATATATGAAAAGGTGTGTGGAAAACTAGAAGGGGGGTTGAATAGTTTACCGATTAAAATATTTTTAACTTATTAAGTTAGCTTTGAAACTTTCCGTTTGATCAAAGATATATGCACAAACACAATATATAACATGCAAGTAAATGAAAGAAACGATCAAACCACAACACGAGTATTTATCGTGGTTCGGCTACAAGGACTCTTTTTCCTTGCCCTACGTCCACGCCCCGAATATCCAACTCGAGAGTTTCTTTCACTAGTCAACAAGCTCCTTTCACCGGCGGAGAAAACCTTACACGTCGCTTATACTTTTATCGACACAAAGCTAAATGTCGAGTTCTTTTACAAGGGCACAACCACTCCCGTTAGTTCTTTTACTAGGGTACAACAACTCCCAACACTCTTTGTATTTTGAGGACTAAAATACTAACCGATCACTACTGAAAATACACAATCAAATGAAGTGTAAACTACACAAGTCTACACAATGCTAAGCTAACAAGTGTTGCAACGTTGTGTTGAATACTTGTTACTTTTAGTAAGCTCGTGAATCTCTTTGCTACAAAAAGAAACTTCACATATGAAATGTTAAGAGGTTAGATGAAAGAATGAAAGTGTGTGTAAAATATAATGTCAAGTGATGAGCCAAAATTCAACTTGTGGCTCAATATTTATAGCCAAAACCTTCTGCAGGTCTGGCGGATCAGGCGGACCCCTGAGAAGGGTTCCGCCCGTGTACCTCCAGGGTACCGCCGGGCTTGCAATTGGTTTTGCAATAAATCTTGCAAACCAAACAAAGTCACATCTCATTACTCTTGCAAACCAAACAATGTCACATCACATAATATCAAGTCAAACACTAAACTTGCAAGCAACATCAAAGTAAGTCAAACACATTTCTTTCCATAAATGTATAATGACAAAACTTGCCATAAATGTGATGTGACAATTCTATTTTTAGAAAATAAAAGATGTTGTGTTTTATGAAATGTAAAATGTAGCAAAAGTCTAGTTTATGCAAGTCTTTAAAACTTAAGATTATGTTTTACTTAGAAACAAAAGTTTACATTTGTCATTAACAAAACTTAGCGAAGATCGTAAAATATAAATAACGTTTTTAGGAGATATTTGTATTAACAAGGTGAAAAAAGAAAACTCACCAACATCTCTACCTAACGTTAACAAACCGCCATTAAATCTTCCGGTTGTAAAGTGACCATACATAGTGAGCATCTTCTAATAGATGAGCAACTTACCTTTGTATCCTGATATAACTTGAGGTATGCCATAATCTCTTACTTCTGTAGAACATCTTCTAGAATAATAAGCGGCTCGCATGCTGTCCAAGAATAAAGAAACATTCAGTTAATAAAAAAAATAAGGTCCCGTCTTGCTTCTTGGTTTAAGTAGAGCATTGCTCGAAAAGATATATA